>CAMQGK010000224.1:1177500-1602500 GCA_947000775.1 Pterois miles
ATTTGTAATCCTACATACCATTGGGACTGTTAGTATTCTAAAACTTTTCAGCCTAAATACGTTTGATAGTGATCAACAGAAACACATTTCAGTTTGACTCGTGTTAATACTACTTTATTTTCCCTTGATATTGTGGGTGCTTTGTAATCAGATGTTGCTTTAGCTTGGCCGGCTTCATGGCTTTGCAGGAACGGTTTGTTGCACTCTGAGTGAAGTGACTGATTCATGACAGATTGACCTGATGTTTCACAATCATATCAGAGTTTCTGTCGGCCCAAAACTAATGTGGGTGGCACGTGTTGTTTTTTATAGCAAATAATTTTACGGACCGCCTGACAGAGTGTCATGGCCCCGACTTTGAGAAACACTGGATTAGAGGCAGAAAACAGTTCAAACTCTTGAGCAGCCAGACTGTTTCAGAGCCAAACTCCACCCTTCAGGCCTCCTCCTCAAAAAACTAATGAAAAATACCAAATCATATTGAAAAGTGACTGTAATAGAAAAAAAATGTATTATTAATTTTTAAGCTTCTCTTTAAAGCTTTTTCATTTCAGCTTTTTCATTTTTATGCTATTTAAAGGAATAGCTCTACATTTTATGAAAAATGCATGTTTGCTTTTTTGTTAAGGTTTAATGAATCTACCTGAAGTCTTGTAGTCCCTGTGAGGTTGCTGAGCAACCAGTGGAGACGAATCATGTGTCTCTATTCAGATACTTCTGTTAGTAGTAGGGCTGTCAGTCGATAAAAATATTGTTAAATTAGATTGTTCGCATGGTTATCCATACTTAATCGTGACTAATCACTAATTAATCTCACATTTTTATGTGTTCAAAATGTACCGTAAAGGGAGATTTGGAGTATTTAATACTCTAATTAATGTTGGAGTGGGAAAATATGCATCTTTATGCAAATATATGTATATATTTATTATTGGGAATAAAACAAGGACAAATATTGTCCAGAAACCCTCACAGGTACTGCATTTAGCATAAAAAATATCCTCAAATCATAACATGGATTGTAAATGAGACCCCCTCCTCCTCCTCCTCCACCTCTCTCAGATCACCAACAACAAAGATGCTCTGAGGAAAACCTGGAACCCAAAGTTCACCCTGCGGAGCCACTTTGACTCGGTCCGGAGTCTGGCCTTCCACCCAGTGGAGCCCGTCCTGGTCACAGCCTCCGAGGATCACACCCTCAAACTGTGGAACCTCCAGAAGACGGCGCCCGCCAAGAAGTGAGTTTTAAATATAAATCATTCATTAATATACTGTCATTTATCTCAACTGCAGTAATCTGACACAGGTCTTTGTTTCTGTTTCTCCTATAATATATTTGATCATATTTTAGTGTTTTAATTTTCTGTTAGTATAAACTCTGTCCTTGATCTTCCAGATGTGCTGCTTTAGACGTGGAGCCCATCTACACATTCAGAGCTCACAGGTGAGATCCTGTTTGAAAAGGTCCTCAGTTCTGCTTGAATTTTACTTCAAATACTTTATCTTTTATCCTACAAGCAAAAACACTTTATTACACATCTTTGTTTGGGTAGTTAGAAAAACAGCTCAAAATACAGGCCAAAGGTTGAGCTCAACACCAGAATCTTTACATACATTAAGATTCATTTTGGGTTAATTCTATGAGAAACTGGTTAACCTCTTCCGTTCCTTAAGGGTGAATATACTGGTATACTGGAATAACATTAATGCAAATAACTGTCATGGCCATGTTTAAAGGGGTCTTTTGACCTCTGACCTCAAGATATGTGAATGAAAATGGATTCTATGGGTACCTACACGTCTCCCCTTTACAGACATGCCCACTATATGATAATCACATACAGTTTGGGGCAAAAAACATGCAGTTTTTTAGCATGCAGTACAAATGTGATGTTTTTGCCTATTCTAAAATGGTATATTTGAATATTTCTGCATACTGGGATCCATAAACAGTCTTGAATTACATAAATTGGGGATCACTGTAAAGCTGGGACTCTTCTGGATCCAAAGAGCCAAACTGTATTCATGTGTGAAGATGTTGGTCCCCATAGTTGCTATCTCATTGTAGTGAGACCATGAAACTTGACCTCACTGTTTAAATGACCTGTGGTGACCTCGAGGATAATCACAGCCTCATGAAACTGTTCAACCACAAACTAGAGACCTAGAGTATTCAGAATATGGTTGGCTTTCCTATGTAGATTGAACATAAGGGAGTTTCTGTGCAGTTTACATAACAGAAGTGCTCGCCATCCAATCAACGAAAAAATGCAATTCTTGCAGAAATCTCCAAATGTCAAGTTATTGATCCCAGATGACAGCATGACTATGGTATTCCTCAAGGTCTTGGTGTCTTAATGTGCTATTTTGGAGGGATTATTTATTATTTTTATCAGTTTCTATACATCTAACTCATACATATTGTTAAATCAGACATGTTTGGATATTTGGGTTTATGACACTCTACAGACAGGTATGAGGTTGATAAAAGTAAGTATGTCTGCCTCTCTCTGTAGTGGTGCTGTGCTGTGTGTCACCATGAGCTCTAGTGGTGAGCAGTGCTTCAGTGGGGGGATGGACGGTACCATCCAGAGCTGGAACACCCCCAACCCCAACATTGACCCCTACGACTCATATGGTACGTTCCAGCAAGGATAATTTAGTTGGTAATAATTTAGTAATTCAGTATTTTTGACACTCTCTCTGTTTTTAATGGGTTTTTTTAGAGCCCTCTGTCCTGCGGGGGGCGCTGTGTGGCCACACAGACTCAGTGTGGGGTCTGGTCTACAGCTCGGCCCACCAGCGTCTCCTCTCCTGCTCGGCTGATGGGACGGTCCGGCTGTGGAACGCCGCCGACACCTCGCCATCTCTCGCTGTTTTCAATGAGAGAGGAGGTGAGAAACTGCTCATCATCAGTGGAGTCTCAGAGCCTTATTTGTTAGCCATGATGGTTGTCAAAAATATTCAGTATCGATACTTAGCGACACTGCATATTTGAAATAGTCTCAATACAGTATCGATACGTGGTACCAGCTGCACTTTCTGCCCTCTCTTGAGGTAGACCAATTAATCAGGGACGATAGGACGTTTTACAAACTATTGTTATCAACATAACTGGGCTTACATTTCTGTTTTATAAAACAGGCTTCACTTGATATAACTTTGGGGTTTTTTGTGCTTTTGTGGAGTTTGTGTTGGAGTCTGAGTTGTGTTGGTGGCTGGTCATTTGTTGGCATTAGCAGGCTCTATTTCTAACCAAATGTTAGCTATGGTTGCATGCTTTTAGCCCTAAAGCAGAGCTGAAGGCACTCACTATTGCGAATGACGTCACATCTGTTGGATTTTCCTGGAAAAACCAGGCATGGATTCCTCACATTAAAAGCAGTCAGCAGGCAGATAGAGGAAACCCAGAAAGTTGCGTAAGGTCTCATTTTTTAGGTTAGGTTACAGCCTGTTCATAAAAATGTATATAGGTGTAAAAACTTACATACAGTCCCTTTAGTGGGTTTTTCCTTTGTCCATGCTACACCCTTCCACCAAGTTTCATGCAAATCAGGCCTGTAGTTTTTTCCGTAATCCTGCTGTTAAATAAACAAACCAAAAACATAACCTCATAAGCAGAGGTAATAACTGAAGTCTACTTGGACTTCTCTCTGCTATTACAATACATTTCTGTTAAAACAGTCTGCTAACATGCTAACTGTACACATGTTAACATGCCAAAATGCTAAAACATTACATCACATTCAGCATGTTAGCAAGATAAATAATAAACTGTCTTGTTAAAATGCTGAAGCTCAACATGTTGACATCAAACTGTTAAATAAACAGTTTATTAAGAAGTACAAAAATTTTCTCAACCCATAAAGAAACACTTCATTCATTTAACCTCTGCTGTCTGTGTTTGTATCAGAGCTGGGAGTGCCGACCTCGGTGGACCTGGTGAGCAGCGAGCCGGCTCACATGGTGACGTCTTTCACCACCGGCCACATCGGACTCTTCAACATGGAGACGCAGCAGCTCGTCCTGAAGCTGGAGTCTGCTGGACCGCCAGGTAAATCTTGTGAATTTAATTCACATTGTTTGACATTGTTATTTCATATAGACTATTTATTAATTGAATTACCAGAAAACATGCTATCTTTTGATATATATCATTACTGAGTTATGAAATAATCTATATCAAAATGAAACATTTTGGCCATATTGCCCGCCCCAGTCTGACTTCCTGCCCATTAGTTCCTACTGAAGACGTACATCTTTAAAAATACAAATATATACTGTAGTTGTTGTTGTTGTTTAAAAAGTCTCAATTTAATATCCGAAAACAGCTGTTCACTGTCGTTTTTATCAGAAAAACAGCAGGAAATAGTACATTTGTTGGGGACTATTTTCAGTGGTGGATTAAATAAATTACTGTGTGTGTTTGTGGTGATGAAGGAACATGTCACCCAGTGACACAGTGAGGCTCACTGATTTTAATGGATAAGATATATCAGGCTTTGATACACATTACTTACATATACATTGTGGATTTGAGGGAAAATGTGACTTGCTGATTATAATTCAAATGTAAAACTGTTGCAGAGAAAAGAGCAACCTTTCTGCATCGTGTTCCCTCGATGCTTTAAGTGTCTGTGTTTCCTGCGGCGGCCGTGAGAGGAAATCATCTCTCACAGAGTGCTCTCAGTCCTGATGGACTGAAGATTGTTGGTATTAAATGCTAATGTTGTCCTTCTCACGTCCGCCCCCACACAGAAGCTCCCTGCAAGATCAACAAAGTGCTGAGTCACCCAACACTGCCAATCACCATCACAGCTCAGGAGGACCGGCACATCCAGTTCTTCGATAATAACACAGGTAACATGCTGCCACCAGCAGCCAGCTGCTGCACAGGAGGGGTTTCTATTACATTTAAAGGAGCAAGCCACAATTTTACATGTCAAATATTTAGTTTGTCACTCAGCCTATGAAAACAGTCTTATATTGTCTTCTGGTTGCTCAGCAGGAGGTCTTTCTTCTTGTCTTTTTTCATTAAACAAAAAAAACATCGATTCAGTATACAGGAGATAGATTACAAATAGAATAACAAGTAAAGAGCCAGAGGTGTATCTACAGTGAGGAGAGGTCCCGCCCCTTCCAGTGGACCACCACGGGACCTTATTTATGACAAAATATGAACGGTAGTCAATGACAAGAGACAAATATTTTTTTTATCCCTTTTGCATTGCACCATGAATCACACATACAGTATGATGTTTGTCAATTTAATACAAGACAAGAACATTCGTTCACTTTTCTGTCCATCTGAACCATAGACTGTATATAAAGATGGACGACACGACGGCTCCCCAAAATCAAGGCCCATTGAAAGATGCTTGGACACAGTTTTGAGCTGTGGGATATGACACATGCACAGTGTAACAGTGTAAATGGAGCTGCGGTCGAGCGTTGCGATTGGCTCAATTTCGGGGAGTGCAGATCAAATTTTACTGTGCATGTGTTGCACCCAAAACGTATAACGCAGTGATGACGTGTAATGGCTGTTTGAATTTCCCCTCGTGGGACTAATAAAGGACTATCTTCTTCTTCTTCTTCTTCTTTGTCATCATAAAGCTCGCCTCCTCCACGTTAGCAGATGGAACATGAGCCAAACTAAAAAGTCCAAGTACAAGTTAAATATATTTTTCCCAGAGATGGTTTCTGTCATTTTAGGTACTTCTTGTCACATTAAAGTGTTAATTTTTCTGATGAGTTTGGTTTTAATTAGTTATTTGATGCTATAAAAAGGGGGTGAGATGTCATGATTGACAACTGTGAGTCTCTCTCGTTGACTAGCTGTGGCCGTACTCGGCTTGTGATTGGTTCAGGCTTCTCTACAGGAGGAAGTGGAGACACATCATTTATGATCTGAACCAACACACATCTGTTGATAACACACGCATCATCAGTAAACAGATCATTATGTATTAAATTAAATATTTAGAATTATACGGTTTATGAAGATGGAGATAAAACCCTTTAATCAGTTGGATGCTTCTTCTTTTCTACAACTTTTTTCTTCTGTTTTGAATTGAAGGTAAACTGATCCACTCAATGGTCGCTCACCTGGACTCTGTCACGTGTCTCGCTGTGGATCCAAACGGGCTGTACCTCATGTCTGGAAGTGAGTATTCAGCCACGCGCCATATGACACATTTAAAGATATGATATTCGATATATACTCTAACAGCTACACTGTTCTCAAACAGTTTTCAGTGATGAATCTCTTCATGGAAGAATTCAACGTGTTGGGAAATACGCTTATTCACTCTCTTAGAAAGATATTAAGATTGTTATAATAAAGTGTTTATTAGTATACAAAATCCACAATTTGGAACATTTTATCACGGCAGGGAAAGCAAAAGAGATGCAGATCATTTTTGTTGTTTAATCATCTAAATGGCGGCATACAGACCTCCGCCGAGGTGCCCGAGTATGATTGGCCCCCTCTCCGTTCAGCTTGCACCATCATCCACGTGTATATTTGTTTATGTTGAGATCAGCTGTACGTAGCAAAGCATCGAAAAACACTTCATTCAAACTAGACAGAAACAAATTAAAACTCACCTAAACCGTCGTTACTCTTTCCAACAAGTGTGCTTTGGTAAAACTCTAATAAACTCTTTAATGTCTCTCTCACAAAAGGAAGATGGCGGGGTCACGTGTCATCAACGTATCATATCAGTTTCACTTTATGTGTTATACCCAGCAGTCTTCATGTTACGGCTGATCGGAAGACTTCTGAATCTGATTTGCCACCAAACTTTAATAGATCGTTCACTGTGCCACACCCCACTTCCCCAAAACATTTCATTCAAATCCACCAAGTAGTTTTTAGTAATCTTACTAGCAGAGAGAAAAACAAACAAACACCGGTGAAAACATAACCTCCTGGCCCTTGGCCTTGGCAGAGGTCATTTGTAAAAATAATGTTGTTGTTCTCCTTTCAGCTGCTCCCCTCAGGGGTCACCGCAGCGAATTATCATAGATTTGCTTGATGTTTGTTTGGCATGTATTTTATGCCGGATGCCCTTCCTGACACAACCCTCTGCATTTATCCAGGCTTGGGACCGGCACAAGGGAGACACTGGCTTGTACCCCTCTTGAGGCTGCATTAATTTGTTAAAAAAAAAAAAAAAAAAAGATGTCTACTGCTCAAAAGAAAAATCTGTAGAAATGATGTCTTTGTCCCCGAACCTGTCAGATCTGGACTATATTAAGACTGGATAAAACCTCTTTCAGATTTGTGAAGCCTTTATTCTTTTCAATGTGAAAATAGAAAAATAATAATAATAATAATAATAATAATAATAATAATAATATTCATTTAAATAATAATAATAACAGATTTTTCTCCTATGCAGCTGCAGAGCAAACCCAGAAATCACACTTTTCTCTTTTTTAGTAAAAAAAAATGAAAAAAGAATAAAAAAAAAAACAATATATAAGGGGGGTGCGGGGGGGGGGGGGGGTGAGCGGTGTCGCAAAGAGGGAGGGGGGAGGGGGGTCGATTCGAGGGTGTGCTGTTTGGGGGGGGTGTGTGATGCTCCTCCCGGGTAAGGGTTTTCTCCGGGTACTCCGCTTCCTCCCACCATCCAAAGCCAGCTGTTAGTTAAATCACTCTAAATTGCCCGTAGGTGTGGATGTGAGCGTGAATGGTTGTCTGTCTATATGTTGTTTTTAGTATATGTCCCTGCGATGGATGGGACCTGTCCAGGGTGTACCCCGCCTTCCCCTAGGAGGGGGATGGTCCCCCCCAAGGGATAAGCGGTGAATATAGTATGATAAATAAATAACAATATATACATAGTGGTAATAGTGTTAAGGGCTTCATAAATCTGAAGAGGGGTTTTAAATAGTGCTGATGCTGTTACTGTTTCACACCTTTTACAAGCCCCTTTTGATGATGCCATGCCAGTTTGTAAAATTTAACGAAGTTTAGAGCGTTATTTAGGTTCCTTCAAGATGAGCTAGTATGATATGGTTTCAGTGGATTCTTAGGTTTTAACTTACGATTATAACTCTTAAGTAACTTAAGTTTTCTAGTTTCATGTGATACTGATGATACCAGTATCTTCACTCTAGCTTTAAAACTGAGCCTGCTACAACCTAAAAATAAATTTTTGCTGTACAAACAAATTTGTGTTGTTGTGTTAACTTTGACAGCCATAATTAGTTCCCAATAAAATCATTTCATACAATACTAGGCCACTTGTTATTATTTAATATTTTGATGGAGAGTTGAGTGAATTAATTTTTGTACGGGTTTAGCCAGCAAATTGGCATTCTGCACAGCAGATAACCAGTCCTAGTTTAGGGTAATGGGGTCGGACTTGGACACACCCCTGAACTTGATGGACACCTTCCTCCAGTCTCATTGGCTCTCTCTCTCTCTCTCTCTCTCTCTCTCTCTCTCTCTCTTCCTCTCAGGTCATGACTGCTCAATCCGTCTGTGGAACATGGAGAGCAAAACGTGCATTCAGGAGTTCACCGCTCACCGCAAGAAGTCTGAGGAGTCGATCCACGACGTGGCGTTCCACCCCACCAAGTGCTACATCGGCAGCGCCGGGGCCGACGCCCTCGCTAAGGTCTTCGTATGACCTGAAACCAGCTGGTTGTGGAGCTCAGAGGATGGGCGGAGCATCACAGAGAGGAAGAAGGTGGAGTTCGGGTCCACCTCCTCCGAGTCTGGATGAGAAAGCAGGAAACTGAAGGTGACAGTGTTCCCGGACTGCGCCTTTAAGATTTGTCAACTATTCGCCCTCCACTCCCCTTCGGACTTAGGCTGGCCCGGGTCCCGAAACAAACAAACCTCTGGATGAGAGGATTAATGAAACAGGAAGTGGCAAAAAAATAAAAGGAAAACAGGAACTCTTGGTACATTTTAGTAAAGCTGCAATCTTTTTTTTTTTTTTTAACATAAAACATTTCCCCCGTCACTGACCCCAAACACTCCCGTTAAAACAGCCTGTCTGTCGGTGTTGCTTTGAAATATCCTTTATGATAATGTGCCTTTTTTCGTCACAACATAAATTATTTTAGGTGCTGAGGAAAATTGATTTTGTTCATCAGAAGATTGACTTTTTCTCTTTCAAAATAACAACACTCAATTTTTCATAAGATTCAGTCAGATCTAAATGAATCATGAGGTTATGCTTCATATGAACTTTTGTGATATGTGAGCGCTCTAATCTCACCTCACGATGACGTCCCACTCTGCACAGCACTCCGCGGATTTTTGCGATTTTGAATTAATTTGGTGTGATTTTTATTTCATGTTTAAGTTATTGCCTGCAGCCTGAGGAAGGCTTTTAATCAGTATGATTTTGGAGAGCGGTCGGTCACGAAGACGCACGCTTTTCACCCAGTAAATGCTGGGAGGTAAAAGGTTAAAGGTCGTGATGGCACTTGGGTGGACAGAGACTGTCAGCCAGATCGCAAACATCTGAAGAATTTCATTTTTAAATGAGAAGGGTTTCGACACATCACAGAGATTATTAGACCAGAGAAGATGTATCGCTCTGTTCATATTATTGGAGCAACAATAACTTCAGAGAATTAACTGGCGTATCATTTCTGTTTTATTCTTTTATTTCTGCACAGTGAGCTGTGGTGTGCAGCCATAGAAAAAAAATAAATCGGGGTCGTGGGTGAGGAAGCATCAGTGAATTTTGGCAGCAATTAGTAATGTTAAAGAATATATTTTTAAAGGGGCTAAATGTAAGAAACGGTGTTCACAGCAATGGCCTGCTAGCTGTACATTATCAGCTACTTACTTAAGAAATCACTCATTTGACCAAAAACAGTCCACAACTGCACTCATAGCAATGGTCTCCTATAAAGAAATAACAGACCATAGAAAGCTGTGACTGACCAATCAACAAAGCCATTATAACTATATGTAAACAGAGCTGCAGCGATTAATCACTCACTTTTCAACTATTAAATCACCAGCTGTTTTGCTAATCGATTAATCCGTTCAAGCTTTTTTTTTTATGAAAATAATTTAAATTTCTCTGATTCCAGCATCTTAAATGTACATATTTTAGAAGTCTTTACTCCTCTGTGCCAGTAAACTGAATATCTTTGAGTTGTGGAAAAAAAACAAGACATTTGAGGACGTCATCTTGGGATTTGGGAAACACTGATCCACATTTTTCACCATTTTTTAAACGTTTAATCAGTAACAATAATTGTTAGCTGCAGTCCCTTATGTAACCCCATACTGATAGAAGATGAACACGACAGAAGAGATTTTTCTGCCTGTGTATCATTTTGAAATGAAATTCTTCAGAGTGCTGTGACACGTTAATGACGACTGTGATAAACTGTACCGAGCCTCCACCTGTTAACACACCTGCTGTCATGTGACACTTCTCTCCAAAGTGATGTGGGAAGAAAAAAGCAAATCTTGGCTGACAAGTTTCAGGCTAAAACTTCTTTTTTCCTCGGTTTTCCACGGTTGATAAATATTTTGGAACGACTCTCCTCTGATTCAGTAGTTTTGATCAACCTGCTGCTTTTATTGTGTATTTATAGTTGAAGATTTGTGACAAACTGCAGTGAGAAAAACCTGCAGTGAAGCTTTTCTCATTTGTTTGTTTTACTTTGATCATATAAAGTATTTATTAACTACTTACAAACGCCAAATTAAAGCCAAAAGATTCAACCGAGATGACAAGATGTTTCCTAATAAACTGGACAGATGTTGTTGCTAATGCTAATTAGCTCATTTTGTTGTGAGATAACGGTAGTGCAACACTATACGTAACATGTTTAGCTCCCGAACTGCACACAAGCTCCCCTCCACATCTGTAAACGCTTTACATGCTGACTGCCTGAAAATATTGTATTTTGTGTAATTATTATTATTATCATTTGGAGCGATTACTAGTTTTTTAAATGACTCTTTGTGTTTGGTGACAGACTTGTAAGATACAGGTAGATATTTTTTTTAAAGACGTATTCTCTGTTTTACTTGAAAAGTGAAGTTTATTCCTTTGGGATTTCTGCTGGTGTTGTAAGAAGTGCATATACATGACTTTACCTCTTAGCACTACATAACACTTTGTTTTTGCTTTTTACCAAATTTTCATCTCAGAAACACAGCTGTGTTCATGGGATGGAGGGAAACGATCGGGGACTTTGTGTTGCTTTTCTTTTTAACTTAAACAGTGTAAAAAGGGTAAACAGATATGTGTACAGTTTTTAAGTATTAAAGCAGATCTATTTATAAATGTGGTGTAATTTAAGGGAAATTTTAAGCTCAAAGTGGGAAAGTTAGCAAATCATTTACCGACTTCTGTGCGAGCCGAAAGAACAAACAGTATTTATGTGATGCAGCAAGTCAGTAGCTGCAGTTTAAATTCAGCTTTCCTTTAAATTTACGTAGAAAATGAGCGGAGTCTGGTTGTTTTGGAGCTTTTTGGTGCTTTTAGTTCAGTAACAAAAATGTCATTTTGGAGTGAACTGTGTCTTTAAAAGGCCTGTTTTAATATGACAGAGTTCTTCGTTATTTTTACTTTAATTTTGACACTTTTTAAAATGTCTGTATCCAAAGCATTCATTTCAAATGGAGAAGAAAACAACTGGAGAAGCAGTTTAGGTTCAGAGTTTTCTTTTTCTACATGAAGCCAGTGGATATACAGTATAAGCATGAAAACTGAAGTGTTTCCACGTTGTTTTCATGAAGATATAAAGGATTTTTAGCCACTTAACTTTCCTACCACACAGCAAGATCGCGCATATGGAGGACGGAAACCTCCCAAAATCAAAAATAAATGAATAAATAAATGACTCGATAAATAAATCAATAACTAAAAGACAACATATAAATAACTTTAAAAAGACAAAAATAACTTTAAAAAGAAATGTAGCCATTAATTAATTGATAAAATGTGACTAACTGATAGTTTTGTTTTAATTTGCTTCTTTGTGTATTTATTTATATTTGTATTATACTATTGATACTTTGTCTTGCAAAAATGGATAAATATATTTAAAAATTGATAAAAAGCAAAATAAATACACACATAAGTAAAGGGGACAATTAAACAGAAGAGTCAATAAAGAAGATAATTAATACAAAGATAAATAAAGAAGCAGAAATATCAGTTTATGTTGCATTTTATCAATTGATTAATGGTTACATTTATTTAAAGAAATATTTCTGCTACATTTAATGACATCTATTTATTGAGTCATTTATATATTTTGAATGTTCTGTCCTCCATACAGGCAGACATCATCACTTCCAAGAAACACAGTTTCTCTCCTCCACAATAAAACACTCCAGACTGGTGTTTTCACATTTATCCACTATGACCACTTTGGAAAAGTTGGCTCAATCAATCAGACTGATAGACTCTTCTGCAATTACCCCTCATGCTTCTCTCTGCTTCGATTCATGTAAACATTCATGTGTATCTTTGCGGAACCGTAATTTTTCTAATATTTAAACTGAGACATGAAGATGCAGCTGGCTCACTGTGGATGCAGATGTTCTGTTCTTCCCACTAGATTCAATGGGAACAACAAACATTTGTAGATTCAGCTGCAGTGTGTAAACTGGACCAGAAATGAAATATAGATTTGACGGTTTAAATTTGCTGCTTTTTAATTTATTGAAAGAAACTCATCACACTTGGACAGTTTTTGCGCAACAAACAAAAATACTAAGTGTGCATTTATACCCCATTATCCCCCAAATTATCGTGAGATGATCAAACAGGGAGGAAATATGAAACAGTCCAAACTGAGTATATGTTTGGACTGTGTTTGGTCAGTCTGTGAATTTGTGTCTAAATTGTTACACAAACAGTCAGTGTCAAGTCTATAATGTTAAATCCAGTGTTGCATGTCCACCAGGTGTGGCGAGGACACCAGGGGACACGGTGCTTCACTCATCTGGCCATTCAAACGGTGACAACGCCAACACTCGGCCGACCAATCATGTAACTTCATCACTCAGTCAGTGACAGACCTTTGTGTTTGTAGGGCTAGCCACAAACAACACAATTATTTTTTCTGACTTTTCTGGATTCTTTGCTTTTTTTTTTTTTATTGCAAACTACTGGTTTCATCTCTGCAGGCCTCGAAAAACTATACAACTGGGACAGTTTGAGAGAGAGAGAGGAACATTTGTTTGGTTTGTGAGCCGCTTTAAAGGGTCATAATTCAAAAAACAAATTTGCAAACTGCTGATGTACAGTGACAGCAAACATTAACTGGAAGCAGGAATCACATTGGAACTGTGCTTGAATGACAGAAACTGATTTGTGATGGTTTTGAATGGAGGCTGGTTGCTTGTGGTCGTTAATACCAGCGTTGCAGAAACATGGCAGTTTACAACACTCCTGCATATTTTGGTTAATTTTCCTAATTTTCATACAACAAGAACCAAATCTCCTGAATGATACCAGACTCCATTCACATCTACTGTATTTCACTTTCAGAGCAATAGAATCAGTATGTTTTTAGTAATTTAATCTCACTTTGTTTATAAAACCATTGGAGCTGATAATCGTCACTCACACTACATACGCAGTAACACTAGCCAGTAGTGACGTAGGCAGCTGAACTCTATTCAGATTTATATTTTGTCGTCTTCAGTGGCCAAAACAGCTGAATAAAACTTGTTCAGTTTGCCTGTAAATGATTGTTGTCCTTTAATGTGTACAGTGAAACTATTAAAGAGAGATTATAGATGCTAATCTGGCTGTACATACAGGTGTTGTTTCCTTTTTTCATTGTGGGAGAGTGACAGATTTATCAGTAACAATAAAGGAATATGTTGTATATCATGATGGTGACATGTTTGTTTATTTAAACGTCAACATGGATGGGTTTTCTTATGCCTCCACACCGAGGCATTATGTCTTTGGGGTGTCCATCTAACCGTTCCATTCTTGTGAACGCAATGTCTGAGGAACACCTGGAGGAAACCTCTTTACATTTGGCGCAAACGTCCACTTGGGCTCTAGAATGAACTGATTAGATTTTGGTGGTCAAAGGTCACTGTCAACAGCTGTAGCGTCTGGCTCAGAGTGTGAGGAAATGTGCCAAACCTGCACATGATGCAACAGCATAGGGATGTCTGGTTTCACCCACATTCAGTGCATAGAAAGACTGATTCAACAAAATGGAAAAAAGCAATAGATGTTGAGCTCTCAGGGTCTCCTCAGTGGTCAACAGTGTGAAGGCGAAGGTTGGATTCCTGGTGCTGAGGCTGTCTGAGTTCTCCGGTTCTCCTAAATTCAGTGCATATAGCATCTAATAACACATTAAATCAAATAAATAAATACATTGCTGTGTATCTCTCTTATAATTTGCTGTAAGCTGTAAATATTCAACTCAGACTAAAATTCTGCTGATTCAGTTAAATTGATGGATTTCACATTTGTATAAAGTACAAAGAAAAGAAGGAGTATATATATATATATATATATATATATATATATATATATATATATATATATGTATATACATATATATATGTGTGTGTATATATATATATATACACACACATATATATGTATGTATGTATATATATATATATATATATATATATATATATATATATATATATATATATATATATATATATATATATATATATATATGTAGTGCAAAAATAAATGCAAATTATACATTAAAGCTGTAAAGACAAATAAAAAAATGAAATCAGAAAAATTATTGTCATTATGCCGAGCACAGCGTAGTTTTGTTCGTTTCCAATTCCAGTGTTTCAACAGAACGATAAAAAGAGAAATAATTCAAAAACAAGAACAGTATTTTAAAAAAACAAGAACAGTAAAAATACAATAAATATATATATATACAGTAAGTGAAAGTATATATACAGTAGTGAAATGACAATAATCTAAATATATTGCACTGGGGGATGTAAACGTCACATGAAATTGCACATGAAAATATATATTGCACTGGGAATATGTATTGCACTAGTGGGAGGTAGTCATGCCCCTCAGTGACCATTTATTATTTCAACAGCCCTGGGGTATGCTGTTTCTCAGACGGTTTGTTTTATTCTTAATTGTCATGTACCGCCTCCCGGAGGGAAGGAGTTGGAACAGGTGGTGTGCTGGGTGGAGTGAGTCCTTCAGGATCCTGCAGGCTTTCTTGTGGCTACGGGACCTGTACAGCTCCTCTAAGGAGAAGAGAGTGCAGCCAATGATCTTTTGTGCTGTGTTGATGACCCTCTGGAGCGCTGTCTTTTCCCAGACAGTGCAGCTGGCAACCACACGGTGATGCAGTTCATCAGTACACTTTCCTCAGAGCATCTGTAGAAGGACGCCAGTGGGTCCTTGTTTAGGGCACTGTTTTTCAGTACCCTTAAAAAGTGGAGCCACTGCTGTGCCTTCTTGATCCGTGCAGTAGTGTTGGATTTCCAAGTGAGGTCATCATCCAGGTGAAGGCCCAGGAACTTAAAAACAGAGACCCTCTCCACACAGTCTCCGTTGATGTGTATGCGAAGGGGGTCTGGTCTGCTTTTTCTGAAGTCTATGATTATTTCCTTGGTCTTTTTTGTGTTTAAGACCAGGTTATTGTTGCTGCACCAGGATGAGTTGCATCAGTTTTTCCACCTCATCCCTGTATTCAGACTCATTGTCTCTGGTGATGAGCCCAACTACTGTTGTGTCGTCCGCGAACTTCACGATACAGTTGCTAGGGTGGGTGGGGGAGCAGTCATGGGTGTACAGAGTGTAAAGTAGAGGGCTGAGCACACAACCCTGGGGGGAGCGGAGTGCTGGGGTAAGGTGAGGCCTCACTTTGACTCTCTGTGGGCAGCTGCTGAGGAAGTCTTTGATCCGGAGGCAGGTGGAGTGTGGGAGGCCGAGTGATGAAATTAAAATATAATCATTGCAGATAAATAGAAATATCAAGATAAAGGAAACTGAAATACAGTATGTATTTGAATGAGTTTTATAACTGTATTATAAACAGGGAAAAAAACTTTTTAGGAACAGCTGAGTGTCGATGTAACTTCCGGCCTCCAGGTGGCAGCGCTGTGCCGTTAATGAGTAAACTCTGCCGGAAATATTAGCAGAAGAAGCTAGCTAGCTACTGTAAACAAAGCTGAGCCGACAATCTGTTAAACAACTCAAAGACTGCTCAATGTGGAGAGAAGATATGATTATAAATACTTGTACATAACACTAAAGTAAGTGGAAATTGAGTTATTTGGAAAATAGTTTAACGCTGACCGAGATATTAACTCGAAAATCGACCTTTTAGTTACTCAGCTAACTAACTAGCATAAACATGCTAAAGTTAAGACTAAAAAAAAACCTGGGTTTGGACGTTGACTAGCTAACTCTTTATGACAATACAGTAATTTGACTGTATATTGCATATTGTCCGGTTTGATTGATGTAACATTACCCAGCTGGTGTAAAGGACGTGGATGTGTGGCTAACTCAGTTAACGTTAAGTGCGCTCAACAACGTACAATCCAGACTTGAAGTTGCTCGGTTCAGTGTCTGAATATAAATGACTTTTCTCGGTAGTGCTCTCCAGACTCTGCCGGCCCGACAGCAGCAGTTCAGTCCGGCCCTGGAGCTGCCATGACCCGGCCTGCAGTCTGACTGGAAGATAATGGCTGCAGAGCTTTTTCCCACTAATAAGCTGGTCCCCTCCGCCTCAGCGAGCAGCAGCACCACCTCCTCCATCCAACAGTACCAGCAGCAGAACCTGACCAACAACAACACCTGCATCGCCGCACAACGCTGCTGCAACTGGCAGGGCCTGTACCCGACCATCCGAGAGAGGTCAGTCCGAACCTCCAAAAGTTCACTTACTGATCAGCTGTTTGAGCCAGGTAGACGGGTGATGAGGGAAGGAGAGGTCATGTTCTCAGTTCTCAGTTACAATTATATGCTTTAACAAAGAGAGACTGTTGTCCTGATCTAGGCCTGTACAGAGTCCTTAAATGCTCCTTTATACTTATACTCCACTGCATATCAGAGCGAAATATTATAGTTTTTACTCCACTACAGTTGTTTGACACTTAATTTTAGGGCAGTCAATCAATTAAAACATTTAATCACATGATTGTCTATGATTAAGTGCAAATTATTTTTTTTAATCTGTTCAAAATGTACCTTAAAGGCAGTTTTTCCTTCCCAAAATGTAGCGACAGGCTAATATGACATGGTTGGTATGGATTCTTTAGGTTTTCTAGGTTCATATGATACCAGTAGCTTCAGCTTTAAAAAGAAAAAAAAAAAACAAAAACGGTACAACCTCCAAAAGATTGATTGCATTAATGTGGCGCCAAAACTAATTTGTGTTAACACGTTACTATCACATTAACTTTGACAGCTCTGGTGTTGTACCTTTGTGGTCTGTTTTATTTGTGTGTGTGTGTGTGTGTGTGTGTGTGTGTGTGTGTGTGTGTGTGTGTGTGTGTGTGTGTGTGTTTTCTGACAAAACTGGTTTCCTCTTCTTCCCACAGTCTAAAGACATGCAGGTTAATTGATGTCTCTAAATGTTCTGTAGGTGTGAATGTGAGTGTGAATGGTTGTCTGTCTTTATATGTCAAACCTGTGATAGTATAAGTATACTTATAGCGCGTTAAGTGGTGTTGGCCTATCTAACAGTAAGGTAAAATATTATTGAATTCTTTCTGTGTCCTTGTAGGAATTCAGTCATGTTCAACAATGAGATGATGGCAGATGTTCACTTTGTGGTTGGGCCACCTGGCGGGACACAGCGAGTACCGGGACATAAGGTAAAACTCCTCGCGCACCCTTAAAAGGTGGGGCTATGTGTGGAGTCTCTGAGACTGGAGACAACACTGAGTCAGTCAAAGAAGAAAAATCCTTCTTTGCAAATAGTTTACATCAGGAAGTCAAATGTAACAGGCATAAGTGGTGATTTTGTCTCTTATGTTGTCGATGTTGTTCCTCTGCTCTGTCAGTACGTCCTGGCTGTTGGAAGCTCTGTGTTCCACGCTATGTTTTATGGAGAATTGGCGGAGGATCAGGATGAGATCCGGATCCCTGACGTGGAGCCTCCTTCGTTCCTGGCCATGTTGAAGTATGTCAACTTCTGATTCATTCAGTGTTTATGTGGTGGGTTATGGCTGTGGGCATTTAATGTATCTCTTTCAAAACCAGACACACAAAACAAACAGTATATCTCTTAATTTAAGAAAAAACAACCAAAGGTGTTTAAGTCTAATTTATAGTATCATGAAATTAGCAAAACATAAGTCTGTGAAGTGAAGGCAGTGTCTCAAGTTCACCCCTTCTTCCACCTTTCAGGTATATCTACTGTGATGAGATTGACCTGTGTGCTGACACAGTGCTCGCCACTCTCTACGCCGCCAAGAAGTACATTGTGCCTCACCTGGCTCGGGCCTGTGTTAACTTCCTCGAGACCAGCCTGAGCGCCAAGAATGCCTGCGTGTTGCTGTCTCAGAGCTGCCTGTTTGAGGAGCCCGATCTGACCCAGCGCTGCTGGGAGGTGATTGACGCTCAGGCTGAGCTGGCTCTACGATCCGAAGGCTTCTGCGACATCGACACCCAGACGCTGGAGAGCATCCTGCGGCGGGAGACGCTCAATGCCAAA
Source organism: Pterois miles (assembly GCA_947000775.1). Lineage (NCBI taxonomy): Eukaryota > Metazoa > Chordata > Actinopteri > Perciformes > Scorpaenidae > Pterois > Pterois miles. The sequence goes on from CAMQGK010000224.1 coordinate 1,196,137, forward strand.
GAGATGGTGGTGTTTGAGGCGGCGCTGAACTGGGCCGAGGCCGAGTGTCAACGACAAGAACTGACACCGACTATTGAGAACAAGCGTCTGGTGCTGGGGAAGGCAATCTACCTGATCCGCATCCCCACCATGGTGCTGGAGGACTTCGCCAACGGAGCGGCACAGTCCGGTGTGCTCACGCTCAACGAGACCAACGACATCTTCCTGTGGTACACCGCCGCCAACAAGCCTGAACTGCTGTTTTGCACCAAACCTCGTAAAGGCCTGGCAACGCAGCGCTGCCACCGCTTCCAGTCTTGCGCCTACAGGAGCAACCAGTGGCGGTACCGAGGCCGCTGCGACAGCATCCAGTTCGCTGTCGACAAACGCGTATTCATCGCCGGCTTCGGCCTGTACGGCTCCAGCTGCGGTTCAGCTGAGTACAGCGCCAAGATCGAGCTGAAACGTCAGGGGGTGTCGATGGCCCAGAGGATCATCAAGTACTTCTCAGACGGCTCCAGCAACACTTTCCCCGTGTCATTCGACTACCCGGTGCAGATTGAGCCAGACACCTTCTACACCGCCAGCGTGGTGCTGGATGGCAATGAGCTCAGCTACTTCGGCCAGGAGGGCATGACAGAGGTGCAGTGTGGGAAGGTGACCTTCCAGTTCCAGTGCTCCTCGGACAGCACCAACGGCACCGGAGTGCAGGGTGGCCAGATACCCGAACTTATCTTCTACGCCTGAGTCAGGCAGGAGGGAGGACGCCGCAGAGATTCCTGCTTCATTGTCATGTAGACTTTTACTTTGAAAGTGTGGAGACGAGTTCTCAGGAAGCTGTTTGAGGAGGGAGGGACTCCTGGTTTTACTGCTGAGCCTTCGAGACGTGACGACAGTTTGATTGAAACATGAAGACACGATTTGAAGAAGTCTGAATCCTCACATTCCTTCACACCTCTGTTGTGTTTGTTTACAGCAGCTGTTGTTGATTTGTGGTCATCGCTGTTTCAATTTCTCTTAGCAAAGCAGGAATTATAAACAAATATAGGAGTTATTGGTAACCATTAAAGCAGGGGGAGGCACATTAATAATATCAATAAAATACATTTACTGGAAAAGTGAATTGGATAAATAGATAAAATACCCAGACAGGACTGGCTGTTTTTGGCAAATGCAGTGAATTTAAGTCCTGATAAATGATCATCACATTGATGCAGATATCGTGTATAAATCCAATATTGCCATAAAGCAGTCCTGATCATTGATTTACAGCATTGCCTATAATGTCCTAATACACCCAGAGATGTTAAAGGGAGAGTTACCATTTTATCACTGGTAACTGACACATTAACGTTATACCCAAAATCTTTACACGTAGAAAACAACCAGGACCATTTTCATTTTGTTTTTCATTGTTGAGTAATCCATTTGTTCTGTTTTTGTTTTTTTTTTTTTTTTTATTAATCATTTAGATCCCAAAACTTAGGGCTCCAAAACTAAACATGTTGTTGATTGATCTCACTGATTAATCGACTGAATATCTGAGCACCAAGAATAAAACTGAAGTAGACTAGCCACGTCCATAGCACATTTTATTACAACTAAACTCCTAAATGTCCATGTTTTACTGTACAACAACGAGTTACACTCACAAATGAATATAATAAGATACAAAACCCACCTGCTGAAAACTGTCTCGCGGTGTCCGTGTACTACCATTATCAACAACAGCAGAATTTCATTTTCTTGCCTTAAACTTAATGATGACAGTGAAATATTAATTCAGCTGAGTTTTTCCCTCTCATGATGTTCAGACTTTGGTTTATGTTGGAAACATTCCTGCTGTTACTGTAGAACTGAAGGACTTTGAAAAATGAAGCACTACTTTTGTGGTTTAACCTGTGCAGGTGTTTACTGTTGGTTGTTTTGGTATTTAAAGGTTCTCTATATGATTTCCAGAGCATTAATATAACAGCAACAATTATTAGCTATGTTAAGATCTAGAGGAGTGATGCCTACCCGAGCAGAGAATGAAGTCACTCTCCCTCTGTGTGTGTTGTATTCTTAGCATCTCTGTGCTTAGTTTATGTAGTCTGGCTGTTGGCTCATGCCTTTTAGTGCATGTGAGCGTGCCCCACTGGCTAACTCACGGCCAGCACTCTGCATGTGTGCTCATATGGCGATTACAGCTGATAATGCTTAGCTCTGTCAGAACTGTTGACGGTGTTTGCACCATTAGCTGTGAGCCGCTGGCTCAGCTGTCACCATGTTGAGACCTGTGTGGAGTTAATTTATATGCTCTGAATTTCATATAGAGCACCTTTAAAGCTGAATAACACCTTTATATATTTGTATTTGACAGGTGATCACACTCCTGTCTGTTTCTTCACTTTTATACACACTACTTCCTCTGGTGCTCTGTACTGTCTTCTTCTTCTCTGATGAAATGTATCAACATAAAGGACCATTTCATACGAAATTCACCTGGAATTCTACCTGCCCATCCTGCAGTATAACAGGATATCTGAAAGGATTTTAACTATAACTGTACACTTTTTTGTGTTGTATTTAAAGAACAGTATTCCTACAGTCAACAACTCCTGTGCTTTTATTTTGAAAAACATGACATCCTGTTTGTACTGCAAAACTGATTTTGTGTTTCGTTAATGTTGCAGTTGTGGAAATATTTCTGTGATTATGTCCTGATGCACTTCTTCTTCATCTAATCTCTTTGAAAATGGAGGGAAAAAACGGTTTTATATGACTCTATTGAAGAAACATATTTTTGGATGTCTTTGTTTCCTGTTATGTGATTCCAACCAGAATGTGCAGTGAGTCAGTGGCCTTATGAATGTGTTGTGACAAATTTGGAAATAAAAGGTTCAGATGTAAGACTTTAGTTCTGTTCATCCTGCTGACACTCATGTTTACTAAAGTTTAATTCCCAGATCCCACTCTTCCCCCTCTCCTCTGGTGTGCCCCAAGGTTCTGCCCTTGGACCCCTTTTGTTCATTATCTACCTTCTCCCTCTAGGCCGTATTTTACGTAAATATAATATTCAGTTCCACTGCTATGCAGATGACACCCAGCTCTACCTGTCCACCAAATCCACCACGTCCCTCCCTCCCACCTCCCTCTCTGATTGCCTACAGGAAATCAGATCCTGGTTCTCTCAAAACTTTCAACAGGGGGAGGTTCATAGGAGCCACGGGGACCAAACACTATCACTTCAGTTTTCTTTATGTTAAAGTTTAAGAAGTTTAGGGCCATCCGGGCTTTAATGTCCTCAAGACATAACAGAAGTGGTTTGATGGAAAAAGCATCATTCTTCTTTAGTGGCACATATATCTGACAGTCATCAGCATAACAGTGAAATGAGTTGCCATGCTTTCTGAGAATGGAGCCCAGGGGAAGTACATACAATGAAGAAAGGAGAGGCCCTAAAATTGAGCCGTGTGGAACCTCAAATGACAGAGGAGCAGAGGAGGATTCATAACCAGCAAGGCTTACACAAATAGTAATCTCTGTCTGATAGGATTTAAACCATCCCAGAGCACTACCACCAATGCCAACTAGGTTCTGCAACCGAGATAGTAAAATATTATGATCTACTGTGTCAAAGGCAGCACTTAGGTCTAGCAGGACAAGAATCACATAATCTCCAGAGTTGTTAGCCAGGAGGATGTCATTGAAGACCCTTAACAATGCTGAATCTTGAAACCTGACTGGAAAAACACCAGAATATCATGCTCATCCAGAAAAAACATCAGCTGAGCATAAACAACCTTCTCCAAGACTGTAGAAATAAAGGGGAGCTTAGAGATGGGCCTAAAATTAGCCAAAACACTGTGATCAAGACCATCTTTCTTAAGCAGTGGTTGCACTACTGCATGTTTAAAACTAATGGGCAGAAACACCACTAGACAAACTGCTGTTAATAATGTCCAGAAATGACTGCCCAATACTGGGGAGGACCTCTTTCAAAAAACGAGGAGGGACAGATCAGATAACCCCTTGAAGCAAAAATCAGGTGAAAGCGTAATATTTCTTTCTGCCATAGAAAACCGGAACAGGAAATATACTGTCGGACCAAATGCAAAACAAAACAGGTAGTTTGTCCCTCCGCGCTTTCCGTCCTGAGTTGACAGCTGAGAGCAGAGTACAAATTAACCAGAGTGTTTGCTGCTGTGTAACCTCGCAGTTTAGCTGTTTTGTCGTCGTTATGCACAGATTAAAAATCATTTCGGGCCACTTGTGTCCCTCCCGGTCCTCTGACTACAGACGGGACTTACGGAGGACGGAGTGCGGATCAGCGGGGAGCAGCAGCCCGGAGGACGTGGTGGTGGTTCATGGAAGGAGGACTGCTATCGGGAAAGCCAAGAGGGGAACGTTTAAGGTAACTGTGCTTCAGCCGGCTCACCTGCCAGGTTTGATAAAGTTTAAAAACGAAGCTGAGGAAAACACCAGCTGTCCTGCAACTGTACTTAATGGTGGAAGAAGTATTCAGGTCCTTTACTTCGGTAAAACTACTAATACCATACTGTGAAAATACTCCACTACAAGTAAAATTGATAAATAAGTAAAACTATTCATTGTGCAGTACAACGTTCCCTGTCAGTGTTTTACTATTGTGGGACGCCTTGTTGTTCAAGTTGTGATAAAAGTGGTAAATTTGGTAACTTTGGTAGCTGAATATTGACCAGGTGGGCATGCTGATGACCATGGCAGCCATTTTACTGGCGTAGACCACATTGACATCCCCCAAGCTGCTTTTCTCGTGTTTTCAATAGCACAAATATCATTTACATACAATTTAAAGGTCTTATTGGTAGTATTTTTATGTAAAGGGTTTTCGTTAGAAGATACTACATCCATAGAGCTTTTATAAATGTGCCTATTAAAAAATGGCTTTTCCTTGAAAAAAAAAAAAAAACATATTATAAATTATCCATTGAAAAAAAACTGTGGCGGGTCCAAGATTCATGTTTTGTTTATCTCTGTGGAAGATATTTGTTCCCACTTCTAACAAGGCCTGTGAGCCAGCAGTAAAACGACGTTGGTATCAGGTGGTATCTCTCGGTCGACAGTTTGTGTAGAAAAAACTGAGATTGACGGTAAGTGCCCGGCAATGACTTGTTGTGAAGTAAATCCAGTGGAACCAGGGAGGGAGAAATTATTTAATTAAAATAAATTGTGAAAGTGTAGACGGACCATTCCAACGGGCTCACTGGATCCACACTGGAGTCTCAGCTTTACAGTGATACCCAACTTATGCAATTCCAAGATTGTTCTGCAGTATGCGGAAATATTCAGATACATCATTTCAGAATAGGCAAAAATAACATTTATTTATGCTGCATGCAGAAATTAACAAAAACAAAAAATAACATCATAGATATTACCTCTAAAGTTATCATTTTCCTCACATATAAACAATAGAGCTGTCAGTCGATTCAAATATTTAATCACAATTGATCACAAATTAACCACACATTTTTTGTCTGTTCAAAATGTACCATAAAGGGAGATTTGTCAAGTAATACTCATCATAGGACTGGACAAATATGATTGCTTTATGCAAATGTATGTATTTATTACTGTAAATCAATTAACAACACAGAACGATGACAAATATTGTCCATAACATAGGCCATATAATAATGTTTATGTACTGTGGTGCCTTTGTGGTACTACTAATAATCAGTGAAACTGTGTAGTAGCTTGGTGAATGGCCCACAGCCGTCTGGTCGGCAGAACCTTCAACAATCACAATGCTGCAGTCAACTCCTTGACCTGCCATACTGGACTCTTTCTGGTACTATAATACTTGTACTGGTATTTTTGTCCTATACTTTATAATTTTATTCCCACTGTACGTGATTGGACATATATATGTCAACACAAGATCTTGTTTCACTGTCACGCTGATGATACACTGTTATACCTCTCATTTAAACCACATGAACTGAGCAATCTAACTGTACAGCATTTCTGTTCAGCCATTGTCAAGGACTGGATAGCAGCTAACTGCGTACAATTTAATACCAATAAAACTGAGGTTTCATCCTTCAGTTCATCACAAACATTCAACATCAACACACCTGGAGATACATGGTTTTCACTGGACAGGAAACTGTAATCTGTAAAGTATCTAAAGCTGTCAGATAAATGTGATGGAGTAAAAAGTACAATATTAACCTGTGAGATGTGGTGGAGTAGAAGTATAGAATATCATAAAAAAATGTGTTCACCTGCCAGCAAGGTCCAAAGAGGACAAATCAACCAATATTTCACAGAAAGCAAAGATTAGAGGAAAAGTCCATAAACTGACTCATGACCGTAAGATTGATCAGGTGACCCTTTGGAGGGGCCCGACCCCTAGGTTGGTAACTGCTGGACTAAACTAGCCAGCTGTATATGAAGTACTTAAAACTTGGAGCAGCTACAGCTGTAACATGCTGCTCTAACATTGATGCTTCAGTATGAACAATAATGTCACATAGAATCACAGGAGATATTCTACTGCACAACAAGTACTTTTACTGAATTAAGCTGAGAATACTTCAGTACTTTTACTACTGATACTTTAACTACATGAAGCTGACAATGCTTGTGTACTTTTACTTGAATAGGATTTTTATCTTTATTGGAGTATTTATTACATATTTGTATTGGTTCTTTTACTTTACGGAGTACTACTCCCTCTGTGCTGCAGACTGAAGCAGGCAGATCTGATGTAATTATTGATCGATCGATCGATCGATTCCCTGCAGGACACCACACCTGACGAGATGCTGAGTGCAGTGATGACAGCTGTGATGAAAGATGTCGGACTTTCACCCGACAAGCTGGGAGACATTTGTGTCGGTGAGACGAGACTTTGATTCTTTACATCGTTCTTTGACTGCTGTCATGTCTTTTGCGTGAAGTGATTTTTTTTCATTTAATATTTGATTTAATATTAATCATTTAGAGCTCACTCAGCAGAGCTGAAATCACACACACACACTCACAAAGTACATTTACTCAAGTACTGAACTTAAATACAACTTTGAGGTAATTGTACTTTGAGTATTTCCATTTTATGTAACTTTATACTTTTACTCCACCACATATCACAATTTTAACTACATTTATCTGACAGATTTAGTTACTTTGCTGAGGCAGATAGTTGATACAAAATATAATCAACAAATAAATGATTTATTATTGTGAATAAAAATAAAACTTCATTTGACCTCTTGCTGAAGTGCAAAAGCTAACCAGCAGTGTGTTTTTCTAACTTTACTAACTGTAACATTAATGTGATGAACATACTGTATAATGCATCAATAACTACAATTCAATCATATGATATAAAATGGGCCATTCTGCAAAATAAGTACTTTTCCTTTTTTTGTACTTTGTATATTTGGATTCAAATATTACGTATAATATACTTTCACTTTACTTTTATTTTTGTTATTTTATTGATTTTATAAAGTTATTGCTACATTTAGTTAGTAAAAGATCTGAGTACTTCTTCCATCACTGGTTGTTAAACAAGATCATGATGCAAATATCAGTGAATTAAAAAGTTAAACATAAAACATATTAAGATACGTCCTATGAGTGAATACTAACTGGCACCTATAGGTTATAATTTTTTCTTAAGGGAAGGAAAAATGTATTTAATCTTAATTAAAGGAAGTAGTTTATCTTATTCAATTGCAGGAGCACACAGAAAAGAGTGTGTACTTGCTTAGGCTTAAGTCTGTGGAGGTTCTCATTCATCCAGGTCATATTCATTCTGGCAAAAATTGAATCGAAGGCAACTGGACTTAGATTTGTCTCTGAAGACATTTGAAGACTAGTTCCCACATGACTAGTGGGAACTAGTCAGACTGTAGCGTTCGAATTGATGAAGCCACTTGGATAAGGGGCGAAACGTCTTCAGAGACAAATCTAAGTCCAGTTGCCTTTGATTCAATTTTTGCCAGAATTGCTTAGGCGTGTTACTCTGACTCTGGTGTTGTAACTGTGATTTCCCCGATGTTCTTTTCTTTTTTTAATTAGTACTTTATTCACTTTTTTATTTAACAAAAACATTGTCACGTGTTGGTCCACAACAAAAACTCTATATACAAAGTAATATTAATGTAAAAATTAAAAACATGAATAAATATGGTACATTCAAAAATGTCAACAAAATCCAAATAAACAAATAGAATGCAAAAATAAATGCATGAATAAATAAATAAGTACAAATAAAATAAGAGATAGAATTTCCTCTTATATTCTTGAAGTAACTGTAAAAGATTGTAAATGGCCTGTGTGTGTTGACCCGTCTGTTGTTGTCCTAGGTAACGTGCTGCAGCCCGGTGCTGGTGCTCTGATGACCAGAGTGGCTCACTTCCTCAGGTCATCATCATCATCATCATCATCATCATCACTGATTCACACAGTCATCCTCCTTCATTCAGTCACAGTGCGTCTCACTGCTCTGTCTTCATTTCAGTGGGTTTCCAGAGACGGTGCCCAGCTACACCGTCAACAGACAGTGCTCCTCTGGACTGCAGGCTCTGTTTAACATCGCAGGTACAAACTCTTCACTTATCATATTCTAACATATTAATACAAGGGCTATCAATCAATTCAAATATTTAATCATAGTTAACTGCATGAATGTTCATAGTTAATTGTGAGTGATTGCAAATTAATCGCACATTTTTTATCTGTTCTAAATGTATCTTAAAGAGAGTTTTGTCAAGTATTTACACTCATACTCATTACACTTATACTCTTATCAGCATGGGAGTGGACAAATATGCTGCTTCATGCAAATGTATGTGTATATTTATTATTGGAAATCAGTTTACACAAAACAATGTCAAATATTGTCCAGAAACCCTCACAGGTACTGCATTTAGCATAAAAATATGCTCAAATCATAACATGGTAAACTGCAGCCCAACATTCAACAACAGCTGTCAGTGTGTCAGTGTGCTGACTTGACTATGACTTGATCCAAACTGTATGTGATTTTCATAAAGTGAAAGCATGTCTGTAAAGGGAACCCATTTTTGTTCACGTCTTGAGGTCAGAGGTCAGGTGACCTCTTTGAAAATGGCCATGACAGTTTTTTTTTTCTCACCAAAAACAAAGTGTAAATTTGCTGCCTTATTCTTCCTTAGTCCCAACAAGCTAATACACCATTAGTGGATTGGGTCTTCAAGTTTACATGAAGCCAGTATTTTCACTCTTGCTTTAAAATGGAGCCCGTTAAAACCTAGAAATCACAAGTTGTGTTAATGCGTTATTGCATTTAACTTTGACCTTTACACTGACAAACAGCCCTAGTAAATACACCATGTGTTTACTCTGTTTTTGACCCTGTTTGTGCAGGAGCCATCAGGAGCAGATCCATTGACCTAGGCCTCGCCTGTGGGTACGTTTATTCGTCATTTCAACTGTAAAAAAAAAATACAGGTAGAATTAAATAATGTTCTCTTGATCAGAGTATTAAACTGTGTGTGTGTGTGTGTGTGTGTGTGTGTGTGTGTGTGTGTGTGTGTGTGTGTGTGTGTGTGTGTGTGTGTGTGTGTGTGTGTGTGTGTGTGCGCGCGCGCTAGTGTGGAGAGCATGTCTCTCCGTGTGGTAGGTAACCCAGGAGATGTGAGCTCCAGGCTGATGGACAGCGACAAAGCCAGAGACTGCCTCATACCAATGGGGTAAGACCACATTCTGTATGATTCGGCGTGTTTTATAACTCAGGGAAGGACTGAAGATCACTGAATTTGAAACAAAACACAAAACGCTCAAATCTCCAAATTTGCTGCTGTGCCTCCAATTCTCATAATCTGTCTATTTGTTCCAAAAATGTATTTTATGATGCCAGAATTAGTCATAACCACCTCTAAATGTGTGATAATCCCCAATGTGTTATAACACTGACAACTGTATTTGATATAATGTCAAAGATTTGTTATAGAGCCCTAAAATGAATTATCAGAATGTGCTATCATAATCCCCAAAATGCTGTAATTTCAAAATAGTTTTGTCCCTAAATTTGCGATAATAATCCCATATTTTTTACAGCCCTGAAATATATTTATATATTCCCAAAATTTGCAACCATAACATTATAGTATTATCCCAAAATCTGTTGTAATCTAAAAATAAATTGTTATAATCCCCAAATTGGTCCCAAAATGTACTTTTTATAATATCAAACGACTGTATGTAACTTCATATTTTGTGACATGGTCCTATGGTGCATTTATAAAAACCATAAAACATCCAAAAGCCAAAGAATTTATGTTCCCCAAATTTGTCTTGACACCACCTGTAACCCCCATTTATTTTTATTATTTTATTCTGAAATTTATTTTAAATTACAATCTTGAAATTTGTTATAGAAATCCCAAAAATATACAGCCCTAAAATGCATGTTTATATAGTAACCCCAAGATAGAAACCACAAAATGTCCTTATTGCAACCCAATAAATGTGCTGTAATCCCAAAATTGTTTTATCACAGAATTTGCTGTAATTCTCATGTACTGTTTATAATCCCAAATTTTATTATGCGCCACCAAAATATATATTTTTCATAGAAATCTCAAACATTTATTACAATTCCACAATTTGTGGAGCTCCTTTCCCAAACTTTATTAAATTAACCAGAGAATCTGTTATAATCCCACCCAAAAATGTATAATTCTAAACCCTGTTGTAGCATTTCTACTAATATAAGTATGTTTGGTTACAAAATTTCCCTTCACAAATCTTGACTCCTGATTATTTCCTCACAGCTGTGTTATTGTGATTAGAGCGTTCAGACTGCTGAAATGCAGTTAATATTAGACTGACACCATCTCCATTTTTTTCAGTGCATGTAGACAAACATCACCTGCATCTAAAAAGATGATCCATGTTCATGTTTGTTCCTGATTTTTACAGCATAACCTCAGAGAATGTTGCGGAAAGATTCGGGATCTCCAGAGAAAAGCAGGACGCCTTCGCTCTCAGTTCTCAGCAAAAGTGAGTCAAAGGTTTTATGCCTTCGTGCTGGTGACCGCTGTGGCTGGAGGTATTATGATTTTGGGTTTTCTCTCCATCCTCAAGAAGACGATATCTCAGGACTGCTGGAGGGAATGTCTTCAAATGTGGCACAAAAGTCTAGTATAGTGTTCTGTATTATATCATAGTATAGTATTCTGTATTATATCATAGTATAGTATTCTGACAAAAAGTTTGAAAAAGTGAGCGTATAATATGTTGAAAAAAACGTCTGTATGTCGAAAAGTCAGAAAATATTATGTCAGAAAGACTTTGTATAGTAAGTCAAATGTCATAGTGTAGCATGTTGAAAAATGTAATGAAAAAGGTAACGGTATATTATGTCAAAAAGTGTCAATAAAACAGTGATAGTATATGTTGAAAAAAAGTCAGTGTAGGATGTCAGAGAAAAAGTCCTAGTACAGTATGTAGAGAAAAAGACATAGTCCTATAATATGTCAAAAACATTCATAAAAATAACCGTAACATAGTACGTCAAAGATGTCGTATTCTAGTATGTTGATTAAATGATTTATTTAAGTCATGGTATAGCATGTCACAAAATTTCATGAAAAGTGTCATTAAAAAAGTCATAGTATATTATGTTGAAAATAAAGTCATGGTATAGTATATTAATAAAACAGTATATATATTATGTCAAAAAAGTCATAGTATAATAAGTTGAAAAAGTCATAGTATAGTATGTCAAAAAATATCATTGTACAGTTGTCAAAATAGTATGTCAGAGAAAAAGAAAGCATAGTATGTTTAGAAAAAGTCCTAGATTAGTATTTTGAAAAAAGTAATAGTATAGTATGTTCAAAAAAGTCATAGTGTAGTATGTTGAAAAAGTCCTAGTGCACTATGTCGAAAAAAAGTCATAGTATAGTATGAAGAAAAATATCATTGCACAGTATGTTGAAGAAAAAGTTACAGTATAGAATGTCGAAAAGAAGTCATTTTATAGTATATTGAACAAAAAGTCATCGTATAGCACGTAGAAAAAAGGTCATAGTATAGTATGTCCAAAAAAGTTATAGTATTGTGTTGAAAAAATAAAAATCATAGCATAGTATGTGGGGAAAAAAAGTCATAGTATAGTATGTTGAAAAAATATCATACAGTATGTTGACGAAAACATCATCGTATAGTATGCTGAGAAAAATTCATGTGTAGAAAAAAGTCATAGTATGTTAAAAAAAAAAAAAAAAGTCACAGTATAGTATGTTGAAAAAATAAGTCATTGTATAGTATGTCAAAAAAGTCATAGTACAGTATGTCGAACAAAAAGTCATAAGTCAGAAAAGTCCTAGTATAATATGTTGAAAAAAAACCTCAGTTTAGTATGTTGAAAAAAGGTTTAAAGTCATAGTATGTCGAAAATGTCATATTGTAGTATGCCGAAAAAATGTCAGATTAGTATATCGAAAAAAGTAAGGAGTAAGGTATATATGGTGTATGTCGGAACAAGTCAGTGTCAGAAGTCGAAAAATAGTATGTCGAAAAAAAAACTCAGTATAGTATGTCGAAAAAAAGTCACAGTTTCGTATGTTGAAAAAAGTCCAAGTATAATGTGTAAATAAAAAATAAAAATAAAAAATAAAAAAAATGTAAAAAAGTCATAGTCCCACTAGAGGACGTGGGGTCCTCATGCTCCCCTCATGGAGTCTGTTGTACTTACTAAGAAGTCATAGTTTAACATATTTAACCTCCTTCACACAGAGCGGCCCGGGCCCAGAGCTCAGGTGTGTTCGAGCAGGAGATTGTTCCCGTCACCACCAGGTTTGTGGACGGCGAGGGTACCGAGCGTGAGGTTGCGGTCCTAAAGGATGAAGGGATCAGAGCGGGTACGACTCTGGCAGGACTGAGTAAACTCCAGCCGGCCTTCAAACCCGACGGCAGCACCACAGCAGGTCGGTCGTCACGCGCCACACGATCTCATTGATCTCTCAGCCGTCACCGACTCAAACATGTTCTGTGTCAGGTAACGCCAGCCAGGTGAGCGACGGAGCAGCGGCCGTGCTGATTGGCCGCAGGTCTGCGGTCGAGGCTTTGGGTCTTCCGGTCCTGGGAGTCCTGAGGGCCAGTGCCGTGGTGGGGGTCCCTCCAGATGTTATGGGTATTGGACCAGCATTCGCCATCCCTGCAGCTCTGGAACAGGCTGGTAAGGTGTGTGTGTGTGTGTGTGTGTGTGTGTGTGTGTGTGTGTGTGTGTGTGTGTGTGTGTGTGTGTGTGTGTGTGTGTGTGTGTGTGTGTGTGTGTGTGTTACTCTCCTTACAGTGGTAGAAAATAACATTTACTTAAGTACTGTTAATTAAGTACAATTTTGATTTTTCTGCTACTTTCTACTTCTACTCTGCTACATCTCAGAGGGAAATATTGTAGATTTTACTTCACTAGATTTATTTGACAACTTAAATTTCTAGTTACTTTACAGATGAAGAATATTAGAGCTGTCAATCGATTCAAATATTTAGTTATGATTACCATATTGTTCGCACTATAAGGTGCACTTAAAATTGCCCAAGTGTTAACTCAGACACTGGTGATGAAGGATTTGATGGATTTGTGGAAGAGGAATGGACTGAAAAGTGAGTGTATTGTTTTGTATTTCATGTGTTACAACTGAAAAATGTTGAGTTATTGAAGTTATTGAGTCATTAAATGAACTGAATAAAGTTTGACTTATCTGACCGCTTTGTTTCGCTTAATGCGCCTTTTAATCCGTTGCGCCTTATAGTGCGAAAAATACGGTAATCGCATGATGGGAACCCACCAGTCCCCCTTTTACAGACATACCCTTTAACTCTATCTTTAAAACTGAGCCCGCTACAACCTAAAAATCTCAATTTGTGTTTGAGAAATTGTTCAAACAAATTTGAGCTAACGTTATTATCGTATTAACTTTTACAGCCCTAATTAATACAGAATATTATCAACAAATCAAATGATTTACATTAAAGTGATGGATGCATGAATGCATCAATAATCATAATCCAGTAATGTAACATTTATTATTCTGAAATACATTCTGCATAATGAGTACTTTTACTTTTGGTACTTTAAGTATATTATCATATTAATACTTTTACTTATTACGTAACATTTTGAATGCATGACTTTTACTTTTAACAGAGTATTTCTACACTGTGGTATTACTTTTACTTATTTAAAAGATCTGAGTATTTCTTCCACAACTGCTCCAGCTGTCACCACATGATATTTACATTGTGTAAAATTAATAAAGTGGATGTTCTGCTGTTGTTGGTCACACCATTAATGAATATACTTCATCTTCAAAGTACACAGGCAAGTAAGTGAGTTTGTTTATGCATACGAGTTGTTAAAAACAGACTATATAAGCATTTTAAGCGTTTAAGTGTGCGGCTGTCTTTGGTCCTGAGTAAAATAACTTGTCAACTATTAGAGTGAAATTTGCGTTCACAGTGCTGTGAGGGTGGATCCTCATAACTTTATTGATCCTTTTGGCTAAAAGGCTTCTTCTAACTCAACCGGTCTCCCCCTTCAGGACTAACTGTGGCTGATATTGACGTGTTTGAAATCAACGAGGCTTTTGCCAGTCAGGTGAGTTCAGACCGAAATGTCAACAGATTTCTTCTCACCAAATCACAACAACAAAGAGATGTTGGAAGTGGAGACAAAAATCTCTGCATTGGGGAAAAAAAAGTGTGTGTGTTGAACTGACCGTTTTCTGCTGCTCAGGCCGTGTACTGTGTGGAGAAGCTGGGGATCCCGCTGGACAAGGTGAATCCTAACGGAGGCGCCATCGCCCTGGGTCACCCTCTGGGCTGCACCGGAGCGCGGCAGGTGGTGACGCTGCTCAACGAGCTCAGACGCAGAGGCAGGAGGTTCGTCTCAACAGATACACAAATGGCCACCGTTTCTTACCAACACGCCAGACTTGATTTACGTTCAGACAAGTTCCCTGAGGTGTTCCTCTGTTGTGTTTTCCTGTCTGCAGGGCATACGGCGTTGTGTCCATGTGCATCGGGACTGGGATGGGAGCGGCTGCTGTGTTTGAATACCCCGGACCATAGGAGCCGAATCAAGACCGTCACTGTTAAAAGCCCCTTTCAGACATGACAGGTAATCTGCCTTCTTAAGACCTCATGACTTACATACAGCTCAGATGTGCTTCATTGCATCTCAGTAATTGTGCAAACAAGATCAGGATGTTTGCACAGCATGGCGACTAATTACAACACTAACTGACACATTGAAATCTTTTGCAAGCTACCAGATCACTTGAAATGACAGAATGAGTAGGTGGTGGAGCACCGCAAACAAAAAAAAAAAAGATAGAAAAAGCCAAGTGGCGAAAGCTTGTTCCAAAACGAGAGTGAGTGTGGAGTTAGCTTTTACCTGCTGGCGACTACCATAACTGAGCCGGGGAGGAGGGGCCAACTTTGAATGCTGTTTACAAACTGCAATCAAAAACTCCTATTCACTGTGATTTTAAGGCCGGGTGCTGAAATGAAGAACTGCTCTCTCTTGCTGCACCTTCCAGTGAGATAACAACCTTAAAAGGACAGGTTCACATATTAACATTTAAACTGGGTTTTCTTGCTGTAATTGATCCTCTTGTTCATACTGGATTTCCTAGTATGGTTTTAGTGTAAGTGATGAGGATAAAATCCTCAGTTCTCAATGCAGTTCCTGCAAAAATGTATTCAAAAGGCTGTCTAATCTCTGAATATGAAGCTTCAACGGTTGGTAGAATCAAATGGATATCTTTCAACATTAATTATATAATAATTATAATTCTTATAATTAGTAATTTGAGTATAACATTTTTTCATTGTATTCACCCTGTGTTTCTTTGTGAAGCTGCAGAGGATGGATACCAGCCTAAAGAGTGAATCTTGTACTAAATGGACTGTAATGTGTCCAACTTGGACTCCTAACGCTTCACTTTTCACATTTTTGCACAGAATGAGGACTGTGTGGATTTTTGTCCCCCATCACTTACAATAGCCACATTTACATGCGCCAAATTTCTCCAATCCGATCTGAACCTTGGTTGATTGGAAATTCCACATCCACTGTTTACATGGACACTAAATATAATGATCCAATCATGACGTACGTATACGTACACCGACCATTTAATCAAAATAAATCCTTTGGGAATGCGCAGAGTTGTCTAATTTTACGGAAATAGTAGAGAAGAAGCTGTACTTCCGCCTGTGTTGTAAACAAATGCCGCGTTGTCTGTCTTGCATCGCGCTGACGTAGCACACATTACATTACTATAAAGCTGTCTGTCTGTCTCTGTCCATCTGTCTGTCTGCTCGTCTCTGTTCAGACACCACTAACAAATATGTGGAATAAGTATATAATTTAAAATCCACGATCACAAACAGCAGTGACACAAGGCTGTTTCTAATAAATACAGTGGCTGGATTTTGAAATGTGATTGGGAGGAGGCACTGGAAGGAAAATGGAGGAATAAAAACTACAGAGGAGGGAGAACAGCAGAAAGAAAGGGGAGGGAAGTCAATGGCGTTCGTGGGTGGTTATCATCTTATTAAATTTGCTCGTGGCACACAGAGAAAATAGGCCAGTTGCTGAAACTGTAGATTGCGAGTCGGCCGTGGAGTGTCGCGTCTTATGTGAACAGCTCAACTCATTTACATGGGTGCTGGAAGGACGCGGGCAGCGCTTCTCCAAAACTCTCTGCACTTTCACAGCCTGTGTGAACCCGGGGTTAAGTAGCTCTGGTAGCCTGCAAAATCATTTAAAATATCAATTACTGATCTTTTGTTATTGGTCGCTGTGCTGTATAAACATCCTGATGTTGTGTGAACGATTACTGGCAGTAACTGAGTACCGGTACTGATGAACAAAATGTTATGAACTCATCCTTTAAAGGCATGTCTCAGTAAACATCTCTCACTTCATACGTAGCTTTCTGATCTCACGCGCCCGACGCAAAATGTTGTGCGTGCATTACCACATTAATATTAAATACATAACTGGTCTGCTATTGGAACAGAGTCAACGTTAAACTCAAAAAGCTGAGACTTAGCAGATAAACTCACTAGTGTGACAGATTCCTCGTCTGAAAGGGGCTACAGAGAGATTTGAATCAACCTTTAAATTAATCAACTAAACTATTGTTGCTCCGCTTTAGCTGTTAACACTTCAATCAATCAGCTGCTGACTAAGTGCCTTTGACTTCATGTTACTTATCAAACCACTGATTTAATTCTTAACTTTAATTCTTCAATTGAAACAGGTTAATATTGTAGGGAGGAACCGTGAGCTTCTTTTGTACAGTCGTGCTGACATGAACTGTAGCTCACAGTGCGCTTATCTTCACTCCCATCGGAAAACAGCATTTGATATTTAGCTGCATAAATCAGCAGGATGGTATCAATACATTATGTTTCGTCAAATCTAAGGACCAATCCAAAGCAGTAATCATGTCTGTAAATGAATCCACAGATAACGGGCCTCATGCAAGAACATTTTAATATTCATATCCTAAACCTCGTATGAGCGTTTCAAGTCCGAGTCAACAAACTTTGACTGGATGAACATGTAGTGAATCGCTTCTTTCAGCCTGACTACCTGTTGAGGAGGTGTGCGTTTATAAGATCTCATTGTGGGAAGCTTAATTCACAAAAATAAGAGCGTGAGAAGAATGTCACCGTGGTGGTTCGAGATTATCAAAAATCAGCAGGTGAAAACATAAATTTGGCAGCGTCAGAAGTCGTATTAGAGGGCAACTTTGTTATTCAGAATATTTTCTAAACAACTGGAAATTATTAATAGTACAGCTGTCAACAACAGAAATTAAGAGGGTAGGGTAGGGATGTCCTGATCTGAGTCCATCAGATAGCACCACCTTAGACCGCTCAGTTTATTTGCTCCAAACTAACTCACCGACGATCTGTGCATGAGTCGAATGACAGGTCTGGACCATTTAATTGTATTCTTACCTGACAACAAATTAAAAAAATATAATATACATATACATACATAAATATGTGAATGGTAGCGATTCTCTTAAATCGCTCAAACGTGCCCTATAAAGAATAAATCTGTTCATGCATGAGGCCCAATCTATCATTATCGCCTACTATGACTTTTAAATAACTGTAAACCTGATCTGCCATGAAGAATTTCTTCACAATACTTTTCTATGTATAAAAATAAAACAATTCAAGATGATCTGATGCAGCAGGATTCAGTCTTTACTAAAAGTATGTGGTATTTCTTCTGTACAAAGACAGCAGTCCAGGAGGAAGAGCCTGTGTCGGTCAACATTAGCAGTCTGATTTTAGGAGGAAGCAGTCGTAGAAAAGTTGAGTCAAACCTACATGAACTTCTGTTTCTTCCGAGCCTGAAACTGCTCCGTTTTGCTTTTGATCGACTTGATGAGCAGAGACAAACTGGGGTCCATTGATTTCTTGGAGGTGCCCTCGACTGTCGGAGCATCAGAGTCATTTTCCCGTTTCCTCGCTGCGGCCTCTCCCTGTGTGGGCGTCACCCTCTGAGTGCTGAGCGTGTCCTCCATCCGCCGCTGCTCCTCCCCTCGTCTGCGCTGCTTCTCGGCCAGGATGCTCTGCGTGGCTTTAGTCTTCTTGTAGCTGGGGTGGGACGGGTCCAGGTTGAACAGGTGGGAGCTGAACATGGCCTGGAAACGAGGGTCTTTAACGTCCACCTGGACAGACGGGAGAGGTTTGTTATAAAATGACACAGATGTGGACAATTGAAATCCTCTCTCCTCTCTTCCTCTCCTCTCCTCTCTCTTCCTCTCCTCTCTCTTACTCTCTACACCTCTCGTTACTCTCTTCCTCTCTGCACCTCTCGTTACTCTCTCTCTCTCTCTCTCTCTCTCTGCCCTCTCGTCTCTCTCTCTGCCCCTCCTTCCTCTCTCTCTGCCCTCTCCTTCTCTCTCTCTCTGGACCTCTCGTTACTCTCTCTGTCTCTGGACCTCTCGTTACTCACTCTCTCTCTGGACCTCTCGTTTCTTTCTCTCTCTCTCTCTCTCTCTCTCTCACCTCTCGTTTTCTCTCTCTCTCTCTCTGCACCTCTCCTTACTCTCTCTCTCTCTCTGCACCTCCTCCTCTCTCTCTCTCTCTGTCTCTCCTTACTCTCTCTGTCTCTGGACCTCTCTTACTCTCTCTCTCTCTGGACCTCTCGTTACTCACTCACTCTCTCTCTGGACCTCTCGTTACTCACTCTCTCTCTGGACCTCTCGTTACTCACTTCTCTCTCTCTCTCTCTCTGGACCTCTCGTTACTCACTCTCTCTCTCTCTCTCTACACCTCTCGTTTCTCGCTCTCTACACCTCGTTACTCTCTCTCTCTCTCTCTCTACCCTCTCGTTTCTCTCTCTCTCACTCTCGTTACTCCCCCTCGTCTCTCTCTCTCTCTACACCTCTCGTTCTTCTTTTCTTCTTCTTCTCTCTCTCTCTCTCTCTCTCTCCTCTTTCTCTCTCTTCTCGCTCTGCACCTCTCGTTCTCTCTTCTCTCTGTTTCTCTCTCTCTACCCTCTCGTTACTCTCTCTCTCTCGTTTCTCTCTCTTACACCTCTCGTTATCTCTCTCTCTCTCTCTCTTTCTCTCTCTTACACCTCTCGTTACTCTCTCTCTCTCTCTCTCTTTTCTCTCTCTTACACCTCTCGTTTCTCTCTCTCGTTTCTCTCTCTCTACACCTCTCGTTCTCTCTCCCTACACCTCTCGTTACTCTCTCTTTCTTGGCTTTCTCTTCTCTGGCTGCTCCCTCTCTCTTCTTCTCTGGCCTCTCGTTCTCCTCTCTCTCTGGCCTCTCGTTCTCCTTCTCTCTGGCTCCTTCTCTCTCTCTCTCTCTACACCTCTCGTTTTCTCTCTCTCTACACCTCTCGTTACACTTCTCTCTCTCTCTCTACACCTCTCGTTACTCTCTCTCTCTCCTCTGCACCTCTCGTTACCTCTCTCTCTCTCTCGTTTCTCTCTCTCTCCTCTCGTTTCTCTCTCTTCACCTCTCGTTACTCTCTCTCTCTCTCTCTCTACCCTCTCGTTCTCTCTCTCTTGTTTCTCTCGCTCTACACTCTCGTTACTCTCTCTCTCGTTTCTCTCTCTCTACACCTCTCGTTACTCTCTCTCTCTACACCTCTCGTTTCTCTCTCTACACCTCTTGTTTCTCTCCCTCACCTCTCTCTCTCTCTCTCTCCACCTCTCGTTACTCTCTCTCTCTCTCTCTCCCTCCCTACACCTCTCATTACGCTCTCTCTCTCTACACCTCTCGTTACTTTCTCTCTCTCTCTCTCCACCTCTCGTTACTCTCTCTCTCTCTCTCTCTCTCTCTCGTCTCTCTCTCCCTACACCTCTCGTTCTCTCTCTCTCTCTTTTTCGTCTCTCTCTCTCTCGTTACTCTCTCTCTCTCTTTCTCTCTCTACACCTCTCGTTCTCTCTCTCTCTCTCTCTCTCTCTCCCTACACCTCTCGTTACTCTCTCTCTCTCGTTACTCTCTCTCTCCCTACACCTCTTGTTACTCTCTCTCTCTCGTTTTTTCTCTCTCTCTCCCTCTCGTTCTCTCCCTTCCTCTCGTTCTCTCTCTCTCTCTCTCTCTCGTTTCTCTCTCTCTCTCTCTCCTCTCGTTCTCTCTCTCTCTCTCTCGTTATCTCTCTCTCTCTCTCTCGTTACTCTCTCTCTACACCTCTCGTTACTCTCTCTCTCTTGTCTCTCTACACCTCTCGTTACTCTCTCTCTCTCGTACTCTCTCTCTACACCTCTCGTTACTCTCTCTCTCTCTCTCTCTCTCTACACCTCTCGTTACTCTCTCTCTCTCTCTTTCTCTCTCTCTACACCTCTCGTTCTCTCTCTCTCTACACCTCTCGTTACTTCTCTCTCTCTCTTCTTTCTCTCTCTCTCTCTCTCCCTCTCGTTACTCTCTCTCTCTCTACTCTCTCACCTCTCTTTCTCTCTCTCTCTCTCGTTCTCTCTTCTCGTTCTCTCTCTCTCTCTACACCTCTTGTTACTCTCTCTCTCTCTCGTTTTCTCTCTCTACCCTCTCGTTTCTCTCCCTTCCCTCTCGTTATCTCTCTCTCTCTCTCTCTCTACACCTCTCGTTACTCTCTCTCTGTTTCTCTCGCTCTCTCGTTACTCTCTCTCTCTCTCTCTCTCTACACCTCTCGTTACTCTCTCTTCTCCCTCTTTCTCCTCTTCTTCCCTCCTCTCGTTTTTCTTCCTTGTTCCCTCTCTCTTCTTCTCTTCTCGTTCTCTCTCTCTCTCTCTCTTTCTCTCTCTCTCTCGTTTCTCTCTCTATACACCTCTCGTTATCTCTCTCTCTCTCTCTCGTTTCTCTCTCTTACACCTCTCGTTTCTCTCTCTCTACACCTCTCGTTACTCTCTCCCTACACCTCTCGTTACTCTCTCTCTCTCTCTGCTCTCTCTCTCTCTCTCTGGCTCTCGTTCTCTCTCTCTCTTCTCTCTGGCCTCTCGTTACTCCTCTCTCTGCGCTCTCTCTCCCTCTCGTTCTCCTCTCTCCTCTCTCTCTCTCTCTCTCTCTACACCTCTCGTTACATTCTCTCTCTCTCTCTACACCTCTCGTTACTCTCTCTTTCTCTCGCTCTGCTCTCTCTCTCTCTCTCTCTCGTTTCTCTCTCTCTACACCTCTCGTTTCTCTCCCTTCACCTCTCGTTACTCTCTCTCTCTCTCTCTCTCTACACCTCTCGTTACTCTCTCTCTCGTTTCTCTCTCTCTACACCTCTCGTTACTCTCTCTCTCTACCTCTCGTTTCTCTCTCTCTCTTGTTTTTCTCTCTCTCTCTCTCTCTCCACCTCTCGTTACTCTCTCTCTCTCTCTCTCCCTCCCTACACCTCTCATTACGCTCTCTCTCTCTACACCTCTCGTTACTTTCTCTCTCTCTCTCTCCACACCTCTCGTTACTCTCTCTCTCTCTCTCTCCTTCTCTCGTTCTCTCTCTCTCTCTCTCCTCTCGTTCTCTCTCTCTCCCTCCCTCTCTCTCTCTCTCTCTCTACACCTCTCGTTACTCTCTCTCTCTCTACACCTCCCGTTTCTCTCTCTCTCTCTCTTACTCTCTCTCTCTCGTTACTCTCTCTCTCTCTCTCTCTCTCTCTCTCTCTACACCTCTCGTTTCTCTCCCTTCCCTCTCGTTCTTCTCTCTCTCTACATCTCTCGTTTCTTCTCTTCTTCTTTCCCTCTCGCTCCTTCTCTCTCTCTCTCTCTCTCGTTCTCTCTCTCTCTCTCTCTCGTTACTCTCTCTCTACACCTCTCGTTTCTCTCTCTCTCTCGTTTCTCTCTCTCTACACCTCTCGTTCTCTCTCTCTCTCTCTCGTTCCTCTTCCCTCTCTCTCTCTCTCTCTCTCCTCTCTTTCTCTCTCTCTCTCTCTCTGGCCTCTTCTCTCTCTCTGGCTCTCGTTCTCCCCCCCCTCTCTCCTCTGGCCCTCGTTCTCTCTCTCTCTGGCCTCGTTCTCCTTCTCTGCCTCTCGTTCTTCTCTCTCTCTCTACACCTCTCGTTATTCTCTCTCTTACTCTCGTTACCTTCTCTCTCTCTCTCTACACCTCTCGTTACTCTCTCGTTTCTCTCGCTCTGCACCTCTCGTTACTCTCTCTCTCTCTCGTTTCTCTCTCTCTACTCTCGTCTCTCCCTTCACCTCTCGTTACTCTCTCTCTCTCTACACCTCTCGTTACTCTCTCTCTCTCTCTCTCTACCTCGTTACTCTCTCTCTCTCTCTCTCTCTCTACACCTCTCGTTACTCTCTCTCTCTCTACACCTCTCGTTTCTCTCTCTACTCTCTTTTCTCTCTCTCTACACCTCTCGTTACTCTCTCTCTCTCCTCTCGTTACTCTCTCTCTCTCTCTCTCTCCCTACACCTCTCGTTGCTCTCTCTCCACCTCTCGTTACTCTCTCTCTCGTTACTCTCTCTCTCTCCCTACACCTCTCGTTACTCTCTCTCTCTCGTTACTCTCTCTCTCTCGTTACTCTCTCTCTCTTGTTCTCTCTCTCTCTACACCTCTCGTTACTCTCTCTCTCTCTCTCTCTCTCTCTCGTTTCTCTCTCTCTCTCTACACCTCCCTTTCTCTCTCCCTCCCTCTCTCTTTTTCGTTCTTCTCTCCCTCCCTCTTGTTCTCTCTCTCTCTTTTCTCTCTCTCTCTCTCTACCCTCTCTTTCTCTCCCTTCACCTCTCGTTCTCTCTCTCTCTCTACACCTCTCGTTACTCTCTCTCTCTCTCTCTACACCTCTCGTTACCTCTCTCTCTCTCTCTCTCTCTCTCTCTACACCTCTCGTTACTCTCTCTCTCTCTCTCTCTCTACACCTCTCGTTACTCTCTCTCTCTCGTTCTCTCTTCTCCCTCTCTTTCTCTCTCTCTCTTTCTCTCTCTCTACACCTCTCGTTACTCTCTCTCTCTCTCTCTCTCTCTCTCTCTACACCTCTCGTTACTCTCTCTCTCTCTACACCTCTCGTTACTTTCTCTCTCTCTCTCTCTCTCTCGTTACTCTCTCTCTCTCTACACCTCTCGTTTCTCTCTCTCTACACCTCCCGTTCTCTCTCCCTCTCTCTCTCTCCCTACACCTCTCGTTACTCTCTCTCTCTCTCTCTCTCTCTCTCTCTCACCTCTTGTTTCTCTCTCTCTCTCGTTTTCTCTCTCTACACCTCTCGTTTCTCTCCCTTCCTCTCGTCTCTCTCTCTCTCTCTCTCTCCCTCTCGTTCTCTTCTCTTGCTCTGCTTCCCTCGTTCTCTTCTCGTTTCTCTCTCTCTACACCTCTCGTTACTCTCTCTCTCTACACCTCTCGTTTCTCTCTCTCTCTCTCTCTCTACACCTCTCGTTACTCTCTCTCTCTCTCTCCACCTCTCTCTCTCTCTCTCTCTCTCTCTCCTCCCTACACCTCTCATTACGCTCTCTCTCTCTACACCTCTCGTTACTTTCTCTCTCTCTCTCTCTCCACCCTCTCGTTACTCTCTCTCTCTCTCTCTCTCCCTACACCTCTCGTTACTCTCTCTCTCTCGTTACTCTCTCTCTCTCGTTCCTCTCTCTCTCTCGTTCTCTCTCTCTCTCTTCTCTCTCTCTCTCGTTACTCTCTCTCTCTACACCTCTCGTTACTCTCTCTCTCTCTCTCTCTCTACACCTCTCGTTACTCTCTCTCTCTCTCCCGTTTCTCTCTCTTTCGTTCTCTCTCTCTCTCTTCTCTCTCTCCCTCCTCTTGTTCTCTCTCTCTCTCTCTGTTCTCTCTCTCTCTCTCTGTTTTTTTTTTTCGTTCTCTCTCTTCTCCTCCTTTTTCTCTCTCTCGTTACTCTCTCTCTCTCTCTCTCGTTACTCTCTCTCTACACCTCTCGTTACTCTCTCTCTCTCGTTACTGTCTCTCTACACCTCTCGTTACTCTCTCTCTCTCTCTCTCGTTACTCTCTCTCTCTACACCTCCCGTTTCTCTCTCTCTCTTTCTCTCTCTACACCTCTTGTTACTCTCTCTCTCTCTTTCTCTCTCTCTACACCTCTCTTTCTCTCCCTTTACCTCTCGTTACTCTCTCTCTCTCTCTACACCTCTCGTTACTCTCTCTCTGTTTCTCTCCTCTACCTCTCGTTACTCTCTCTCTCTTTCTCTCTCTCTACACCTCTCGTTACTCTCTCTCTCTCTCTCTCTCCTAACCTCTTTCCCTACACCTCTCGTTACTCTCTCTCTCTACACCTCTCGTTATCTCTCTCTCTCTCTCTCTACACCTCTCGTTCTCTCTCTCTCTCTCTCTCCCTACACCTCTCATTACGCTCTCTCTCCCTACACCTCTCGTTACTTCTCTCTCTCTCTCTCCACACCTCTCGTTACTCTCTCTCTCTCGTTACTCTCTCTCTCTCCCTACACCTCTCGTTACCTCTCTCTCTCTCGTTACTCTCTCTCTCGTTTCTCTCTCTCTCTCTCTCTCTGTTCCCTCTCTCTCTCTCTCTCTCTCGTTACTCTCTCTCTACACCTCTCGTTACTCTCTCTCTCGTTACTCTCTCTCTACACCTCTCGTTACTCTCTCTCTCTCTCTCTCTCTCTACACCTCTCGTTACTCTCTCTCATTCCTCTCTCTACACCTCTCGTTATTCACTCTCTCTCTCTCTCTCTACACCTCTCATTACTCTCTCTCATTCCTCTCTCTCCTCTCATTATTCCTCTCTCTCTCTCTCTCTCACCTCTCATTATTCACTCTCTCTCTCTCTCTCTCTACACCTCTCATTACTCTCTCTCATTCCTCTCTCTCTACCCTCTCATTATTCACTCTCTCTCTCTCTCTCTCTCTTTCTACACCTCTCGTTACTCTCCTCTATTCTCCTCTCTATTCCTCTCACCTCTCTCTCACACCTCTCTCTCCCCCTCTCTTTACCTCTCATTCCCCTTTCTCTCTCTCCTCGCGCCCTCTCTCTCTCTCTCACCCTCTCACTCACTCTGCTTTCTTTCTTTTTTTCACAAATTAAACATCTCAAAACTTCGAAACAAAACAAGATATTGGAACAGATATGGGAAGTGAATAAATGTTTTTTAAATTTGGTTGAACTGCTACATTATTTTTTCGAGTACTAGTCCAAACTCAAACAGCACATAGTGTCTTTAAACTGACCTGAAAGTCGTCTCCCTCTAGCGGCTCCTCGCCCTTCTTCAGCAGCTTCTTCTTCTTCTTCTTGCTCAAGTTCTGCTGCTCCACGATCTTGTCGTAGTTGAAGTGTTTGTGTTTGGCATCGGCAGCGTCGTCCTCCATCAGCAGAGCCATCTCCGCCTGCACGCAGAAACACAAACACAGGTTTAAAGCAGGTTTTTACAGCAGGTCCGTTAGCATGTGGCTGGCTGGCATTCTGAGCCACAGGTTTGGTGATTTTGGGATTGAACTCTGACCTTTTGTTTCTCCAGCTCCTCTTCCTCTTCAGCTGTCCGCTCCTCTTCCTCCTGCTTTTTCTTCTTCTTCTTCCCCTTCTGTTTCATCTTCATGTCTGCAGACACGTTAGACAACACTGATACTGAATGTTCATAATGATCTACATGCTGCGAAACAAAATAATGTAAACTCAAAAGGTCTGGTTACCGTACCAAACCTTTCTGACAAGGGCAGGTCTGCGTTCTTTTCAGTTTTTGTTTTTTTATTAGAGGAAACACCTACTCATCCTTCAGCAAAAAGCAGTGTCGTAGGATACCAAAGTAAGCTAATCAATAAGTTTATGAATAATGTGAACGCTAGCACAGGTGGAACCAATGTTAGCTGTGCTAAGTTTGGAAATAACGGAAAGGGTTAATTCAGATTTTCTGAAGTGGGGTTGTATGCATATTGCTGCATTCTCTGAGGTGAAATTACTGCTTTTTTGAATGGAGTCTGGTGGCTTTGAAGAAAGCAATAGAGCGACTTCAGTTCCCCATCGGTAAGGGCTGGCTGACAGTGAGGTAAAGCCTCCTAAAGAAAAAAAAAAATTCAAATTATTCTCTTCTATTATTAATCAATTATTTTAATTATTATAAGTGAACACTGTATTTAGAATATTTTCACCGCTTTGCCTCACCATCAGAAAACCCTTTCCGACGAGGAACTGAAGCCATTACATTGCTCTCATCAAAGCCACCAGACTCCATTCACAAAAACAGTAATTTTACCTCACAGAACACGGGAGTAGCTGGTCTAACGCTGCATCGATCGGTTTGTTTGTGTTATTGTATGACTTGTCGCAGCAATACACTGCTTAGCTTCCAAGCCAATACTCCTGTCTGCTTCTCCAAACTGGGAGCATGCGATCACCATTCAGTCAATCAATAGTTTGACACAAAAACTTTTGTTGTTGTTCATTGTGGCTTCATTAAACTAGTATATTCATATACCTGGAAAATGTTTCCTACTTTTATGGACATCAGTGTGTATTTGTTCAGCTTTGTTGTCTTTGGTTTTTAGCTGTTTGTCTATTTCTGTCTTCCTGTAAATGGTATTGTATGTAATATTGAGTGCAACAAAAACTCAACTTTCTTACTAAAAAAAAAATATCATGAGCTTGTCCTACAATCCCCTACTGTGACTGACGGTATTGATCACCTGTAGCAGTGAGCTCCTCTGCGAAGAAGGGGTCACTGAGGTCAACGTCTGGAGGAAGTTCGTCGTCGCTGAGCTCTTCCTCGTCCTCTCCCTGATACAAGAGAAAATATTAAACTGATGAATAAAAAAAACAGTTAATGGAAAATTAATTTTACAAACCGACCCAATAAAAGTTATTGGTTGACTGAAGTTTATTGATTTGTTGTTTTCTGATCATTGTTTACCGAGTTGCGTGACTGATAAATAGTTGAGTTAGAGCTAAAGATCATTTTCACAGCTGAGAAAATATTAAAAACTTCTTTTCTAAGACACTGTGAGTATTGAACAGAGTTCTTGAAGAAAGTGGGAACATCTAACAACAACTGCACCTTTTCCACCTGTAATCAACACAGTTCAAGTCCAAATTCACCAGGGACAGATGTATAAATGATGTGTATGCACAAAAACCATGCATTCACCTATTCCCACATATAAACACATAATATTCATAAAAGACTAATATAAATACAGGTTAAGCTGAGATGCTGTGGGTGATATGATAATGAAGAGATTGAATTTTAAGGTGAGAGAAACAACCTTTGAGTAAAAAAAAATGAATGATTTGAGGTTATTTGCTGGTTTCATTGATCGTGTAGATGTCAATTAAACTTCAATTTAAAAGGATGAGTGATGAATGTCATAATTTTTATACACGTGTGAGCCACTGTCTCCTTGTTAATGATAATTTAATTTGATCCTGAATTGTGAAGCACTTCAGCCTGTTTCAGCATGAGCACTTTGAATGAATCATTAGCTGCTGTTACATAGACAATATTTCTCCAACCTGATTGATATCATTCTGATTAGAGATTCTAACTCAACTGTTTAAATGTCAAGGACGCTAAATAAAGTGCTGAAAACGTTCTATTGTACATCAGCCTCCATCCATTTGGGCATACCCAAAAAGTTTGGTCAGACCAAGCGCACCTGAGCGGACACTATCCCTTTATTTCTAGTTCAGTCTGTTGTACCCCTCCAGCATCGCACCTGTAGTTACAGTTTGCATGTGTCATACCCCATAGCCCAAGGCCATGTCCCAGCCTTCATTCAATAGCATTCGTGAGCCAGCTCCACAATGATTGAGATTTGTCAAACAGAATCAGGCGTGCAGCTTTATAAATCTATCCAAAAATGTGTTTGGATAGTTTTAGACATCTGGCCCATGTTATTAACTGTGGTGCTGTAGGGTTGGCAGCTGACAGCTCAACTCACCTCTTTTCTTTGAGATTTCTTCTGCTTCTTCCTGTCTTTCTTCTTCTGTAAAAACTCCTCCCAGGGTGTCAGCTTGTCCTTCCCCTCCAACTTCTTCTTCACCAGCTGCTCCGTTGTCTCTTTCAGCCCTGAAGACAAATAAATTTCACATTTAATAAACTAACTACAGCTCAAAACTGCTGCCAACTGGGGGATTCAAGAACCGATCGGTGTTTACTGTAAGCCATACACCGACAGACGTATAGACACTTTGAAAGACTGGACGAGACTTTCAGAATAGAAAGGAAATTTTTCAACAAAGCAAAACTGAACTAAATTTTGGCGAGGAAAAACTGGCATGGCGATTTTCAAAGGGGTCCCCTGACCTCTGACCTGAAGATATGTGAATGAAAATGGATTCTATGGGTACTCCGAGTCTCCCCTACGAGTCTCCCCTTTACAGACATGCCCACTTTATGATAATCACATGCACTTTTTTTGAATGCAGCATAAATGGGTTCCATAAACAGTCTTGAATTACATAAACCGAGTATCACTGTAAAGATGACACTCTTATGGATCCAAAGAGCTCAACTGTATTCATATGCAATGTTTTTTGTCCCCATAGTGGCCATCTCATTGTAGTGAGACCGTGACCTCACAATATAAAATGTGGTGACCTCTAGGATAATCACAACCTCATGAAACTTTACAGCCACCAACAGGCTTTCATAGCTAAACTGACAATAAGAGGGTTTCTGAGCAGTTTCCAGAACAGAAGTGTTCCCCATCCAATCACTGAAAAATGCAATTCTTGCAGAAATCTCCAAATGTCAGAAGTTTTTGAAACCAAACAGCATGTTTTTTTCTGTGATGTTCCTCACGATCTTGGCGTCTAAATGTGGTATTTTTGAGGGATTACTGATCATTTATCAATTCTCAATAGGTAAAAAATGTATAATAAGTTAAAAATCTGTGCAACAAATGGTATCAACCCAAAAATTACTGCAGCAACTTATGAGGCATAGTAGAGCATGAGAATGGTCATCATATACTTCCATTTAAATGCACGTTCACAATTTATTTTAATTAGTTAATATTTCTTTCTGATTTCTGACTACAACAACTTGACACACAGTGCTGAGCCGCAACTCAAATTAATCTTCATGTTCCCAGCTTTCATATGATGAACATGATCTACTGTTCACCGGCTATCTCCCCCTAAAGACTCCCTGAACCCCCCTAAAAAAGACAAAAATGTCCCCATGAAAAAGAAGGGGGAGTGAAAAGGGTTAAATAAAGTTGGGTTGCATAGAAGCAATTAAAATGACCTAAGTAGGACTAATTCTTGTAACTTCCACATTACCTACTACAGCTTTAATAAACCTGGTTCACATGCTGGAGATGAAAAGGTTTCCTCGTACCTGGCACCCAGGTGATCTCCATCTCCATGTCTTTGTCCTCGTGCAGCTTCTTCTCTTTGTCCTGGATGCCTTTCAGCAGCTCTCTGTACTTGGAGATCTGCTCCTCGCTTTTCTTTTTCATCTTCTTCTCTTTCTCCTTCTGCGGTTTCTTCTCCACGATGGGCTCTTCTGTCCGTTTAGCTACAACAAGAAAGAGATCATGACTCCTCAGTGCTGCTTCGTCTCATCAAAGAATAAAACTATGTTTTCTCTCCACATGAACGCGTTTATAGCTACTGTCTCACCTTCTGCTGTTGTGTCATCATCTCTGGTCTCCAGCTCTCCAAACCCTCCTCTTTTACCCTCCTCCTCCTCCTCTTCTTCTTCTTCACTGGAGGAGGCCAGGTAGGCGTTGAAGTCCATGGTCAGCAGCTCGTCCTTGTTGAAGTTCCTGTTCAGGGAAGTCACCCGCTCGTTGTCCGTCTCATCCCACGTCAGCTGCACCTGATTGGTTAAACACAGATTCACACACATCAGTCCCAAAGTCCTGTTGTTTGTCTTTATTACCTCCCCAAGGATATGTTTAATATATTATATACACTGGATTATAATTATTTATGTATTAATGTGTTCATCACTTTAATGTTGCCGCTGCAAGCTAATATTTAATTATTATATACACTGTTGGGTAGTTTCCAAGGGATCATTAATCTTAACCTCTAATATTATATCATATGTTTGTTGACTTTATTTTGTATTAATAATCTAAATCTGCAAAATACCTGAGGTTATAAATACATGTAGGGTAGTAAAAGTTTAAAGTAGTAGAAAACTCAAGT
Source organism: Pterois miles (assembly GCA_947000775.1). Classification (NCBI taxonomy): domain Eukaryota; kingdom Metazoa; phylum Chordata; class Actinopteri; order Perciformes; family Scorpaenidae; genus Pterois; species Pterois miles. Next base: position 1,226,648 of record CAMQGK010000224.1, read on the forward strand.
CCAAGTACATCAAGAAGAGCACTTGAGTAAATGGACTTAGTTACTTAGTAAAGACCCAGTTGTCTCTGCAGTTAAGGTCAATAAAGGCAATAACACAATAATTTATAAACAATATCCGTAATTGGCAAAAAAGAAAAATCATACAGATATACTGTAATAATAAACAGGCCATCTGATAAAAAAAATTGTTACATTACATTTAATATTGCAATTAAATGAATTAGAGCGCAACTATTAATCGCCACCTATTCTGATTATCGACTGACTAGTTTGAGTCATTAAAAAGAAAAAGTCTTCCAGCTTCTTAAATGTGAATATTTTCTGATTTCTTTACTCCTCTATGACAGTAAACTGAACATCTTCGAGTTGTGGACAAAACGAGACATTTGAGGATCTTGGGCTTTAGGAAACACTGAAAAATATTTTTCGCCAATTTCTGACATTTTATAGACCAAACAAGTTGCAGTTGCAGCCCTAAAATGAATAATAAATCACTGTTGCCATTTTCGTCTGATTTTACTGGCAGTATTTTTCCTGATTCTTACCTTTGAGGTTGCGTTGGCAGACGAGGTGAACAGTTTGGGAGTGTAGGTTGAGAGGTTCACATCCGTCGCCACTTCTTTGGGCTCCTCGTCAAATGTGACCTCTTCAGGAATAAACCTGATCAAAAAAGGGTCAACAGTAGGTTTAAATCACTGCTTTTCTAGGTTCGTTTCAGTAAACAGATTTCTCTTCTCTCACCGGAGGTCCAGGACAGAGCAGCTGCTCTCATACTCGTAGCCGTCACACTCCTGGTAGATTTTGGCAGCAGTGTCGGCCGAGTCACACTCCACTACGGCGTAGAAATACTTCAGCCGCTTGAACTGGTAGTCACGCATCTTCTCCCTGTAACCTCTGAGAGGACACACACACACACCAACACACACATCATCACATCCAGAGGAAGTTTAACCTGTAGAAGCAGAGTTGAGATTTCTGGTTCAACTTCAATGAGAAGAGGAAAAACAAATAATACTAGGATGAACAAAACATTTAAAAAGGTACAATAAAAAACGACTAGACCTATCTTACATATTTTGCTAGGCTGTGTACTTACATTATCCCAAATGTTTCCATCAATTATCTAACCTAAATAAATCTGTAACTTCAATCAAGGTAACAGTGCGTTTCATTGGTCGCATGTCAATGACGTCATATCTCCTTTGGGCATGCATCAGCGTTGCATTTGCCAGATTATCAGACATTATAGAAAGAGTCTCACTCAAGGAGAAGTCTTGTTCTGAATTATGGCGAGATGATGTGTTGTCGGTAGACAGCGGTGGAATAGTGGAATACATCCATGATGGAAACATAAGTGTTTGCTGTGCTGGAGTACAGAAAGTGTCATATAATTAATTAGTGTCATATAAAAGATGTTCAGTGTCAAGGCTGAATATTTACATGATTTCCACATTGTGGATGAGGTCTTGACCCAGAGTATATTATTACATAATAAGTATAAGATTCAGATTTCACAACAAGACTTCTCCAAGCAGGAAACAAAAGCAAACAGACCAGTTCAAGAGAAACGTAACAAAAACATTTTATTTCTCTGTAGGGTCCTGATGCTGCTCACTTGACCTCGCAGCTAGTTTCACGGCTGCCCGTTACAGTCCCTCAATACTGGACCAGTTTCAAAACATGTTCTCCCCATTAGTCAGTTATGGCCCAGACACACAGTGGTGATAAAACCCAACTGTTGCATCGCCTTCGTCTTGACCAACAAGTTGTATTTTCACACACCCCAAAGACTACAGCCGAAGGCCAGTTAGAACGAACCTTCTGCACCTACGTGAGATGAAATAACTTTCCCTGCCAGCAGGCGGCGGGAGTCGGCATTTGTCATTCTACATACAAAGGGAAACCAGGAAACAGGACGGTGGATATACAAGCTGCACATGAACACATGATATGTATATGAAACAAAGCAGCATTCTGTCGACCATTTTCACACCACTCTCACTCAACACTTAGCTTAATTCCAGACGGACATACTGTTGTGAAAATATGTGTATTGAAATAATCAGATAAGATGAAAATGAAAAATGAAAAGAGTCTTCTGTGTAAACTTTACTTGTTTGCTTGCTTTCCTAACATCTGTTTCTCTTGTTGTGCACTGATTCATTTAAGCTGAACAGCCAATCAGAGTTATTTCTCTAACAGACAAACTCCGCTGCCGTTTCATCATGCTGAATCGGTCGAAGACACAAAAATTTGGGAAAATAGGGTCCAGGATGAAAAATACCTAAGTTACCCTTTAAAACCTCAGAAACTATCTGTGGCTCATTACCATAAGAGGGGAGTAGGAAAATAGTTTTTTTGTGATTTCTGTGAACTGACCCATTACAAGACATTCCAGGTTTTTATCCAAGGTCAGGGTTAAACTCCAGAGAATAACTAAGTCCTTCAAAAACAAGTCGTGTTACCTCTCCTCCTCGTTGTCGTCCTCCGAGTCATCGGGCAAAGCTCTGAGCTCCAGGGGTCCCTGAGTCTCCTCCGCATTCAGCCTCTCCTTCCCAAACTCTGACGGGTAGATCTAAGACAATACCCAACATGCACTGCTGTTTATCTCTCTCACAAACAACATTCAGCAGTTTGAAACATGACCCACTTCATGAGTCCACATTAACATAGACAACTTTTGAAAAAGATGCTGTCACTGAAAACAGGCTACAGAGTGGATACAGGTTTTCTCAGGTCGCATATTTGAACGTCCATCTTATTATTTTATACATGTGCAGTCGTCTTAACAACGAAAACAGGTTTTCATGGTGGGGAGGAGGATGTGTGGCTCTGGTTCTATCTGTCTGCCAACACCTGGAAGCTGCCCGACATCCTCCTGGATCCATATTCTTCATATATGTTTATAATTTATCTATAATTTTAAATAACACTCTAAACTTGTGCTAAATATTAAAATTCCCCTTTTGAACAAAAAAAGTGTTAACTTTATTGCAAACGACTATGGACAGTCATGCAATTAATTGCGATAAATATTTTAATCAATTAACAGCCCCAATAATGTTGTCATCATGATTGTCTATATTATTATGTTGGTCAGACAAAATCTTTTGCATGTCTTTCCTAGGAGAGGATCCCCCCCTTTCGTCCTGAGGTTTCTTCCATTTTTTTCCCTTTTAAAGCATTTTAGGACATTTTTACCTCCACGTATAAGTCACTCAATTTAATGACTGATTTCACTTGGACTTGAGTGTTTTGACTTGATACCTTCCCCAAGTCCAAAATTATGTTATGTAGTGTTTAAGTGCACCACGAATCAATTAATTTTCCTTCATGGTATCAAATACTAACTTTCTGGTATCGTGACATTTCTAGTGCCCACTGCTACTTATGAACTGGCTTTACCTTGACAGACAGCACGGCTCCTCCTTTAGGTATGAAAGAATTGAACAGAGCCAGCAGGTCTCTGGCTTTCATCCGGTCCCAGTCCATGTTGCAGACGGCCAGTCGGGCAGAAACCTGACACATAAACAGAAAACACAAACACAGTTAAAAGTGTTCATGTTTCCTGGTCAGGTGAGCAAAATTTCCTCCCCCACCAGACGCCACCTCACCTTGTCGCTTCGTGGAGCGTCTTTAGCCAGCTCTCCCCAGTCATGTTCAATCTCCTCTTCCTCTTTCCTCAGGATGACGTCTACATCGTCATCGTCTTCATCTGAGCTGGTCTCTATGTTTCCCTTCCCTCTGGCTAGATCCGGCTCGCTGTCACTGTCTTCCTCTGAATCCAGACCGGATTCCCCCTCATCATCTGATCCGCTCGCCACATCACTCTCTTCGTCGCCATCTTCTTCATCGCCATCTTCTTCATCATCATCATCATCCTCCTCACTGCTGTCTGTGACACTGTCTCCTAGGTCAACATCATCCTCCTCTGCAGTTTGCTGTTCATCATCATCTTCATCATCTGAGGAAAATAATAAGAAATGTTCCAGTCAGAGGTGTCTGCAGTGACATTTATTTACACTGAATTTATGATCAGTAAACTGTACAGATACAAAAAGAACAAAAAGATCATTGTAGCTGCCTACATTGATGCAAAAATAAAACATTATTATACAGAAATAAAACAGGTTTGTCTGGGTAACAGAAAGGAGTGATCCCTTTCACCAAATCTGCAACATAAATTAATTTCCTCTCTGATAATATTGAGACATTTCACTAATAAAAAAAACTCCAAATTACAACTACAACACTAAATTTGTTTTAACACCACTAATTTCTTGAACGCATTAACGCTTGTGATTTTTAGGTTGTAGTGGGCTCAGTTGTAAAGCTGGACAAAAGTGAGTGAACCAACCGTCTCATACTAGCTTGTCATGGAGGTTAAATAACACTCCAAACTTGCGCTAAATCTTGGTGAGCAAAAACAAAGGAGTCTCTTGACCTCTGACCTCAAGATACGTGAATAAAAATGGGTTCTCTGGGTACCCATGAGTCTCCCCTTTACAGACATTCCCACTTTATGATAATCACATGCAGTTTGGGACAAATTATTTTATATTATTAAAAATATTTTGGGGGTGTAAATTTTGCTGTCCTTCTTTTTCTAAGTTCTAAAGTTGCAACGAAAAGTCAACAACTGGATTCTTAAAATGGTTCAACCTGACAACCCTTACTATCGAGCCCTGTAACCTCACATGTAGGACTGTAAAATGTTGAATCTGCATTCATATCCTCAGCCTTCATGTCAATCAGAAATATATCTACTCACCCTCTTCAACAACTCTGACGCCTCGTTGAGGCTGCTCTCCTTTTCCGCTCCTCACCTCTCCATCACCCTTCACAAGCTTCTCTTTCACTTTTTTCTTTTTCTTGCCCTCTGCCGCCTTCTTGCTCTTCACATCCTCCTCATCGTCTTCGTCTTCTGAGTCAGAAAGTTTGTAGAAGCGCTTCAGGTCCTCTGTGGAGGTTTGGTTGATGGGACGGCCTCGTTTGTCCACCGTGTACTTCACCTTGAAGCGCTTGTCATGAAACATGGATTGAAAACGCTTGTCAATCTTGATTTTGCGTTCTCTCTCTGGCATTTCCCAGAATCTGGGGTCCTTCTGCACCCGCAGGAAGCGCTCATCGCCGTCCTGCTTCTTTTTGGACGACATGGTGGCAAACTTCAAGTGTCACCTGACAAATAAAAAAACAGAGCAAACTGAAACTGTTGGGTAACATGGACTACAAGCACTGAGCCTCTTTCTCTTGTCATCACTGAGTTTTTATACTTTTGGTTGGAAATCATTAAGCAGTCAGTGGTGGAAGAAATATTCACATCATTTACTGAAGTAAAAATACTAATACCACATTGTGAAAATACTCCACTACAAATAAAAAGGTCTGCATTCACAACCTTACTTAAGTAAAAGTATGCAAGTATTATCAGCAAAATGTACTTCAAAGTATAAAAAGTAAAAGTACTCACATCTCAGAGGTATATAATGTACTTTTTGCTCCACAATTTTCTAATAGCTTTAGTTACTTTCTTACTTACTAGTTACTTCACAGATTACAGTTTTTCATCCCGTTCCTATATTTACTTAAATTAGGTTTTGAATGCAGGACTATTACTTGCAGTGCAGTATTTTCACAGTGTGGTATTTGTAGTTTTACTTACCATAATTGACTGTAAGACTGTTTACTTGTTTCTAATCAAAGTATAATTACTCAGTTTAAATATGTTTTATAAAACTTTGAAACAGAACTACTCCCACCACTGCTTAACGTTGCAGCTCGCTCTCTCTGGACCTGTTAACGTTAAATGACTTGTAATGGACCACATAGTGAGCATTTATTACCGACAGAAAATAGTCTTTTTACTGTGAAAACACCAGTTGAACCGTTTTAACACTTCTGTTTTAAACAAACTGTTCAACTGGGTTTCAGTCTCAGTAAACTCAGCAGCGCGCTGACATGTAAACAAACAAAATGACCGAACAGCAGAAGACGAACACTAACGGCGGGAAAACCAGACAGCAGCTGACACGACACACACTACTGAGCACGTACCTTCAGAAAATATATGACAATTGGCTTAAAAAACAACGTTTTAAAACAGCAAGAATCAGAAAAATACACCGATACCTCTCTAGTATTCTGTCGCACGTGTTTACCCAGCATGCAACTCTTCTGTGACCTTTTCCGTTTCCGCCCCTTCTTGTACGGTAAGCGACGTGGGACAAACGAGTGAACTCGCACACCAGTCATTCAGATACATAAAGCCATAGACACTAAACCACATTTCTCTCTAAACAATAATGAAAAAAATATATTCCCTCCACCAACTTTTAGTTCTGTTATCAATCAGAAACTATTATTGCAAGTATTATTACAGTTACTGATATTATTATACTATTATTCATTAAGTTCATACTGTTAACAATTGTCAGAAAGATTTGTAAATGCATATACTGTATTTCAAATTTTTTTGAAAATATTACTAAAAAAACACTAATCTTTATGTTTAGTAGTCTAATTTAATTCTAAACTTTACCATTACAGATCACAGCAAAGATGTCTACTCTAACAAACTATATAAAACATATACATACATACACAGTATACTTAACTGTTTATAGTCTATAGTCTAATAAATTCAGCCATATTTTTCAGTTTGGTAGCACTCTCAAAAAGAGGTTGGCAGATGACATTTGTGAACTTTAAAATAATATTTACAATCAAGTCAGTTGCACATTTCTGTTTTAACAATTTTTTTCTATGAAAGTCAAACATGTATGTATATATAATACACACACACACATATACACACACACACACACACACACACACACACACACACACACACACATATATATGTGTGTGTGTATGTGTGTATTATATATACATATATACACACAGATATACATATCTATGTGTATATATGTTATTTTTGCATATTAATCTGTCTCTAGGTAGGTGGAGGCTTCAGTGTGTATATGTATATGAATGACTAAATAAATAAATATATATATAAGTGCAATTAAAAAAAGACAAGAATAAAGCAAATATAATATATATATATATATATATATATATATATATATATATATATATATATATATATATATATATATATATATATATAGACATTTTTGGATATATGTTGAAGAGAAATAATTATGAGATCAATCAAAGATGAAAACTATCAGTGGTTGCAGAAGTATTATTATTATTATTATTATTATTATTATTATTATTATTATTGTTATAAGTCAGTAACAGCTGTTTAGATATAGTTGATTTTTGTGATGTTTTTTTTTTTTTCTGTGATCCAGGTCCATTGTTTCCAAAGAGCCCAGTAGAATCCAGTAGAGTCCAGTTCCGTAGTTTCCCTCCTCCCCCCTCCCGGAGGTCGCTCAGTGTGGAGGACAGGAAGAAGATCAGTTGTACAACATGCTCTGATGATCATGGAGTAAACTCTGTTTTATTAACTGGACTTTAAAGCAGCACCATGAGCGGCGGGGTGTGTCGAAGAGTCCTGCGGGCAGCCGGCTCCTGTCCTGCGGCCTCCTCAGGCAGCTGGAGCTGGATCATGTCCTCCAGCAGCAGACTGCGGACCGGGCCGAGGTCTGGACCCCGCAGAGGGATGTCGGTGTCGGGCAGAGGAACCATGAATGTGTTCAACAGGGAGATGAAGAAGAGCCAGAAGAACTGGGCAGCATCACTGCAGGACGGCCACCAGTACGACTACCTGAGGGACGAGGTAGGAGCCTCTGTTACAACACCTTTACTGAACTACTCTACTTGGATTTTACTGGAGTACTTTCTTTTCATGCTACTTTCTACTTCAGTTTCCTAAACTACATGTCAGAGGGAATGCTGTAGTTACTTTATGAGGTAAAGTTTTTGTACACAATATGGAAAGGTTATAAAATCATATAGAAATGAACTACCCAACAGTTTACAAGTACAGCTGAAATAAGTAGTCGATTGACAGAAAATTAATCAACTATGCTAATAATATTTTGAAAGTAATTTTTCATGTTTTTTTGTACATTTGCTGCTATACATTTGAATTAGTAAACTGTATTTTGAAGTAATTTTGAGGTTTGTATCTGAATAGTTTTTATTGACAGATCCGTTACTTTAGCAAGAAAAATATAAAGTTTAGAGAAAAGTTGAAAATAAAATAAAATAAATAACATATTTTATATAACAGAATTTGTTTTTTTTTCTATATTTTGTTTCCAATGATCTGGATAAATAAGATAATATGCGATGACATGTATGGATTGAAGATGGCATTTGTGAACTTAAAACTTGGATCCCGATATAATAAATATTTACATTTTACTAATTAAGCACTATAGTTTTTCTATAACTTAAGAACACATACCATTATATCTAATATCTAAAAACAGAAATTTTTAAAATTTCATTGAGGTTTTTATTTATTTATTTATTTTTATTTTATTTTTTGGGGTGTTGTCAGTGTTTGAAATATGTGTTTTTGCACTCTGATAGAAATCTTGAGAAACAGGTGTGTCGGAAAAGCCAAATTAAACAAATCATGAAGAAAAGATTTGTAGGTCTGACCGTTAGATAATGAAATATTTGTATATTTGTAAGTATGCGCTTTATTATTGTTATTATTTATTTATTTTAAGTTTTGCAAGCTTTGTATAGTTTTCAGGATCTTCAAAAAACAAATCAAGTTTTATTGTCACATATACCAACACGTAGTAGAATTCTTAGATGCATATAGGTCCAGAATAAATCTAATAAACTGATAAAATAAAATTTAAAAAATAGATAAAATAAGATAAAAATGAGACGGTTAAACAGTGAAACAGTATATACCAAACTGATTTTCATCTTGCGGACAAATTGATTAATTTGCTGCTTTGGGGAAATAGTAGACCAGTATTTGGAGGTTTGTTTGTTTTCTTTTAAATTAAAGGAGACTCATGAAATCCAGCAGCTGCTTTGGCCACCAGAGGAAACATGTTTCGACTTTAAACTACCATAATTACCATAAATTCAGTCATGCCATAGTTTGATCTTTGTTCTGCAGGTTGGCAGTCGAGTGGCAGATCGGGTCTACGACATAGCGAGGTGGGTTTATGATGAGACAGCTGGCTTCTTATTGAAACACACACACACACACACACACACACACACACACACACACACACACACACACACACACACACACGTTACAGTGGTTTGACCTTTTCTTTAACGTTGTTCCCTCTTCCTGTCTTCCCAGGACGTTTCCTCTGGCTCTGGACATGGGCGGTGGGAAAAGTCACATTGCAGAGCATTTAAGCAAGGTACAGTCTGTACATGTTAGTTAAACTGTTCTCAGTGGCCCAAACAATCACATTAATTGAGTTAAATAATTAAATGACCTACACTTAGCCACAACCGACTCTGTGTTTCATGTTTGCCTGTGTTTCAGGATGTTGTGGAGCGTTTGTTCCTGACAGACATCTCAGAGAAAACTCTGGTGAGAGTTGAAACAAATCTTAAAAACTATCATTGATGTATGTATCTGTGTCTGTATAGGTGGAAATGTCTTGAAGACTTTCCCATGTGCAGAAGTTTTATGTGATCATAGCAACTTTCTCATCATTCTGATGCCATTAGTTTTTGTTAAAAGATAAATGAACCCTGGGGAAAATGACCACCTACCAGCAGTTATTAGAAACTGATGACTTACTGATACACGATGCTGATATGAATTTATTTAATGTCTTTGACCTTCAGAAACAGAGAAGACAGAGTGAGATCCCGACTCATTGTGTTCTTGCTGACGAGGAGTTTCTACCATTTAAAGAAAACACCTTCGACCTGGTGGTGAGCAGCTTGAGGTGATTAATACGTAACAATTCTATATGGTGGTTCAGGTTTCTCCACATCTTAGCGATATAGGAGGAAGACACTGCTAAACCACTTCCTGACAAAAGTGAGCTTTTTTATCATAAGTGGTCACCGAAAGTCTGTGATTCAACAATTATACTCAGCGTCAAAACAAAAGAAGCAACATGTGTCTTACCCACTCTTAAGTCCTGCTTTCCTCCTCACACTTTCTCAACACATTGTTTTTGTCTGTGCAGGCAGGTTGAGGTTTATAAACTCACCTCTCAGAGGTTAACAAGCGACTTAAATATGAAATTTGAAGTGTTTTCACCTCTTAATACTAAAACATTGCAAAACTGCAGCAGCTGCAACCTTTTTGTCAACCAATGTATTTGTACTTTCATCTCTTTTCCTTCTCCAATCCAAGTAAGGATGCAACTTATTTTTTTTACCATTTAATTATTTTTCATTAATTATAAAACCCCACAAATGAAGGAGAACATATATTGCAGCTTCCTGGAGCCCAAGGTGTCCTCCTCCAGTAGGTGTTATATATATATATATATATATATATATATATATATATATATATATATATATATATATATATATATATATAGTGAATTGGGATATACAGTAAATTGAGACAGGACAATTTTTGTCTAATAATGTATTAATATTATTAGTATTTTTAGATATTTTACTTATCTTTTAAATTGTGAAAATGAAACTTAAAACCATAGTAGTAGTAGTAGTAGTAGTAGTAGTAGTAGTAGCACTGTCTAAAGGACTGCAGGACTGTGACCAAAAATAAGACAAAAACAGATGTATTCACACTCACCTAAACTACAAGAAACTGTAGTTGTTTCTCTCTGAAGCATCTTTAACCTACATTTTTAACATTTTGATGTCTACAGTGTGCATTTAATCTCACTTTTTGTCTCTCTTCATTCAGTCTGCACTGGATTAATGACCTGCCCGGAGCTCTCAAACAGGTGACAATAACAAGAGAAAACTAACACAAATGGTTGTGTGTTTATCTGCGATTGTTTGCCTTCTGGTGATCTCCCACTAGAGGTTGTAGTTCCCTCCATTGTGAAGTTAAATCAGGATTATGTCACTCTTTAGTTATTTACTCGTGGTCTCCTCTCCATGTCAGATCATGAGGTTGATGTCGAGGCTGACGGTGACTCACACTTTAAGTTAACCCCTCAATGAACCTTGAAAGGATGTTTTTGACTTGTTTCATGTATTTTCTTGGATTTTTCTCAATAAGATGCAGCGCCCGTGTGTTTTCATACTTTTTGCTTCGTCTATAATCTCCAGTGTACTAAGCCCTGGTTAAGCCCTGAGTATCTAACAGTTAACTCACCTGTGACTCAACAGTAACTGTATCCTCCTCCTCCTCTGCTCAGATCCATCAGGTGCTGAAGCCGGACGGGGTGTTCATCGGGGCGATGGTGGGCGGGGAGACCCTGTACGAGCTGCGATGCTCCCTCCAGCTCGCCGAGACTGAGCGGGAGGGAGGATTCTCCCCCCATATCTCCCCCTACACAGCCGTCACAGACCTGGGCAACCTGCTGGGCCGGACTGGCTTCAGCATGCTCACTGTGGTGAGAAACAGAAACACACTGTCAGACCCAGTTTTAAAAAAAACAAAAAAACAAGTACCTCATTAAACAAATTACATACATACATACAGTTACATACTGTATATAATAATAATAATATATCAGTCTTATTAACTGACGTAGAACTAAGGTTGATATTGAACCTGAATTATAGCTGAAAATAAGAAAATTTACTATATTAAATAAATATTTTGATTAGATTAGAGTTTAAAACAAACTATGTATACAATGTTCATGCCAAATAATTAACAGAAAAAATAAAAAATTATAACCTATACAATAAAAATATGTAACATAAGTAATTAAAAATCTACATAACATGAAGTACAAACATTTAAAAGAATGTAAAATGGAAAAAAATAACAAAAATAATAACTTATATAAACACACTGTTGACATAGAATACATTCTTTTAGATTTTTACATGTTAAAACTCATTAAATAAGATTCTCACTTTCTGTGTCTCTGTTTCAGGACACTGACGAGATTCAGGTTCACTATCCAGGAATCATTGAAGTCATGACCGACCTGCAAGGTATAAACTGCTCTATTAATATGTGACATTTATCTACCACATCAAATGGTCTTAAACTGTCATAAGGTGTGAAACTCTGGAAACTGCATTTGTTAAGTTTATGTTAATATTAATGTTAAGTTTTATACTGTACTTCACTTTACTTCAGTTATTTCTGCTGAAATTTATCTCTACGTAGCATTACAGAGCTCGTAAAATTACAGTTAATATCCTTTTTATTGGTTGGCTACAATATTTCTGGCCTTTGAGGAACTTGTATGGGATTTTTGTTGTTGTCATGTCTAGATCATAGTTTGTAATGTTGTAGTCATTGCATTTTATTAAAATGTGTTCAGTTTAAATGTGCTAACTTTAAGGACCAGTGCGTAGCATTTAGGGGGATCTATTGGCAGAAATGGAATATTATATTAATAAGTATTTTTTCTTTTAATCACCTGACAATAAGAATCATGTTTTTGTGACCTTAGAATGAGCCGTTTATATCTACATAAGGAGCAGGTCCTCTTCACAGAGGCCGCCATGTTTCTACAGTAGCCCAGAACGGACAAATCAAACACTGTTAACTTTTCTTGCTAGCGCCAGAGTCGATAATGTTAGTTGCTCCCGTCGCCGCCACTCTCTCTTGCTTCACCACTCACTCCCCACAAACACACACACAGTCTACGCACTGGCTCTGCTCCAAATGACCTACGCTACTCTTGACAACAAGTGGCTCTAGAGAGGGACATTGCCATTTTCGCGTCAGCCACTGAAGCTCTCCAACACCCTTGGCACATGGTAGAGGCTTCAGTTTGGTTACAGTCGGCAACCTCACCGCTAGATACCACCAGATGTGCTCCTTTAACATAAATCTCTGGTTATCAGGCTTCTAAACCAATCCGGCAACTTTTATTGTAAATGATTTACAAACTTGTATTTCCATATTCTGTAGGTATGGGTGAGAGTAACTGTGCCTGGAACAGGAAATCGCTGTTGCACAGAGACACAATATTAGCAGCAGCAGCGATTTATAAAGGTAAGTGTTTAAAGAAGAGAGAGATCACCTGCAACACATCCCTGTTAAATGATGAAAACACAAAGGCTAATGTAACACTCATGCCCCAAATAGATCTGTGGCTTCAGCAGCTACCATAGAAACATTTTTAAGATTAGCTCAGTCTATAGTTTTTACATATTTTACACATTTATGTATTAATTCACAGCTGAATATGTTCTTCCTGTATGCATAGAGCTCCATTAAAAACATCAGTGAGATTTACTGGGTGACATGTTCCTTCATCACCATGAACACACACTGTAGTTTATTGTGACTCAATCCCACACACACCTTCCTGCTGCCACTAATACTCACTAGAGCACCTAATGTGGATTAATCTGCTGCTGAAAATAGTCCCCAACAAATGCACTACTTCCTCCTGTTTGTTTGATTAAAAACTACATTGAGCAACTGTTTAAGGAAATTAATGAGATTTTTATTTTCATAAATACATATTTATTATAATATAGATAAACAATTATTTCCTGATATTGTTGGCTTAAAAGTGTTTATTCAGTTTCACTGTAATTTACACTTTTATTAACAAGTAAGTGCAGCTGGCCGATGAAGTGTGAGAAAGAGAATTACAGGGATGAAAAATATATTTATTTATTTGTTACCATATTGCAGAAAATGAGGAAGGGCGTCCACCGGCTTTGTAACAAAAACATCTTTTTATTTTATGTTACTTTTTTAGAGAGTGACAGATGATGGTGCACCGATGCCTTAAGCCGGACCTGACTGAGACTTTTTAAAACATGAAACCTTATAATAGTGTTTTAAAAGATTTACATCTTCAGTAGGAACCAGTAGGCTCAGAGATTAGAGCCACATTGTTAAAAATTAAAAATATAAAATAAAGGCTGACTTGTTTGTGAAACATTAAGCTGACAAACATACTGTACATGCTCATACAAACTTACGGTAATTTATTCCTAAATACAGTATATTACAACTGACAACCTCCAATAAAAACGTCCATATCATTTTTTTGTAACAGCTGTTTCTGTACTTTCTGATTCATATGTTTTCTTGGTTCTTATTTTTTTCCCACCGTTTCCTTTATTAAACCTGATCTGGTGCATTTTGTTCATCATTATTTACACTGACACATCAGGACCAGCCTGAAATAGACACATTTCTGTCTCTGCTGGTTTCACGTCCTCTTTCTTAGACACAAGCTGCAGAGTTCAGAACAGTTTTGGATCAGAAAGTGAAGGAAGTGTGGGCGATTTCTTCACCTTGTTTTCTGTCTTTGCGGGGTCACATGATATCCGTTTTCAGTGAAAAAGGACTCTTATACGTAAAAGTAATAATACCACAGTCACTGTAGAATATATATTCAAAACTCATCTTAAGTAAACATACAAATGTATTAACATGAAAGTACCAAAAATAAAAGTACTCATCATGCAGAATGGCCTATTTCATGATCATATACAGTATATTAGATTATTGAATTAGAATTATTGGTGCATTCATGTGTACTTTTAAATACTTTAAATAAAGTTGGGTAGTTTAGCCTATAATACATCATCATTTATCAGTTGATTGTATTTTCTATCAATAATCTGAATCTCTAAAGGAACTAAAGTGCTAAAGTGAACTAAAATGAATGCAATGAAGTAAAACATACATTATTTACCTCTGAGATGTGGTGGAGTAGAAGTATAAAGTTGCATAAAATTGAAATATTCAAGTAAAGTATCTCAAAATTTTACTCCAGTACAGTACTTGGGTAGAGGTACTGGTTAGCCTAGCTTAGCATGAAGAATGGAAGCAGAAGGAAACTACTAGGATAGATTTATCTAAAGATAATAAACAAACTGTTGTATTGATTCATCATTATTGTCTTTGCAAATGTTTCAGAGATGTACGGTGACGAGGACGGGTCCCTCCCTGCCACCTTCGAGATCCTCTACATGATTGGCTGGAAGCCTCATGAGTCTCAGGTAAGACAGGTGTTCTGCATGAACACCTACTGTCCAAATACTGCAAATATGCAACCCTGGCTCCTACAAAATCCCATACAGCTAGACTGCATTCTCAGTTATGTTTCGAGGGAAACGTATTTTCTTCCAGATTACGGTTACAGTTTTAAAATAGTTTTGGTAAATGGAATCCACAGTTAATTTCTACGGAGCTTGACATCCACTTCTACTCCTGTCATTATTACGACGGTTGCTAGAGATCGCTGTAATCATCTTTTATACCTTCTTTTGATGATCTACCATGTAAATAGATGATAAATCCTACTAGTGGCTGCAGTAGGCCCCCATTGACCCACATCTACACCATTTAATACCCTGATAACAGCCTTGTTGCCAATTGAGGAGCAGAGGCAATATTTTTTAGATAGAAAACTGTTATAATTGTTTAAACAGTATTTTTTTTTTTTTTTGTCTTTGTCAGGCCAAACCAGCGAAGCGAGGCTCAGCCAATGTGTCGTTTGGGGATTTGTCAAAGATCAGCCAGCCGACCAACACAAACAAGCCATAGAAGCGTCTGAGCCAATAAACAGCTGACATACTGCAGATTGTAAATAATATATTTTATTTAAACAACGTTGTTTTGTTGCTGAATTAAAAGTGTTAAGCAGTGTGTTGTAATATTATTGTGTTGAATAAAGTTGAGCAATGGAAACAGCACCGTGAGAACATCATGTTTCCTCTCGCAGAAACCCACAGCCAGTGAGATGCTACATGACTTATAAATAAACGTTGACTCATTTACCCACATGGCACAGGAAAGTCAAGTTGGGAGGATTTCTGTATAAGAAAGTCAGTCAAGTTGATAATGCTGTCAGTGGACTCAAAAACAGATGCAACAATGCAGACTCGTTATTCTTGAATACATTCATTTTACATACATTAATACATTAATATATATGTATATATACTGTATGTATATATATATATATATGTATATATACACTATATATGTGTATATATACTGTATGTTATATATATACTATATATGTGTATATATATGTATGTATATATATATATATACAATATATATATATACATATATATATATATATGTATATATATATACACATATATATATATATATATATAATGGTAGCTCTAATAGTTAGATTTATAGTAGATCTTCCAAAAATGTCACAATTTCAGGCAAAATGAGTGGAAAAGAAAAACCCAGATGAGGAATGAATTAACGGCATGTAAATAAATATACAGTATGTTGTAAATAGGGCTGTCAAATCGATTTGAATATTGAATTGTGTTGTATTTAATTCATATTTAATTTTGTATCTGCTCAAAATGCACCTTAAAGGGAGAGTTGTATTGTATAAGAGTATTTAATACTCTTGTCAACATGGGAGTGGACAAAGATGCTGCTTTATGCAAATGTATGTATATATTTACTATTGATCAATTAACACAAAACAATGATTAATATTGTCCAGAAATCCTCACAGGTTCTGCATTTAGCATAAAAATATGCTCAAATCATAACATGGCAAACTGCAACCCAACAGGCAACAACAGCTGTCAGTGTGTCAGTGTGCTGACTTGACTATGACTTGATCCAAACTGCATGTGATTATCATAAAGTGAACATGTCTGTAGAGGGGAGACTCGTTGGTGCCCATAGAACCCATTTTCATCACATATCTTGAGGTCAGAGGTCAAGGGATCCCTTTGAAAATGGCCATGCCAGTTTTTACTTGTCAAAATTTAGCATAAGTTTGGAGTGTTATTTAGCCTCCTTGGTTAGTACCAATGGATTCTTTAGGTTTTCTAGTTTCACAGAATACCAATGAGTACCAATATTGCGTTAACGCCTTACCAAGTTAACTTTGACAGCCCTAGTTGTAAAGTGTTGTAAAATATGTGTGACAGTTACAAAATACATGGTATTTAAGGAATGATTATTGTTATTGTGTGTTTTCAAGATCTAAATCAGTCCAGTTTTCCCAAAACTTTCCACACTGTACTGAGCTGGCTACAGTATGAATTCTGACTAACTGCCTGTAGCAACCACAGTCTCATTAGTCATTACTTCCCCTTAGATAAAAAGACTGCATTTGAGTCAGATGTCACATAACAAGGTCCACAAGCTGCAGAGATGTTGCTTTATCTCTACTTCGTCCTCACTGGATGTTTCTGTTACAGCCCTTCTGGTAAGAAAATTTAATTTGACATCTTTTCATCAGCATTATATTTACAAATCTCAGGTTTTAGCATTGGCCTAAATCCATTTTGGCATCGATACAAATGATCAGTTAAGGCTTGAAATTGTGACAAAATTACAACATTAATAGCAGGCTGTTCAAATGGGCTTTTCTTATGAACACAGTAAATATGAATTCACGTGAAGACACCACTGTACTGATTATTTCACAAAGATGAAATCTGATTATTTCTAAAAAAAAAAAAAAAAAAAAAAGAAAAAAAAAAATCAGTTGTCATGCTTGTCAAGGCTGTTGGGATCCTGCAGAAGCCAACAAAATACCAGGGACATATAGACAAAGTTGTAGTGGATAGAAATGGAGCAATTGTGATTAAAAAAGGTTTTTTTTTATATATAAAATGGTCATTGTATCCTGACAGTTACAGTTTCAGACACGAGGCAGGAAATCTGAAAATACATAATGTCCCTCTTTTTCCTCCGGTGCTCCTAATGGCATCTACAAGATTTCACAGACCGGAGGAAAACAACCAATCAGAGCCGAGCTGGAGTCTGCTGTCTCTGAGCAGCTGTCAATCACTCTAAATCAGTGGAGGAAATACCAAGCACCACCCACCAGCCAGAGCAAACTTTCTCATTTTACAGCTAAACAGAAACTACAAGATGTTTCTATAAACGTGAAGTGAGAAATAGTCATTACAGTAGTAGATTTGATCAGCAATGCCTAGTTTGACCGTTTGATAAGAGTCTGTAAGTGATTGACAGCTGCCTCCATTGAATAAATGTTTTTTGCCCAATAACGGCAAAAATATTCTGCCTCCTGCAGGTTTAACAGCAAAGTTTACCAAAAATGTATCAGTCATAACTGCTTTTTTTACTTTACAGACATTAAGACAGTGCTGCCAAACACAATGGCTACACTGCCCTGTCCTGAAAAGAAGGGAGATGTAACATGGAGCCGTTACATAAATGGTGACCCGGTGACTCTTGTCACTATCAAAAATGGCGTTGAGAAAATACCTGACAAACGCTATGGTTCCCTGGCAGATAATTCACTGGTAATAAGAAATGTCACATCCTCTGATTCTACAATGTATTTGTGTAACAAAATACGAGTATATCTGCAAGTGACAACAGATCCCAACATGGTGGTTCCTAATGCTGGAAATATACTAGTCACACCAAAAAACGATGGACCAGACCAGAGGGGAATCGCTGCAGACACAGAGAACCAACAGCCCCCCGACTTTTGGAAAGTACCTGTTGGTGTAGTTGTGGGTGCTGCATTGGTCCTGTTGGTGATCTTAACCCTGAGACTCTGCTCCAGACACAGACTGGAGAGAAACAACAACATGGACAAAACTGTTACTGAGGTGATTTATGAGGAGATTGAAGATGCCGGGGAGCAGCCAGGGAGGGAGTCTTATTTTGAAAGTCCATACTACTGGACAAGCATCAGTGAAATGCCGAGCACCTCCACACCACCCAGTAATAATCTGTACAGCACTGTTAAAAAGCCGACAGCTAAAAGACGCAGCAGTGAGGAGTGTGTGTACTCCCTCGCCCAAAATCCACCTCAGACAGGAAATGGCAGTGAATAATCCTCCTTCAGTATCAGTGCTGCCTGTTGCAAAGTTATCTTTTACACTCGGTAGTCTGATAAATATTAGGGCTGTCAGTCAATTAAAATATTTAATCGTGATCAATCTTAAAAGGGAGATTTGTCATTTATTTATTTTTTTTTTTATTTAACACTTATGTCAGCATGGGAGTGGGCAAATATGGTTGTTTTATGCAAAAGTATGTATATATTTGACTTGACCCCAAACTGCATGTGATTATCATAAAGAGGTCATGTCTGTAAAGGGGAGACTTGTGTGTACCAAGAGAACCCATTTTCATTCTCATATCTTGAGGTCAGAGGTCAAGGGACCCGTTTGATGACAAGTTTGGAGCGTTATTTAGCCTCCTTCACAACAAGCTAATATGACACGGTTGGTACCAATGGTTTCCTTAGGTTTTCTAGTTTCATATGATACCAGTATCTACCTAAAAGAACTAAAACATTAAAAGTTGTGGTAATGCGTTAAAGAAATTAGTAGTGTTAAAAACAAATTTGCATCGAGGCGCTAACTTTGACAGCCCTAGTTGTAACGTATTGTAAATTATAATTCATTGGGTGTACATACAGTACAGTGACTAAATACATAGTTGTATTTGAAGAATTATTATTGATATTGAGTTTAAGATCTAAAAAGTAACACTTTTCTTTCTTTCCACACTGGACTGAATGAAGTGAGACATTTATGTAATATTTGCATTTGCAAAGCTATACATTTGTTTGTATTCTCTTTCTTATTTATATGTATACTTTGCTGGCCCTTTATAAATTATCTATAGTAATTTGTTGTTATTTTATATGGTCATCCTATTTACTGTTTCCTGCACACTGCCTTCTCCTCCCTGATCTCAGGGTTGTACATTATGCAGCATTTCATTCAATAAAGTTTTATTTGAAGAACCAGAAGCCGTTGCCATGACAGCGCCCCTTGTTGGCGCTATCTGCTGCTCGGTTAGCTAACAGGCTAACTGCTGTTTAACGACATTTTTGCGAGCCTGCACGATATCTCACGATGGTGAGTAATCTGTTTTTATATTCCAGTAATGTTGTTGGAATAGGGTTAGCATGTGGTAGCTTAGCATCAGCCAGATGCCAGCTCTGTGTGGCGACTATTAGCTAAGCTAGGTCAGCTAACTGAAAGTGCTTTTAATCGTGTTGCTAAATGATGCGTTTTCCTTCCAGCCACCCAAGACTAAAAGCAAAAAGGCCGTGAAGGGGAAGTCGTCGGCCGTAGTGGACGGTCTCTCAACGGATGAGATGTCCAAGGATCAGGTCAGAGCTGCTGAGCGATGCTAACACAGCTGGCTAGCTAGGTCTAGCATCAAAGCTATTGAACTGTGGTTATGTAGAGAGTTAACCGGCTTCACATTGTGTCAACGTGACTGTGGGGTTAAAGTGCTGAGATTCAACTTTGAATATTTGATGGTATATATATACCGAATATTTGTCCCCAGTGGTGGAAAAAGTAGATCAGATCAGATTAGTCTAACAGGTCGTTTAAAACAACAGGGTTCAAAACTGCTCAACAGCTGTTTTCCCAGACTTTTGCCAGTGTTGTCTGTCGGTCACTAAAATGTTCACTTTGTGGTCCAGTACAAATCATGTACGGGTCCAGAGAGTAAGCTGCAGTGGTGAAAGATGTATCCAGATCCTTTACTTCAGTAAAAGTAATAATAAAGTACTAACTAACCATTCTGTGAAAATACTCCACTACCTTACCTCAGTAAAAATATGTAAGTATTATCAGCACAGTGTACTTAAAGTATTCAAAGTAAAAGTACTCATTGTGCAGTAAAACGCCCCCTGTGATAAATCTTATGTGCCATACCAAAAAGGTTGGGGCAGGTAAACAGTGTTGCCAGGAGTGTATCAGTAGAGTGATGGTGAGGAGTGCATGAACATGATCTCACTTATGGTGAAGCATGAATTAATCAGCTGATGCAGCAGACGAAGACAAGCTGACCAACTTAAAACAACTATAAAAAACAAGGTGGTGCAGTATATATGTATTTTTAAAGCAGAGCTATCCTGCCATCAAACATTTAAATTTACTACTTTAATTGTTAGTTTAGTGTAACCGAATTATGCATTCTGCAGCCATATTGTAGTGGAAAAAAATGGACAAAAATGTTAGGGAGCTAATCAGTAATAAAAGATCTTGAGCAAAAAAACATGCTTGGGACAGCTTTACTTTTGATTGAACTAGGGCTGGGCAATATATGATGGGGCGGCAGTAGCTCAGTCCATAAGGACTTGGGTTAGGACGCGGAGGACGCCGGTTCAAGGCCCCCATGGACCAAGACCAACTGGTTGCTGGAGAGCCAGTTTACCTCTTGGGCACTGCCGAGGTGCCCCTGAGCAAGGCACCGAACCCCCAACTGCTCTGGGCGCTTGTCAGGAGCAGCCCCCTCACTCTGACAATTCTCCATTGACGCATGTATGTGTACTGTGTGAGTGTAAAACTGAATTTCCCCACTGTGGGACTAATAAAGGAATATTTTCTTCTTCTTCTTCTATATCAATACTGTTCTGATATCATGATATGAGACTAGATGCAGTATAGACATAGATATATATGCCAGATATAGTAATATGGCATACGTGTTTTTTTTTTCCTGGTTTTAATGGCTGTAACTTACCAAACTCTTCTAGCTAATGTATTATTTGCCTTTACCCACACTCATATGATCCATATTACTTATGATTATTTATAAAAATCTCATTGCGCAAATATTTTGTGAAAGTACCAATGGCCAACCCTACAATACTGTTGCAGTATTGAGGTATTTAGTACCCTTTTCTCAGCCCTAGATTGAACTCAAATGGGTATAAAGAAGTAGGGCTATACAGGAGCACTGATTGGACATCTCTTACTGTACTATATATCCTGCACAGTGCCGCTGTCCTCTGCTGTGTGAAGGAAAACTCATGATCTATTGTGACCCTATGAAACTGACACAAATTGTATGTGACCTTTCAGCTGGAGGAGCACATCATCCGTCTCCGGGAGGAGCTGGACAGAGAGCGGGAGGAGAGGAGCTACTTCCAGCTGGAGAGGGACAAGATCCATGCCTTCTGGGAAATCTCCAAGAGGAGCCTGGAGGAGATGAAGGCAGAGCTGAGGAACAGACACAGGGAGAGAGAGGAGGCAGAGGAGCGCCACCGAGTGGAGATCACTGTGAGCTGCACACGCACACATTATACTCAAGGTTTAGAGAAACAAAAAGTAACCAAAAGAAAATTGAAAGACTATCAAAATCCTTAAAACAAGCAAATACACAAATGAATAAATACATTTACTTTGTTTTATACTTCCTACTTACTGTTTCCCAGTACTGTGTGGCTCAAATCTGCACTGTACATTCTCTTTTATATGTATGAGGACAGCAAAAAATTTTTTAAAGTATTATTGACTATTGAAATAAACTGTTAAATTATGATGTTAAATCAAAGGCAGTGTTAGGTTTAATTCAGTGGTTCCAGGGAAAAACACATTTATCATTTACATTTTCTAGTATTTTTTTGCGTTAAAAAAATTACATTTCTAATAGTTTTTTGTTAAAAAAAAATGATTTATTTGTCATTTACATTTCTTGTTTTTTGTGTAAAAAACATCAGTATATTTACATTGCTAGTATTGTTTTGTGTAAAATAACATTTACATATCTAGAAGTTTTTTTTAATGTTAAAAATAACATTTATCAATTACATTGTGTAAAAAAAAAAAAAAAAATCACAACAAAACATTACTACATGATTGAGTATGGTGAATGTTCTTTTAACACTAAATCACATCTGACTGAATGCATGAATGTCACATCTTCACACCTCATTTGATGGTTTGGTGTCCAGGTTTACAAGCAGAAGCTGAAGCATGTCCTGTCTGAACACCACGACACAATCTCTGGGCTGAAGATGGATGGCGTGGCCTCGACCTCACTGATCCAGAACCAGCACATGCAGTCAGAGCTCAGGCTTCAGAGCAAAGTGCATGGCCTGCAGGCAGACTTCAGAGAGAAGAAGCTCCACAATGAAAACTGCATCATGGAGCTCAAGCAGGTGAGTCTGGCTTCATTATTACATTTGAGTTTTTACAGTTGTCTCTTACCACAGACATGTCGCCTTTTGATTCTCATCAGAAACACCAGGTGGAGTTAATGGAGTTGACAAACAGCTATGACAGAAGAATCAGAGGTGAATGAACACAAGTTCTGAGTTTCATTCAAAAACTACTGTCATAAACTGTACTAAACATTTTCCCTTCTGTTGCGATTCAAATAGAGATTGAGGTGAAATATCATGAGAAAATGCAGACAATGATCAACGCGGAGGGCACGAAGCGGCAAGCCGAGGTCAACGAGCTCGAGCACAGAATGCAAAGTCGCATTGTGACTCTGATAGAGGACCACGACAGAGCTCTCAGAGGCGCTGAGGAATACTACTCTGCTATTCAAATTAAAGTGCTGGCAGATCAGAAGGTGCTGAAGGTAAGAAACGTAGAATCACCACAGAAAGAAAAGCAAAGCCACAAACTGAACAGATGAAAGAAACTCTCAGAGGACTAACAGCTCAAAGTACAACAAGTAAAAACTCACAAGTAGTGTTTTTACAGGACCTTGAAGGTAAACTTGTTCACAAATAGTTTGTTGCTCTCATGAAGGAGCTTATTTCACTCATACTTGTATATTTTGCATTTGAATTGCTGCATAAAGATGTTTTTAGCATTTTTGCATCTTCTGTCCAAACTTATCATCTTATTATTTGTAATTATTTGAGACTTCCTTGCAGTAAAATAGGTGACTGTATGCACAGGTTCTAAATGGGTCTACTTCAGCCTATCAGGGTTTTAAAAACACATTTTTCTCCACCTTCAAATAATCAGTTTGCAAATAGTTCTTTTGCTCACTGAAAAAAATCCTGGAGCTACCATACAAATCACTTTTAATATTTGTATACATTATTTTTTATTTTGATTGTTTCACAAAGATGTTTTAGCATTCTGCATCTTATGTTCAGACTAGATTAAATTATTTGTATTTATTTGAGATTGTATTTTTTTAGTTTTTAGACATTTCTTACAATAATACTGGTCAATTTACCACCATTTATTCACCACCATCAAATAATTGCAGTTTAAATAGCAGTTTGTTTGTTTGTTTGTTAGGAAGAACTTGCAGAGGCGACGAAGCTGCAGGCTCGAATAAACAAAAAGCTTTCAGCAGCCGAGCAGGAGAACAAACATTTGAGTGAGTCTCTTCAGGAAGCCCAACAGAAGGTGCCCGAGCTCCAAAAACAGCTGCAAGACTACAACCAGGCCAAGGCCAAGGCAGCGGTGCGTTCACTGCACAGAGTTCAGAAAACATCATGACACACTGAACATCACTATCTTAACTTAGGTACAAATACATTAAATGAAAAGTGAAGCTAATTTCTAGGGCTGTCAAAGTTAACACACTTAACATAACTAATTTCTTAAACATGTTTACTCAAGCGATTTTGCAATGGTTGTAGCTGCTCCTTTTTAAAGCTAGCGTGACTAGAAAACCTAAAGAATCCACTGTTACTAACCATGGAGACTAACTAACGCTCCAAATTTACATTAAAAACTGTCATGGCCATTTTCAAAGGGGTCACTTGACCTCCGACCTTTACATATGTGACTGAAAATAGGTTCTCTGGGTATCCACGAGTCTCCCCTCTACAGAAATGCCCACTTTATGATAATCACATAAGTCATAGTCAAGTCAGCACACTGACAGCTGTTGTTGCCTGTTGGGCTGCAGTTTGCCATGTTATGATTTGAGCGATTTGATTTTTTTTTAATGCAAAATGCAGTACCTGTGAGGGTTTCTGGACAATATCAGTCATTGTTTTGTGTAGTTAATTGATTTCCAATAATATTAACAGTTTATATATACATTTGCATAAACCAATCATGACAATCATGTGATTAATCGTGATTAAATGTTTTAATCGATTGACAGCCCTACTAAATTTTTTTTGTATTTGGAAATATTTTAAGTTTTGTCAATCTATCGCTGGTGGTCACCATAGTCAGAATGCTTTAATCCAATATACAGTAAAAGGGAGTTTTATCATCCAAACTACTAATACCTGCATCTACTGTTACCTGCCAAACTTGCTGTAGTTGTCTCTTGAATGTTTAACAGTTAAATGGATGATGATGTTCAACAAAAATCAAAATACACTGACATGAACTATTAAAATGTTCTGACTCAAATGATGGACAAAACTCCGAACCCCACTAAAACACCTTCCTTCAAACCTGCTGATAATGTGTCTGACAGACGACTAGAGCTCGAGTGAAGGTCATTGAAAAGGAGCTGAGAGACCTGACGGTGGAGTACGAGCTGCTGCTGCAGGCATTTGAGAAGGTAAACCATCACATCACACCTTTTACCTTCATTCAGCCTGCCGGGTGATCACATGAATGGTTTCGTCAGGTTGAGCAGGAGCGCGATGATCTGTTGAAGAGGCAGACGCAGGCCATCCTGGATGTGCAGCAGAGGAGCGGACTGAAGGAGTTGCTGCTGGAGAGGAAGTTGGCAGCGCTGACAGACACCGTGGAGAAGAAGGAGGCTCAGCTCTGCGCCACACTCTCGTCCTCCAACGTCGACCGAGCTGCCGGCAGCAGCGCCGCAAACAAACTCGAGGTATGGTTCAATATCCACATCTCATTTCCACCAAGTTTAGTTTTGAAAGGCTAAACGCCAACAAATACTGATAAAAACAGAATATTGGGAAACACTTTAAAATAACCATCATTTATAAATAGTAAATTGATAGTTAATCTTGTTAACAGTTACTCTATTGTTAATTAATGATAATTAATTAACAAGAAATAGACACACTGATTGAAATAATTATTAGTAATGCCATAATATGTTATTTTATCAGTAGTTTATGTAATATGAAAAATTAGTTTATTGTATCATAACCGACATTCTGATTACATTAGTACACTTGTACTGTTTGTTGTTGTACATTTTATATATTTAATGTTTTTGTTGATTCCCAAATGACTTGTTAACTTTTAATAAATCATTTGTAAAACATCATTAAAGTATTAACTATCTAAATTCTTTATAGATGCTTTGTAACATATTTATTAACCATTTAATAATGTATTATAATCATCAGTTGGTCACACAAAGAAACAAAACATTCATTTCAGACCAGTCACAATTTTTTAAATTATTAATTCACAATAATATTTTTTTAAAGGCAAAGCCATACTTTTATTTATAACCTTTCTAAAAGCTCTATTGATGTATTTTTTTTAATGACTACACATGTCTACATGTTTGTCTACAGAAAACTGTAAAACAGTATAGCCTTTAGGATTTTTTTTATATTTGTGTGAGCTTCTAGAAGAAAATGTGAACGTGTTTTTCCTGCTTGTAGGAAATACTGGAGTCTAAACAGGTCAACATCAGTGCCCTCCAGTGTGACTTGGCTCGAGATTGTCTGGTCAGTTAACTCAAAAGCGTTTTCATACATTCACTGCTGTACAGTTTAATTTCACAACCAGCTGACTTAAGTATAAACGTGTGACCTGCAGGAGTACGACGACCTGCTGCAGACCTGTAAGGAGAACCTGAAGGCATTGGGCGTCCCTCTGTCTGACTTCCCCTTCAGGCCCTCGGAGCAGATCCTGGGTGGACAGACTCGGGTCCAGAACTCTCCTGGACCTGCCTCTAAACACTGAACTCATCCAGGTGTCCGGCCTACTCTCACCTGCTCTACCTGGATACTTTCCATCCCAAACTACTTGACCTCTCTACCTCGCTCTCATTTGATCATTTCCTAAAGACAAGTTACATAATGAATGTGTAGTTAACTGCTGATGTTCTTAATGTTTTTAAATAAATGTACTTTCTGAGATCTTTAATGTGGTTATTAAGCCATCGTGCTGCTGAGAATTATGTCTCTGTATTGATACTGCTGGTGATGACGGTGTTTACCAGGTAAACTCTAAATCACAAATTTACTCTCACGTTGTTAAACAACAATAAAAACTATTTTTGTCATAATACCTATGACTTGAGACATTTATGTGACAATGGTAACTTCTTAAATCTTGTTTTTCATTTTAATTGGTGTCTTTTCAACAATTGTGTTAATTCACTTGCTTGACAAATCTCCCTTTAAGATACATTTTGAACAGATTAAAAAAAATTAAATTAATAATTTGCAGTTAATTGCGATTGACTATGGACAAAGCGATAAAATATTTTGAATATATTAATATTTAAATATGAAATAAGCCCTATATTTGATTGTAAACCACAGACATCAATATTACTTATCAACAAATTTTAGCACGCTAACATGCTGAACTAAGATGGTGAACACAGTAAACACCCGCTAAACATCAACATGTTAACACTGTCAATGTGAGCATGTTAGCATTTATCTCAAAGCACCACTGTGTCTCAGTGCAGCCTCATAAAGCAATAGCGTGACTGTAGTCTTGTTTATTACCTTTAACTTCTGATACTTGAGTATTAAATAGTTATGATTCGTGACTCACTTTAATTTGAGTCATTGTCTGACATGATACTGTTGAGTTTTTACTCCTCAGAAATTTCACCTTATTCTAATTTTGCCTCAGTTGAGTCTGAAAACAGACAAAAGCACAAAGTACATTGTGTTCAATAGTTCAAACCGACAGTATAAATACAGATAGAACTCTTGTTGTCATGAGGTTGCCTGGCAACCATCATATAACCTGTAATTTTTACACTTGATATCTAAACTGATTAAAGGTTCTCTATCCGATATCCACAGCATTGATATAGTAGTAAATAAATATTTGCTGTGTGTGGGTTATAATACAAGCTTCTCTGTGCTTTGTTTACATAGCAAGGCCAGCTGTGTATGCTTATTTATTTCTTTTTCTTTTAAGTGCATGTTCATGGCCAGCTCATGGCTGCCACTCTACACTGCTCTCATATGGCGGTTATAGCTTATAACGACATCTGACATTGCAGCAGTGTAGCAGCCTTCTTCCTGTTTCCAGTCATTATGCAAAGCAAAGCTAATTATCTCCTGGCTGGCTTCGCATTTACTATACAGATATGAGAGTGGTATTGATCCTCTCATATAACTCTCAGCAGAAAGTGAATAAGCATATTTCTCAAAATAACAAACTATTCCTTTATTATTCACTTGGAAAAATATATGTCCAGTCTGAATATTGTGGTACATTCCCTTTACTGACATTCAATGTCAATACTTTACATTGCATACAAGCGGATAGAAAAACTATGCACATCAACATTTACACTTTATATACACACACACACACAGTATGGCTTAAAAAGCAGTCAGTGGTTGGTTGTTCATGTTCAGGCAAATTTAACTCCACTTGTGTCAAAGTCAAACCTGCTTCCTACAGCTCTTAACAAGACAGTGAGACTCTGGAAGACTTAAGGATTAAATCACTTTATAGATTTTTTGGAAAACAAAAATCAGCTCAAACATATTTAAGTGTTGAGCTGCTGGTGGGACAAAATATTCATCCTGAATGAATTATTTGTCTTTCCTTGTACTAAATGGAAAAACCTACTGAAATCTGATCGGACAAAGTGAAAAATGTTGAAGGGATAATTGGGATGTTTTCCAGTGGGGTCGTGTGAGGTACTTATCCATAGTAGATAGGGAGTAGTTTATTTCACTATTTAATTCACTATAGAAGGCCCTGTTCAGACCTGGTATTAACATGCGTTCTCAGTGATCGGATCACAAGTGGACAGCTTTAATAAGTACAGGTGTGAATGCAGTCAAGACACATTGAGGACACATTAAGAACGGATCTTTCAGACCACATTCAGAGGTGGTCTGAGACACATATGGCCACATTCTTTTAGTAGTGTGTACACAAATGTGTCCTGGTCCACATTAGGGACTACCTACTCAACTGAGGCCTCATAAATGTCCTTTCAGATCACACCAAATGTGAGGCTGAAATCTGGAAACGGCAAATTTATTTTAAAATTCAGAGGCGCTACAACAATCTTTGGGATTTTTCCACATTTGGGAATTAAGACAAGTCGAGCTGCTTGGACCCATAAAAAGACTGGCCCTGATATCACATGCATTACTTCCGAGAAAACCTTTCAGATGGCACAAATATGTTCAGAAATGTATAAAAACATGTTGAATGTTGGTTATTGTGACAGCTCTTCCTGGCTGTTGGCACTCGTCTGCGTTTCAGCGTCAGTGACGTTTATGTGAATCCTCCACAGGGCACTTTTAAACTTTGGCAGCAATGTGTACAGATTTTAAACATTTTTAACAGTTCAAAGTTAAACCTCTTAGTGTGTCTTCATAGCATTTACTCAGTGCAGGTTTGGAAATATTTGTTTGCTCTTACATTTTGAAGACGGTTTCTATCAGTGACCAATCTTCTGTGTTAAATTTTATTGATACATCAGTTATAGTTTTTCATTAAAACATTTGAAACAGAGCTTCCAAATGTTGTCGTATCAAAGAATAATCAGAATAATGACATGATATTTCAAATATACTATGTGACTAGGAAAACAGATGATATAGTCCTGTACAACAGTTCTTTAAATGCAGCCTTTGTGAAACTTGTGTGCAGTTTTGGTTGTAATGGATTGTATTATATTACAGCTGCTCCACCATGTGTACAGTAAATAAAAGATGGACACATTATTATAAACATGTCAATAAAATGCAGTGGCGCTATAGTCCAGCCTCAGGGACGACAAGAAAACCTCTCCGACACAGTCAGCAAGTGTCAAGTTTCAGTAAAGTAGAATCTGTAAATCCCTGTTATATTGGACTCTTTCTATTTTTGTGGGCACTGTGTAGTTCAGAGTAATTTGCAGTGTGTTAAATATTATCTAGCAGCAAGCAGCAAGTAAACACAGCGCTGTTCGACTTTAAGGATTAACTTAAATGATAGCTTCACAATTGTTAAAGTCTGTCTTAAAGCAATAGTTTACCATTGAAAACAGTTTTTTCTTGCTGTAATGATTCCTCCTGTTCATACTGGACATTAAGAGATCTCTTCCTAATGTGGTTTCAGTGGCAATGACGGAGGACAAAATCCACAAAGGCCTTGTTTTGTGCAAAAAAAATATTAAAAGTTTTCTGATTGGTCAATCACAGCATCCTACTGTCTGTTATTTATTCATAGAAGACCACTGCTATGTATAACAGACCGCTGAGACTAGGTATAATACACTGTTTATATGTACAACAGACTGTTTCTATGTATAACAGACTGTTGCCATGTATTCCAGATCATTGCTAGCAGTTCTGATCTCGGACTCCGGAGGACCATTGCTGTGTCAAATTATTGATTTCTTAAGTAAGTAACCTTGTAATAAGCGGGACAATGTACAACTAGCAGGTCATTATTGCAAAATAAACCCCTTCAGGGCAATGCAGTACTTGAGATCTCAGGTAAGCTGCTTTCATTAAATTAAACTGTACTATTTGAGCAGTGTACAGTTTATCGTTTATATTACGACACTCATTCTGTGGTTGCCTAGCAACTATATATTTAAAAAATGCTGCAAACTGCAAAAAACTGTCTGATCAGGCAAATAAAACACCATGTTTTCTACCTGCAAAAAGCCCAGCTTGTGATCAGGGCCTGAAAAAGGATCTCTTAATGTCCAGCGTGTACAGTAGGAATGGTTACAACAAAACAAACCTGTTTCAGTGCTCATGTGTCCTATTTTACTTTTGATAAATTGATTGTTTATTCTATAAAATGTCAGAGATAAGTGAAAAATGCCCAACAGAATTTGCAAGAGCCAAAGGCAACATCTTCAAATTCATTGTTTTGTTTTTTCAGTCCAAAGATGCTCTGTATATGATGATATTTAAAAAGGTACTGTATGTAAGTGTTAACCCAACTTTCTGGGTTTCCTCTATCAACTAGTAGACTTGCTTTTGCAGGACATTTTTTTCTAGGAAAATCCAATGGATGTGACATCATGCACGCTTGTGAGTGCCTTTATTTTCAGTTCTGCTACAGGGTTAACAGTGCACAACCACAGCTAACATCCAGTTAGAAAAGGAGTCCACTAACGCGACCAGCTGCCACTACAACTCAGCCTCCAACACAAGCACCCCCCTCCAAAGTTATATCTAGTGAAGCCTGTCTAGTAAAACAGGAACGTGACCAATGTTGGGTGGGGACTAGGATCAACATCGGCCAGGCCTTTGATTCATGGAGGGATAAGTGGTAAGCTAACATTACTGCCCAGAATGTGAAATATACTGTATAGTGCTGTCGTCGTTTTAGCTGCTAATGTTGCTAACGTTAATCAACATGATGCCTGTCAATCATTTTCAGTCAGTGTGTCCCCTCAACGTTTTGACCGATGCTCGCTTGCATCTCTGTAGTGTGAGCACAAGCACGATTAACAGGACGCTGACTGTCGTTGACATAACGGCCACAGGTGTCACTGTTAACAAGCAATTTCTGATTCTTCCATAGAGCGTCTTCAATAGCAAAGAAACAAGCAAATCTTCACATTTAAGAAGCTGAAACAAGTGAGTAAATTTCTCTCTGATAAATTACATTTTTTTGCTGATGCACCATTTAATTAAACACCTAGTTGTAGTAGTAGACCAAAGCATTAGGATAAAGTGATTTCAAATTACGCCTGCTGAGCTGCACAGGGATTTGAACCCCAACCCTGACAGTGTTAATGTTCTTATTCTGCTTTTAGAGTTGCATGGTGGTCACCACATGAGGGAGTTGCCATAGATATCTTAGCTGCATGTAAATATACTTAATATAGCCGTTTATTGCCATAACGTACAAATGAAACTCTTTAAAACAGAGTGCTGAATTTCCTACTTTTACATTTGTGATAAAGTTTCTAGATGAACTAAGAGCTGAACAGCACCTGACTGGTTTGAGATCTTCGTCTCATAGGCAGGGAGGCTGACGAGGAAACTGACCTGCAAGTTTTTCCTTCTTTGACCGTCTGAGGCGACTCTCCCCGAGCTGAAGCCCCGCAGAAAAAGGCTCCGAGCAGTTTTTTTTAATGTCGCAGTGACGTCAGCCGGTTCCGTGGCTGCTGTACTCAAAGACGCCCTTCTTGAAGAATGCCGAGAACTCACAGATGGCGTGTTTGGTGAGACGGAAATCGCCGTCTGCGTTGGCTCTGAGAGGAGAGCTGGAGGACGACAGCATCACCTGGAATAAGTTCCTCAGATAACGCTGCAAAACAACAACAGTAGCACAGCGTGACCTCCCACTTGACCTCTAGCATTTCTATTTGTTAGAGCACAGGATTTGTCTTATATGTGTGAATAAAACCATGAAAATGTCTTGCCTCCAAGTGATTGCGGCGTTCAGCGACCATCCTCTCGTCTCGGTTTCCAAACAGTTTCTTGGGAGGGAACTCAAGAGCTGCCAGCTGAAGCAGAGAACAGGACATCACACTCTTCAGTGTCATTATACAAAGCCCACAGCTGAGATTTGTCCCTGGTGAGGTGTCTCAACAAACCACATAGTTGTAAAAGTGGATCAAACATCTCACCTCTGGATATTTTAATTTGAGGCTTTTGTGC
This sequence comes from Pterois miles, assembly GCA_947000775.1. Lineage (NCBI taxonomy): Eukaryota > Metazoa > Chordata > Actinopteri > Perciformes > Scorpaenidae > Pterois > Pterois miles. The sequence goes on from CAMQGK010000224.1 coordinate 1,259,065, forward strand.
ATTTCCCGGAAGCGACTATAACGTCTGAACACAGTCCACATCTCATCCATCACAGTGATCTGAACGGAGAGAGTTTGACATACAAGTGAAAAGTCTGCCTCACTATTACACTCAAGGCTTTCAGTGCACAAACTCAAGTCTGACACTTTTTAATCATTGTGTACAATAAAAAGATCACATAAAAATTTACAAAACTGGATCCTTTGAAATCCTTTTACATTACAAGCAACTAAACCTCCACAACTGAACACGTATCTCACAACCCATAATGTCGTCCAGCATGTCACTTTTAACTATGACCTCAATAGTGTGCTCCAGGGATGACGTATTTTTGTAGGCCGACCACGAAGTTAGCATCTCCCCGGGTTCCCTCGACAAAAAGGATTTTTCCATTGGGTTTGGGATTATTGCAGACAATAAGCTCTGTGGCGTACAAACGTTTATGATACAAGTTTTGCTCCGCAAAATAATCTCCACAAATCAACACCTTTTATGATTTTTGAAGAGTGCATGGAATTGGCAGAAGTAAAAAGCTGACATTAGGCTATAAAAGACCAACATCATGGTCGCATGAACACGAGTGTAAACAATAAACGAGGTAGACGAGTTGGCGTGATGATGTTTCATTAAATCGCCTTTTTAAAGGCTTCAGAATTCACAAGTTGGATATCTACTGAGATATTTTACGTCGTAGAGCAAAACATAAAAATCTCTTATGCTTGTTTTAACCACAGACATTATTTCAGGCATCTAACTACAGACCCACTGAAAAAAAACCATTTACTTCCAGATGAGGGAACCGGAAGTGCTAAAATACTAACTCTATACCGGGTTTTTGGACTCTTTCCCGCAGCTCTCTATCATAAACATATAACTGAATTTACAAATTTCCAACAATGCCAACAAAACATGGGAACTGTGAAAAGATAGATGTCATGAACTGTGGTAACAGAATGCATTAGATCGTACAGTTATACCAAATAAAGTGGCCACTGTGCAGTAGTGCAATGTGCATTTATTCAACTACTGTGCTTAAGTACAATTTTTTGTACTTTTCTTAGGCATTTCCATTTTATGCCACTTTACACATCTACTCCACTACGTTTCCGAAGGGAATTTCGTACTTTTTACTCAACTAAATGTATTTAATACCTTTAATTATTTCGCTGATTCAGATTAATACAAAATAAAATACAAAATGTGTTATGATCCCAGCAGTATATCAAGCAGTTAAAACTTTAACAGCTGCCAAATTAAAGTGAGAGAGAGAAATGCATGATGAAAGACAAGACCACATGTAAGAAGGATGAACAGGTCAGATTGTTATTGACTGATGATGATGATGATGATGATGATGATGAACACAGCAGAGTGAACTCACCTTCACCTCGAACTCAAAGTGCTCGTCTTTCCCCTGCCCGCGGAGAACGTAACGAGGAATGCTAATTTTAACGGGCTCCTGAAGGCCATCGGAGCTCGTCCCGAGAGGACGACAGACCAGGTGCTGCAGAGGAAGTCACCAAGGAGAAGGGAAAAAAAGAGGAAAAGAGAAGAAGAAAGGAGTTGGAGAGTAAAGGGTTGACTCAAAAAAAATGACAATACAATCATGAATCAATTTCTTGAACTTGAGAATGATTTACCATGATTGCCAAATATAATCAGTCAATAAGAATCATAGGAAGTTCAATCTTTATTATCCTGTTTACACAATTTACATGTTGTTATTGCACATTAAAGGCACATTATTACTTCAAATACATATCAATCATATCTGTAATCACTTCACATAATGACCAATGCTCCCACTTTCTTATGTTATCAGATCAATCAATCATTTTTGTGTGCAAGCTGCAAAATTTTACACCAAACTGTGTAATTAAGTGACATCAACAGTCTCCCTTTAAACTAAAGACCAAAAATCAACAACCCTCCCCCCCCCCAAAAAAAAATCAAGAGTTGTCAACATGACTAAAAACAGTAAACAAAGCCAAAAAACATTTAACTTTCATAAATACATAATCATTCATTATGTAAAGGACAATGTGCGACAAGCCAGTCATTGTCATGAAATAAACCCTGTGAACCTCAATGCAAAGGGGTTTATTTCATAACAATGACCTGCTAGCTGTACATTATCCTGCTTATCACATGGCTATTTACTTAAAAAATCAATAATATGACACAAAAATGGTCCGTCAGTCTGACATCAGAACTGTTCTATATCTGTTATACAGAAAAAACAGACCGTAGAATGTCGTGATTGATCAATCAGAATAGAGTATTCAACAAAGCCGTGTAATAAGAAATTAATATTAATACACATCAACATGATCTGTGCTTCTTCATCTCAAAAGACAACATCTAGGACTTTGTGACAAAATGGCACATACAAAACTTACATTTGAATAACAGACTGAAAAGTTTTTAAAATGTTTAAAAATGTTCTAAAAATATTTTCAGATATGTTCATTTTACTTTGGCATGATGATGAATCACCTTTTTAGACAATATCTTTTAATTGATCTTAATTGAACTAAATGAGCCCATCCAGCGCGACACATTTGGCTCATGAAACTTGGACCAAGCTGTGAAACTAGGCGATCTAGTTCTAAAATGAAACAAGATTCAGCCATGGCGTAGCTTATTTCTCACTTTAAATGCCTCCAGAAGTAGATTTTGGTTGTTTAGATGCCAGCAATCGATCAGGTGCATTCCATGATACGGTATGTCACTGCTTGAATGGCCAGTTGAGTGGAGCAGTGTTTTAGTGTCCTCGCTGGACCTGGTAGACATGTACCACTGGATTTAACATTATAGGCACGACCACTGACTGTGTATAACAATTTAGCCACAAAGTCACAGACTGACCATACATGGTCCATTCCACATTGCATTTGTGAACGAATCCAAACTGCCTTTAGGCATGCAACTCAGGTACACAGATGATTAATCAAGATGACAGCTTCTGAGGTACAACCAAAAGATAACTTCCAGGAATCGCATTGACTATTAGGATCAGAGACAGAGGGCACTTCAGCAGAGCCTCCTCTGAACGTCATCTTCTCACGAGCTTGTGGTTTGTGGGTTGTAAACGTGATATTGACAGCCAGGCAGTTGTCACTCTGCCTCACACACAGGCAATTGATGTCTGAACGCTTGCGGAGTTGAAGTCCCTGAAACTGGGGCTGGGCAGGGATCAGACTGGAGCCCCGCGGCACTGGGTGAAAGACACCGTCCTCCCTAAGAAGAGCTACATGAGTGTCTGTTAGGAGGAACTGAACAATGCCGTCGTGATGCACATGGGTAGAGCTCTTGACCTTGACGCTGGTGTACAGCAGAGGACAAATGTGTGCCAAAGAAGGTTTTCCAGGACCATCCATGTTCCCGTGGGCGATGTAGAGCAGGTCTGCAAGGACTCGCTTGAAACGGGAGGTGACGTGAAGGCCGTTGTCCAGGATGATATCAGGAACGTATGATGTCCAATCCAGAGAGAGAACCATGAGGTCACCAGAGAGTAACAGGTGATCTTCAGTCCCTTCAGAGAACTTTTCAGGTGAAAGTACCTTCAGTAAAGCCTTGCAGAACTCCTGGGTAAGCTCTTTGCTGTGGGTAAAAACTACCAAGACAGGGTTTTCGGCACAGCCAATTAGGCGAACATGCTGCCCTGCCAAGCTAATCTGTATCTTCTTGATTTCCAGAAGATTAATAAAATGATGACAAATAGCAAAGGGGTCTTTTGAATTTGTTTCACATGACAGCACAATGATGTCCTTTTCTGACAAAAGCAAGCACCCAGGCTTTGGGATCGGCTGCTTATTGTTGGCAGTTTTGAGATAGAAGATACTTGTAAGCTTGTTGACTTTTGCTCTGGGAGCCAGAAATTCCAACTTTTCTAGCATCTTTTGAGATGGCAGTGACTGTAGCTGAGACAAGGCTGGCGGCAGCTGGACCAACCTCTGATGAAACACTTCAGGACATGTGTTTTTGACAGACGACACAGAGCCTTCAGGCCATCTCGAGATTGCAGACATGCCGAAATTCTGGGGAGGTCTAAGGTAGCAATCCATTGACAGATCAACTGAATGGACTTTGTTTTCTGCATGGTTGTAAGGTTCTGGCTCTGGTTTAAGCTGCATTTGATGAAGCAGTGGCAGCTCTTTAGACATCATGGTGACATACTGAGAGAGCACAAGCTTCATTTCACCCATTTGTACATTTCGAATGATGTCCCGTGTGCCCTGTAGCCTTCTACCAGCATTTTTGTATGCCTCAGACAGCTTTCTAGTAAAATACCCCATAACATAGCTCCTGTTGGTTGCCACTTTCTCAGTTTCTGTATCTGTCTCTTGTTTTTGGCAATTGACTTGTTCCTTTGAGTAAGAATGAGAGCACCTGTTTACCAGCAGCTCCTTCGCTCTGTCTTCAACCTTTTTATTATCGTCATCAGGAACACAGTAGGCAGCATTGTTTCTTCTTGTATCATTGATGTTCTTTTTTTCATCAGCTCTGTTAGTGTTTGTGTTTGCAAAGGTGACACAAAACTTCTGTTGGCTGGTGTCACAACGATCGCTTTCACAAGCATCTCGGCCAATAGTCACTCTTCCTTGCCACCACTTGTTTATGTCGACCTCTTTTTCAATCAAGACTTCAGCTGTGGATTCTAGTTTTTCTTTTCTGTGAAGCTTTAACAGGCCATTCTCTGGTTGTTCCCACATGTTTTCCTGGATGTGAGGATGGGAGTTTGCCTCGAGCTCCTGGGCAGGCAGGAAGCTAGCCCCGCAGGCTTTCTGTGTGCACAAGGGGGGAGTCCATGACTACATCGTCAAGAAGGATGTGACGGCCCTTTGAATGAATTATACTGAAGTCCATAATCCACCCCATTGAGAATTACTGCTCCTCCATCACCAGGTGCACAGCTGAGTTGTAAGTGATTCAAAATTAATAGTGTGAATAGGTTCGGCATGCAAATTAGGATGACAAGTGTACAAAAAAAAATTTTTTTTTGGGAAACTTTAAATTCTAATCAAATAAGCAAAGTAGCATTTGCAAATAATTTGTATGACTATATTCTTTTTTGGGACTAGATGGATGGTCTTTACAGAAGTCCTACATTTTGTTTCTCTGGCTCAAACTCCATCCATCTTGCACCTCACAAGACTGAAAAAAAGGCATCTGTGGATACAATTTTGCCCATGTTTGATTCCACGTTGTTAGAAATGGACTGTGAGATGAAATATTACATTTTCAATCATTTCAAGGTGTTACTCTTGTCTGGTAATCTGCTTCTCATGCTATCATCCTAAAGAAGAGAATGGGCTTCCTTTCTTCTGGTCCTCAGGAAATAACAGAGTTGCCCGATTTTCAAGACCAAAACAAATCAAACCATAGTGACTGATATCAGTGATTGGAATAATAAAACCCAAATATGTCAAACTTAAAGATTTCAAATAGAACCCTGTTCATCATTTCTTGTAAATTGCACTGAATGTGTAAAAATCATAAGAAATCATGTTCAGATTCAGATCCTTCTGTAATTAATACCATGCATATGAGTAATAACAGGCACATTTTTGCAATGAAACAGAAATTCTGCCACTGTAAAAAAAATCTTGCAGGAAAACAAATTTGTAATTATTGATTATCAAAATATAATAATCCCAAAACTAAAATAAAATCCTGGTCTTACCTCATATTTAAGCCTCCTTGGATTCATATTTTGCAGCTTTTCATCATCCTGAAAACAATGAAACTTAACATCAACTGGGAGTATCATTAAATATAAAATATACACTGTTAATTCTTAATCTGTAAATAAAAAGCAGCATGTTTTATTTATAACCCAAAGTTGTAGATTATACTTCATGACAGAGGAGAAAGGGAAAAAATTAAACAAAACCAGGATAAATAAAAAACCAGGTTGAGAAGAACCCAACTAAAAGGGCTACAAACCAAACTGACTGATAGAAGTGAGAATGAGTTGATCCATAACTGTATTTGGGAGAGTCATGCAGATTACAGAACAGGGAAAGCCTCATACGGAGCAGGTGGATCCTGGTCTTACCTCATCTGTTAATCTAACAGAGCTACAGTCACTAGCTTCTTCCTCCTCCTGCAGGGTTAAAGAGCTAAATATCAGTTCTACACAGAGAAAAAAGCGTTGACTTGCAATCTGTCACTGGACCTGCTGGATTTCTTTATTCACTCTCTACTTTTATGAGCCAAATATAAATTATAGAGCAGAAATAAATCCCCAGATAATGACTTTTATGAATAGATGCAACAGTCAGTGCTGTAAAGGGTCCAGTAGCAGCCAGGTCATTAATTTACGTCATCTGAAAAGAGAATGAGACATTTTTTGTTTGAACAGACTCAACTTAAATTTTCAAATTTGAAGATTTTTTTCTGTCCACAAGTGCAAAATGATCATGTTCAGGACATTGACAGATTAGTTAATCATTAGCAATATCTCAACAATTATTGTACTGGAGTAAAAACCTCCTTCCTGTTAGACCGTAAGACTAGACTGTTGTGAATTTCTCCACTGTGAGACTAATAAAGGAATATCTTATCTTATCTTAGAAATAACCATTATTGCCTTCATTGATTAATTTGCCATAATTCAATTAATGCTTCAGTCTATCAAACTGAAAAAAGGCCATAATAATTTTGTAATTTAGAGTCCAAGCTGATGTCATCAGATGCTTCTTTTTGTGTTTGTCCAATAGTCCAAGCCCCTATTTTTATTCATAATGGCATAAAAAACAGAGAATTAAGATCAACTTCTGAGAAGCTGAAAGCAGAAAATGTTTGACCTTTTAGATGATATATGACTTTGAACTATTAATCGTTTATATAAATAGCTGGCGATTCATTTTCTACCAGTCTAGATGTACTGAAAGAGTGAAGGTGTCAGAATCTGCTTTAGTTGCCAAGCATGTGAACACAAACAAGGAATTTGACTTCTGTTTTGTGCATTGCTCTCAGTGTACACAGAAACAGATATAACAACTAAGAACAAGGATCTGAGCAAATAAAGGTAAAGAATAGACAGGTCTGTTATGCACACAGGTATGGGAAAAATGGGTGGATATACAGTATATATTAGGGCTGTCAAAATTTGTTTTAAGGCCATTAATTTCTTGAACACATTAATGCAACTTTTGATGGAAAATGGAGGAAGGAATCCACTGATACCAACCATGTCATACTAGCTTGTCGTGAAGGAGGCTAAAGATCTTTCTGCTAAAGTTTGGCGTGAAAAAACTGACATGTCCACAAAGGGGTCCCTTGACCTCTGAGCTCAAGATATGTGAATGTAAATGGGTTCTCTGTGTACCCACGAGTCTCCCCTTTACAGACATGCCTACTTTATGATAATCACATGTAGTTTGGGGAAAGTCAGAGTCAAGTCAGCACTCTGACACACTGACAGCTGATGTTGCCTGTTGGGCTACAGTTTGCCATGTTATGACTTGAGCATATTTTTTAATGCTAAATGCAGAACCTGTGAGGATTTCTGGACAATATTTGTCATTGTTTTGTGTTGTTAATTTCCAGTAATAAATATATACACACATTTACATAAAGCAGCACATTTGCCCACTCCCATATTAATAAGAACAACAAATACTTGAAAAATCTCCCTTTTAGATACATTTTGAACAGATAAAAAAATGTGATTAATCACAATAAACTATGGACAATCGTGATTAATGAAATAAATATAAAATTAAATTAAATATTTAATATTCAATTGATAGCCCTAATATATAATTCATATAAGCGCCATAAATAAATGTATATGTAAAGTGTCAAGTGTTTCAGTTGTAATGCATGTCTGGATTTATACAGAGTGAAAAGTGGTGTGCATTTTTATTGTAAAAATATAATCTATGATGGAAGTAAGTGGATGTTTTAGTATGTGGCTCATGTTAAATGTTCATTAGAGTGAAATCCTGTGGAAACTGTTCTTGTCAGCTGGCTTTGGTTGGTTTGGATGCAGAGTTGCCAAAGCTTATCAGCTGCACTTTATTCAAACAATGAGGTTTTATTAAAGAAAGTTAAATAAAGTCAGAAAGTAAAAAAGTGTGGGACAGTTCTTACCCTGAGCGATTCACAGGACAGAGACAGATCCATGTTGCTGCTGCTGCCATTGAGAAGGTTCATCTTGCGTAACCTTCGCTGTACTTCCTCTTCAATGTATGCATTTATCCTGTTACAAATAAGAAAAATGAAGAAAAAACAAAATTAGCAGCAACATAAACACCATGAAACCATGCGACTGATGGAAAGATCAACTCTCTATCTAATCCTAATCAGGGACAGTGCACAATAGATTATCAAAGTGTGTGGAAAGGATAGAAGTTAATATTAGTGGGACAAAAACAACTGCAGAGTAAACTGGCGTACCTGTCGTCAGACAGCGGCAGCAGGGTGTTCAGACTCTGGACGTGGCTGACCGGGGAGCTGTTGTGACTCGTCTTCTCATCGTTATTGATGCTGTGAGTCCTGTTGTTTTCTTCTCCTTCACTGATCCTCTGTCTCAACTTCTGGATCTCCCGCTCAACTCTAGAGAGAAAAACAACTAGAAGACTATAAGCTCTGTTTTCCTGGTGGTTTCCTTTTACCAAAAACTATCACAAAGTCAGTACAAACATAAGTACAAACAGGAGGGAGCAGCACAAAGTGAGGAGATGCTATGTTGATGGAAAATGGGTCTTAAAAGATGTGCAGTTTATTCAAAAGTGACGATTTAGTTGTTGTCGAGTCTCACTTGAACATATTTATTTTTTTCTATTATTCATTCATTTGACCTGATTCAATGCAGGTTTTATTTACAATGAGCATTTTAAGTTTCTATCACTTGTTTGTTTTCAGTGTATTAACTGTATGTCCGGAGGTTTCAGACGTCATTATGGCCTCTAATAACTTTGGCATTTTAATGATTAACAAATACCAAGTTAATTATGCCGATTTAAAACTTACAGTCAGGCCACACGAGCAGCGTGTGGCGGTTACCTCGCCGAACTGCTGCGTCTCTCACAGCGGTGGTCAAAATTAAAAGGTGGCACTCCATTAATTTGAAGACCTGCAAGTAACTGCTTTTTAACAACCCTTTCCTGTGTATGTTTCCAAATAAAAGCATTGTGTTAACGAATTAATTGATTCTTATCACCTTCTACTTGGCTTTTTCTTTGAAACGAAGACCGGAAGTGGAAAATATTATTTGTCTGTGACATATTCCACAGATGTAGACATTGAAACTGAGGTAATGTTGCTGGTATGATGTGAGCATAATGTCAAAAGATCATTTTCACTGTCTGTCTGTTACTGTGAATCAAGCGTGGCTTGTGGTATAAATAGGATGACACCTCGGCTCTATAGGAGACCCAGGTGACTAACGGCTGAGCCGCGCTGCTTACGTGGGCAGTGTGGCAGCTCTAACCTGTAAACATGGGCGTCAAAACAACATGTTCCACAGCCGCCATGCGCTGCTGAAGTTCCCAGTGTGTCCCGGCCTTAGTTACAATATATACTGTATATTTGCACGTTTTATATGTTTTATTACAGGCTCTGACCTCTGCTGGTCCAGGTCAGCTCCGGTCCTCAGGTTCTTCATGATCGAGCTCTTGTGTCTCTGCTCCTCAGTGTCAGGCTCCAAGGAGACACTGCGCCTCAGCGCTGAGTGCCTCCTCTCCAGCCGGGCCACCGCCTGCTCCATCGCCTCCCTCTGTTGCTTCTCCTTCGACTCCAAGATCTCCTTCTCCTTCCTCCTCACCTTCTCCTCTTGCCGCGCCACGTTGGCCGTGAACTCGTAGGTCTCCTGGAGCTGCTGGAGCTGCTGAGCGCTGTGCAAGTGGAGGTTCAGTTTCTCCTCTTTGTCCTCCAGCTCCCTCTCCACCTGGAACAGCGTGTTGTCGAGCCCCGGCGGGCTGTCGCAGTTCCCGTTGCTGCCTCCGCCGCTGCGCTCCAGCATCTCTGCGGCTCTCTGCTTCTCCTCGGCCAGCGCAGGGAGGAGGCCATCGGCCACGCTGGCCAGCTGACGCTCCTTAAACTGCAGTCTGTGCTCCGCCTGTTTGACCAGCTGCTCCTCCTGGCAGATAGCTGTGGCGTCCTGCATCCCTTTCTCCTGCGTTTCCTTCAGCTGCTGGTGTCGTTCTTTGAGGCCGTGGGTGAGGTGCAACAGAGTATTACGCTCAGCGGTGACCTCTTTCTCCAGGCGCTCCCTCTGCTGTCGGAGTCCCTCCTCCAGCTGGCCCAGTTCCTTCACCTGAGCCTCTTTGAAGTCTGTGTATCGTGCCTGGGCAGATCTCGCCTCCTCGCTGGCGTCCTCCACATCTGGTCGCTCTGCAGTCTCTTTGGCACGGAGGAGTGCTCCTCTGATCTCAGCCAGGGCTCGCCGTTCCTCCTCCAGGCGGCGGGCATCCTCCCGGGTCAGCAGGGTGGCGGCTGCCTCGTGTTTCTCTCTCAGCTGCTCTTCCAGCCTTCCCACCAGGCTCAGCTGCTCCCGCTCCTGCTCCTCCAGTCGCCGCCGCTCGGCCTCCAGACGAACCTTCTGCTCCTCGCGTTCCCTCTTCAACCTCTCCAGCTCGCGGTAGATCTCGGTCTGCTCTGCAGCCTCCTGCTGCCGTCGCTGTTCCTCGTCCTGCTCCGTCTCTGCTTCACTCTCCTGCTGCTGTTTCTGCTGCTGGAGGTCCTCCTCTTGGATCTCTGAGCGTCTCTCCTCCTCAAAGCGCTTCTTCTCGGCCAGGAAATCTCGCAGGCGGCTCTCGATGTCCTGGCTGCGGCGGCGGAGGCTCTCCTCCTGATGGAGGATCCGCTGCTGCACCTCCTCAGACTCCTTACGCTGACTCTCCACCTCCTGCTGGAGGCGCTCCAGTTCTGCCTTCTCACTCTGGTGCTTTGCCTCCATCTCCTTGATCAGCCTCCTACAGCAACAACAACAAAACATATTGGCCGATCTTTCACATGTAAATTTGTGCTCTTCATATCTTCCACAACCTCAACAAAGTCTCTCAGGCATTAAGATATAGAAATAGTTGCCTTGATTATGACTTCAGAAGAGGTCAACCGAGTCAAGTAATCGGGCTGATTTTTTTTTTTTTTCCCACATCTTTTCATAATCGCATTGGCCGATGCCTGAGCATATTAAGCCGATTAACCAAGCAGGCCAATCTGCAGGCAGCCCGGTGTTGTTGTTGTTGTTGTGGAATGTGTGTGACACCGTCACTTGTGTCAATCAAACTGCCATTCTATCAGCAGACCTCGGTAGCTGTAACCTAGAGGGTTAACCTTTGCAAGAGTGCGTGAGAAGAACAAATCTCCCAGTTCTGAAACTGGGAGATACCAGGAAAAAGGTAAGGCTTAAGTTCATCTCTTTCAAGGCCTTCTATATTTAATGATTAGATATTAAATGTTACTTTTAGAGAGAAAATACTTTGGAACTGTATTGATAGCGAAGCTCCAACCAGCTGTAGCTTACAGGTAGGGATGGTATCGAAACCCGTTATCAGGTAGTAAGTAGTAGTAATTCTGATGCACTCAATGACGCTGCTGCAGTGCAGAGACACACCAAAGAACTAGGCTGACAGACGCTTGCCGACGACTCCAAACTGTCATAAGGCCGACCGTCGGCTTGGTGTGTCAGACCCTTTAAACCGAACCTGCTCTCAGGTGAGTTGGTAATGCTGTTGACCTTCTGACCTTTTCCCCCACAGAGTAGCCTGCTTTGTACATTCAGTCTCTCTATGACAGATCTGTCCTGTGTCATAGAGAGTCCTGTGAAAGCTTGTCCACTGTGATGCTCTACAACCCCTACAAAAACAAGTCTATGTGGGCATCTTAGGGTTAAAGGGTAGTGTCTAGTAAAATGTACCACCATTCTGATTTTTGAAGTGTCAGAACTCAACATTTCATCTCTTCTTGCTGCCAACTCTCACCTGACAAAAGGTGATTATCTTAATTGTTTTTTCCAGTTTTACTTTAGTTATTTATAGAAAGTTCAACCTAATTAGATTAGAAAGGATTCAGTATTCAGTCCCAGATTCAATACAGGATACAGGTGTGATGGAATTCAGCTGGACCCTAATGCTGTGTATGAGCACAGAGTCAAGTCTCTCTTTGAGACTCTTGTACCTTTTCAGCTCCAGTTTCTCCAACTCTTCACGCTGCTGTCTCTCAAACTCTAACCTGTAAACACAAAAACCTTCATCAACCTCCTTTACTCATTAAAAAAGACCACACACACAACAGTTGACACAACAGCTAATTCAGTGCAGTAAATGAAAGCAGCAGTCAACAGACAAAATGATGCTTCAAATGAAATGCCAGGCGATGTGAAAAAGCAACGACACTTTATGTACTCTCAGACGTTAAAATGGACACAGAAGCAGCAAAGTGGCGTGCAAAATAATAATAAAAAACAAACAATGAGGGTTCAAGTTGAGAGACTGGACGAGTAAACACATGTCTTTGTGTCAAAAACGGGACAGTTAGACAGCAAGTGGATGGCTGAGTCTACCTGAGGAAGACGGGGCCCTTCTCAGTGAAGAGACTGTCAACAGGACAGGGTTGATACAGTTAATTCACCAACAAGAAGAGTGTACAGATCACAGGAAACTGTGCGCTTAATAATTAAAAAAAAAAAAACACACAGCTGCTGGCAGAGAGTGGACACGTTCTGTTCTGGATAAACAAATCTCACTTTACATTTGTGTAAAAATAATCCTAAAATCGTTTAATTCTTATTTAGCGTCGGTTAACCAGATTACAAAGAGAACAAGAGGCTAAGTTTCATGAAAACGTTTTTTCAGTAAGAGGAAACATTGACCCTGTTAATGCCGGTAAAGCTCAGGGGTTCATTCTCCTTTAACAGACCTTAAATATTTACAATGAATTTCATAATACTACAGCTATCAGATATCTCAGAGCTGACGGTTTGTCCTGAAGGTGACTATGGGAAAAGTCATGCAGTGGTTCATCATCTGGGGAGCATGAATATGCTCAGCAAAAATCATAGAATTCATTAGATTATGTTTAATTGTGATGGAAGATCTGGCCTGTTGGTGCAAGAAGGAAAGGAGTCGATTTCAGTAAATCTTAAAATATAAGGAAGCCTTTCCCATATTTCTATTTAAATATTATTCTATTTCCACACATATGCACAATGCACATATATGTGAAGCACTATTGTGCAAACCTGTTTACATTTTAAATATATATCTATATATATATATCTATATCTATATATATATATCTATATCTATATCTATATATATATATATATATCTATATCTATATCTATATATATATATATCTATATCTATATATATATATATATCTATATCTATATATATATATATATATATATATATATATATATATATATATATATATATATATATATATATATATATATATATATATATATATATATAGAGAGAGAGAGAGAGAGAGAGAGAGAGAGAGAGAGAGAGAGAGAGAGAGATACACACAGTATATATATATTTATATGAAATAAAATTAAAACTTGATTAAATAGAGAAGTCCTGGGAGGGTTGTAACACAGAGGGAAGATGCACTGCAGGGTCTGAGCTGATAATCACATGCAGCTGGTGTTATTTGTGCATTCATAGACTCACCCGGGGTTGTAGAGCATCACAGTGGACAAGCTTTCACAGGATTTGGACAGATCCGTCATAGAGAGGCTGAATGTAGACAGCAGGCCACTCTGAGGGGGAAAAGGTTAAAGGTCAGAAGGTCAACAACATGACCGTCTCTCCTGAGAGCAGGTTTGGTCTAAAGGCTCTGACACACCAAGCCGATGGTTGGCCATCAGATAGTTTGGAGTCGTCAGTGAGCGTCCGTCAGCCTAGTTTTTTGGTGTGTCTCAGACCGTCGGCTCTAGTCTGACCGTGTGAAAAGAAAGACGAGTAATGTCAAGAGGAAAAACACAAATGGATCTTTTCATTTTTCATCTTCATCTCATCTGATCATTCAAATACATAGATATTTTCACAACAACACGGCCGCCTGGAATGAAGATGGGTGGTGAATGAGAGTTATTTAATCTCACGCAAGCACAGAACATACGTGCTAACTGGCTGTCAGCTGTCTCACAAAGGCGACGTGAGGCGACGCAACATCACCGCTAGTTCTTTGAGTCGGGTTGGTGTGTCTGGACCCTAACCTCCAGGGTCTCTAAAGGACACTTTAAGAAGATCAAGTCTCACCTTTCGTTTCTCCCTCAGCTTGGCCGCCTCCTTCGGATGGTTGAACCGAAACATGTTAGTCCTGCCGAGCAGAATAACGGCACCTGGATGACAATGCAACAAACAGAAACTGAAAACTGTACAGGACAGGCTCCTCTTTCACCTCTGAAGATGTCATGCTTCACAGCTAGTGCAGCTTTAAATAAGTGACATTATGGTTTCTTTTAGGTTAGACGTCCTTGTGGCTCTCACCTTGGTTGAGCTGCGACGGCTCCGTCACCTGAACTCCATTAACTGAACACTGAGCTCCGCCGAGCGGCACCAGAGTCACTTTACCGTTCTGGTTCTCAAACATACAGTGTTCACTCTCCAGGTCCAGACCATGCAGGACTACAGGCAGAAGCAATAACACAGGAGAGACATGAATCCTGCTCACTACCAAAAACAACATCAACTTCTGAACAATTACAATAATCAGTTATACTGTAGAGCCACTGTGTAAAAGAAGGAAATCTTAATAGGAAGACAGATAAAATTACATATTCTAGGAAACATACCCATTTAAAATAGAGATACTAATAGATAGATGCTAATTAAGATTTCTGACCGAATCAAATTTTCTTTCTTTCTAAGAACTATAATTGACAGCATACTCATAATTTTTTGTAACTTTTCATTCATGGAAAATTGAAATTCAAGTGCATGTTCATAATAAAACATTGACTATTAAAGTTACTGTGAGGAATGTTAACTTTGCGTTGGTGGCCCCTGTGGACACAGTCTGAGATGAATGAGTTTCTGGTGAAACTGCATGATTTTATCTGATTTTGCACAGAATATGA
This sequence comes from Pterois miles, assembly GCA_947000775.1. NCBI lineage: Eukaryota > Metazoa > Chordata > Actinopteri > Perciformes > Scorpaenidae > Pterois > Pterois miles. The sequence goes on from CAMQGK010000224.1 coordinate 1,274,117, forward strand.
CACGATGACAACAATGACAAGCATGAAGAATAACATATAGCGGCATCAGTAGTAAATCGAGAGTTTACAACCAGTTAAAAGTGCCTCACAGTAACTTTAAATAACTTCAATAAGTTACAGGACCTTCTCTTATTTAAACAAATTTCGAAATGAAAGTGCTCCAGGTTACTGGACAAATAAATTGTGAGCTCTATGTCTTCTACACTCACAATGATGAACTTTCACACAGATGGATGTTACTGGCTGTGCCACTGTATACCTGATGTAAATCATCATGCAGCACGTGTAGAAATTTTACCAGCAACAAAATCAGATAAATGACACTCTGCTGACAACCAGCCTTTTTCAACTGTTGGCATCTCTAACATAATGTGGTTCATAAACTATATTTCAAAAAGTCAGTTATATTATACAAGTTTCTCCACTGGAGAAGAACACTGAGTTTCTATAATGACTGCTGGCACATGAGTTTTATATGATGTACAGACAAGTTATTTGTATCTTAATAAGTATGCATATGGGCATGTATTTATAAATGTGTATTTGCTTATATTATCTTTACTTTTTGTGGGGCATTTCCAATGAACATGAAATAGGCTGTTTAAAAAAGCTTTTCCTTGTTTGTTAATACAGTTGGTGTAATCTTTCTTCTTACTGGTTGTTGATAAAGAAGAAGCTCATATGATAAACTCACTGATGTCCTGCTCTGTGGACGCGTCCTCTCTGCCCACGTATGTCCGTCCCTCCTGAAGTGGAAGAAGAAAAAAAACAAATAAGATTAGAAATCAGTTGCAGTTGTCAACTGAAGGACACACAGACACACAAATTCATTTTGGAGGCGGTCTTGGATGTGATATTTGTGATGTACTCGCTTGCTGGAAATGTTTCAGGCATCCTTCAATTTCATTTTTAAAAATCTTGATAAAGCCTAAAGACCAGAAGAACACTTTCTTCCATCCAGATATAAGCAGAGACAACGCTGTTGTTCACCAGGTAAACAACAGTTAAAAAGTTATATAATATATGTAGATCATTTAGGTTCTGTCCACCAGGTGAGGTGCTTCAGGTGATTTCTGACCTTTAGATGGTACAGGATGATGCCGGTACTGAGGAGGTCGTCATCAATGCCGATGAGGTGAGGCAGTTCAGAGTCCAACACAACACCGATCCCTTCTTTCCTCAGAGCGAGAGTCTCCTCCTGCAGACATCACAGATCAGAAACAGGTTTATTGCCAGATAAGTATTCACATACAAACACTTGTCTTGGGATGTTGGTGCATAACGCTCACAACAAACATAGTCAGAGAAAAGACAAGAAAGATAAACAAGTACCGTATTTTTCACACTGTAAGGCGCACCAGATTATAAGGCGCATTAAGCGAAACAAAACAGTCAAACTTTAACTTAACTCTCAACATTTTTCAGTTGTAACACATGAAATACAAAACAAATCACTCACTTTTCAGTCCATTCCTCTTCCACAAATCCATCAAATCCTTCATAATCAGTGTCTGAGTTAAACAGTTGGCCGATTTTAAGTGCGCCTTATAGTGCGAAAAATACGGTACTGCAAAAGTCAATAATCAAAAATATAAAATAGAAATTTATAATAAAAAAAATCTGTTTTAAAATGAAAAGATCTGTACAGTGTTTAAAAATGAGAGGATGGAATGTGCAATGAGTGAAAATACAAATCAAGATTTGCAAAAATGTGTGTTAATGGTTACCTTGCACCGCAAGCTGGATTCTCACAATGTCATGAGAGAATCGCAGGATCACATATCACAAGAAAATCCATCTTATCAGGATTCAAGTAATGTGTTTGTGTCCGGCAAGCCAGAGCACGGACCAATCAGCATCCTGTGATGAGCTACTGCAGCTATGGGTGTGGCTCAGGTGTGCACGTGATGACACAGAGAGGCAACTGCTGGTTCTAAACAGCAATGGCGGCTTCTGACAAGGTTAGCTTAGCTGCTGCAGTAGCATCAGGTATATCAGAACTCATCGAAAGAAGAGCAAAGAACGGCACTGAGGGCTTTTCTCGATGGTCGCTCTTCTCCCGACTGGCTTCAGCAAGAGTTTGATTGCCAGGTGGTTCATTCAATCACCTGCCAAGTACTTTTTAGAAAGCGCCTGTCCTTTTCCAACCAGTTTCCACTGACGGCTTCTCAGATGGTTCTGTGTAACAAACCACCTTGTGGTTCAGGTTATGTAAATGTAACGCGAGTTTGATTTGGAGACTTAATGTTAATGTAACATGCAGTGTCACTGTCCATGGGATGGGACATGTGGACATTAATGTGACCAAATAGTAATTTCACAAAAACATTCAAACTTGTGCACAAAGAAAAAGTAATTAGCATGGGGACAATGTTTTAGGTGACCAAATGAAAAAGTTAATAAAAGAATGTCATATCAAAAAGAAGCACAAATCAGCAGAGGCTGTTGCTGATGTCAACATGTTAAAATAAGACACAGTGAGGATGAAAAACACGGATGACAAACAAACTTACCTTGAGAATGTTCTGCGTCTCGTTCCATTTGTTGGTCCACTCTTTAGTCAGCTCCAGAACCTACAAACACAAACAAACCGATAGAAACTCAACGGAAACCTCTGAGTAACTGATGTCAAACTCTTAAGCAGAAAAGAGATCAGCACATATGAAGCCACATCACAAGAACGTCATTAGACGTTAGACTCACTCTGGCTTCATTCTGGTGCAGTTTCTCCTCCATACTCAGAGCGGTGGGCGAATCCAGGAGAGCAATCTGACACACAAACACAAAAGGTCAGAAACACTTTGACTGGCTTATATTCTGAATGACATCCATGCTGAAACTTTATCATGATTTATTTATTTATCATGAACTTTGTCATAATCATGACGGTTCGAGTTAGCAGCATGTCACAGACAGAACATCATAAAACATTTCTTTTTCTTTAGTGGTTTCCAGATTTCAGTCCAGCAAGTAAGAAACACTACATGAACTCTGCTTGGTTCATTGTCACTTTCCTTCAAACTGCCTCGTCTTCCTCTGGTTTACTTTTTCCCCCCTTTGTTTAAAGTGACAGACAACTTTTCAACTCCACGCCGGTGTTTTCAAGTGGTACTACTGTTGGTGCTGCTGTTGCAAAAACTAATCACTTTCCATTTTCCCCCAGAAGTTACCCAACAAATGTAACAACCTATTGAAACCATCAGGGTAAAAGCAAGAAATGTATTGTCCTTCTTCTCTTGACAGTCTCTCCCTCGCTGCAACCAACACAACCACTGAGATTTATGCAAATGAATGTGCACTGGTGTCGTAATTATGCATGAGCATAAAACATCATCTGACAACTATCAGCAACTATTGGAGATAGTGCGAACCACTGTAATTTGAAAAGAGTTGGCAGCACAACAACAGACACACTGTATTTTGTTTTCCACAGTTACTTATGTTGTTCCACCACTTTCTCCTCACAGCAAGAAGGTCCAAGGTTCAATCCCCGGTATGGGCAGGCTTTCAGGATTCCTCCCACCACAAAACATGTATGGACCCAGGAGGTTTGCATTAGAAAGAGAATCCGGCATAAAACCTTTGCCAAATCAATGTGCGGATCAATGATCCCCTGTGGCGACAATAAGAGCAGCCGAAAGATGAACAACAACTCCAGTTGTTCCACCGTCCACCCTTTCCTCTACTGGGGATAGTAACTGTAAAAACTTACATTGATACTCTTTGGTAACTGTAGATAGCTACCGGTAGCCAACAGGGGAAACAAAAGATCTTCCTGTTTTTGTTGCGCAATGGTTTACACACTTCCTTTGTGCTGTAAATGAGTCTGTGAATGTTCTCATTCATCCAGGTTATATTGATTCTGGCAAACAATTGAATCGAAGGCAACTAGACTTGGATTTGTCTCTGAAGACGTTTCGCCCCTTATCCAAGTGGCTTCATCAGTTCGTAACGCAACAGCCTGACTAGTCAGACATCGATTCAATTGTTTGCCAGAATTTGTGCTGTAAGTGGAGCCTTCATTTTCCCGGTTGTGACCCAGTGGCAGACAGAACTGCATAGTGGAAGCGAGGCTTAAAGGGAACCAATCTAAACACTGAAGGTGTCATTAGTCTATAGCCGTCATATTGTGCAATCAATTTACTTTATAATAAGTTAAAGAAAAAAATGTGTCCATTGCCACTTTAAATCACCAGAATACCTCTGAATAATCTTCCATCAACCTTGAAGAGTGAGACCTCGTCCAGCCTCTTTTATCAGTCAGTGTTTGTTTACCTGGTTGCCCTGAACCAGCAGAGCTTTCAATCGTGCAATCTCAGCCCGCAGTTCTCTGATCAGCCGGACGTTGCTGTCCTCGTTGATGGTGGGCTTGTTGATAATGTTCTTGGCTCGGTTAGCGTATCGCAGAGTGCTGAGCGTCTCACCGTAGTTCACATCTGCGGGGGAAACGGCTGCAAAGAAAAGCAATTGACAGAATACAATACGGTACATCAAATCCTTCTGTTTTTTGGATGATTTTAAATGTGTATGTAATTTAATGTTTGCGTCTCACTAGCGATCATAATGGTCTTGGAGTTGCCGCCCAGGCTGTCTTTCAGCAGCCATGTTAGCACAGAATCTCTGTAGGGAACAAACACAGACTTCTTCTTCAGGTTGGTGTTCACTCCGTCCTGCGTCATGTCAGCTGGAGCAGAAACAGGAAACAGATCCTTCAGTCGTGGGAACGACTCCACATACACTGTGACCTAAAATACATTTCAGATTATCATCATCTTCAGTTTCTCACCTAGAGCTGAGATGACGTTGCCCAGGGTAACCAGCGACTTGTTGATGTTTCCTCCTTCTTTCAGTCGGACGCCCGTCGCTCCGGTGGCGTCGGCTCGCTCGCTGCCGGCCAGATCGACCAGGTGGATCTTACTGACCGTCTCACTGGGCATCTCTGCATCGAACTTAGCCTGACAGAGACAGAGCACAAGTGGAGTTTTGTTGAATATTGAAAGCATGATACGAAATAAAATCATGGTGCACTTTCAGTACTTAACTTTCTGTGCTTTTACCGTAATATTATATATAATATTAACTCTAAACTATCAGGTAGTTGAAAAGCGTTTTTTTCCCCCAACTACAATGAGGGATTCTGCCACATAATCAGCAACTCATTTTAATTTCCTCCACATTTATTTATTATAAACTACAGTGATCAGTATCTTCTTACAGCAGGTATAGTGATATGTTTACATAACATTAGCATGAAAATCACCCTACAAGAGGACTGTAACAGTTTGTGTATTTGTGTCGAACCATCACAATACAGAGGTCACGGTCTGGTACACGCAGAATACACCGTATGTAGACTGATGTGAGTTCCAACAGGAAACATTCAGCCATTAGCAACATGTGCTGATGTTACCACAACAAGCTGATTGGCGTGCAAGTCAGATACACTATGGTGAGCTCAAATTAAACGCTGCAGCTGGAAGTATTTTTAGTGACCCATTCAAAACAAACCCTCCATGGACGGCTTACTTTCTGTAGACAGTAAATGGTTTCTGACCTGGGTGAAGTTGATGGTGAAGATGGCGTGCGAGCGGCTGCTGACGTCGTTCATGCCGGTGCTGGCGGTGGTGCGGTTGATGTTTCCGGCCTCCATCAGCTCCTCCACGTCGCTGTAGTTCTGCACCAGGTGTTTGGACAGATCTGAGACCAGGAGTGAGGGGGCAGGTTACAGGGAGTCGACACATGACCAACACGCTGAGAAAGCATGTTACCTGGGTACATTCTCGTCTACAGCTTAAATGTTCCTACTCAACTATAAGGCCGCAATATACAATTTTAAAATACTTTTATATATTTTAACCTCCTGTAAAAACAAACGCACATTCTGAGATTTTCCCTAACAAACATAGTAAAACTCATCTGAAACCAGGCCTCTTAAAAACACTTTCACCAAACCCAAGAAGATAAGTAAGAAAAACTAAAATCAGAAACAAAAAAATTCTCCAGTACTGTCTGGCCTTCTCACCTTCTACATACGGTCCATCCTTTGGGTGCTCCCTGACTCTCAGGTTGTAGGTCTGGGTGGATTTCCTCCTCAGCAGGTCTCTAACCCTCTCGTTGTAGATCTCCAGGTAACTGAGGGCAAAAACCAGCAACAATTCAATTATTAACAGGAATTTGCTTCAGTGCAGCTCTTAAAAACACACATAAGTAAATAAAATATGTTGTGGCGTTAAAACGATATTGCGATAGCATGTTATTATTGCGAGAACTTTGACAGCTCTAGTAATTTCATGTCTTTATGATGATATACATCACAATATAGCATGTTTTCTGGTAATTAAATTAATTAATAGTCTATAACTACATGGTAAAGCCTATAATGTATAATCCTGTGTGAATTAAATACTTCATATTTTCTCATTTAATTAAGAGCTTTCGTGTTAAATGATCAGATTTCCTGAGAAATTTGAGCTTGTCTGTGCTTGTTATCAACTTACATAACTTAACTGTGTATCACGATATCTCGATATACGATTTCATTATGACATACTACCACTGAAATATGATAAATTATCATATTCAGTTATCACCCAGTGATCAGTGCAGGTTTATATCTGGTCTCACCTGACTTCTGTACGAAACGAAGCTTCATCCCATCGAGTCGCCTCAGAGATACGACTGAACAAACCTTCACAGAACCTCGGGATCAGACCTGCGTCCCCCTAAAACAATAGTAGCAACACATAAAAAAAGTTAGACTTCAGTGAGATCCGGCCACATCAAACACAGAAATAACAACTACAGACTTAAAACCACAAACATGTTTAATGCTAGACAGATCTGGAACCATTGGTCGAGTGTGATATTTTCTATCTATCTATTCAAAGTCTCCCTAGACCTCATTTCCCACCATGAAGACCATTCACTTCCTTTAATGTCTTCCATCACCACAGTTTGTTTCAGTCATTATTTTACAATGAGCAATGGTAGTTTTTAATCACTTTTATTACAACGTCTATCAAATTTGAACATAGAAAGCTTCTTTAGATACTCATCATGCTCATCTAAAGCCCCTAGAAGCCTGGCTCCTTACAGCCGTTACCATGGCAACAACAGGTGTATGATGTATATCATAATAAAAGCATAACATACTTTCAGTCTCCCGCAACCTGAAAACTTTGTTTCTGAACCAACTTTTTGTTCATTATACATGCATACATACACTTTATATTATGCAGGGTTAGTGATTTGGTATGGGGCCCTTTCACCATGTATGACTTATGCATTTTACTATGTTTAGTTATGATAAACTGCTTGACTGAAGTCTGTCATATTTGTTATTGTATTTTGGACTGTACTTGACACTGTGATATTATATTGTGATCCTGTTGTGATGTGTGTTTATTGTGTCTGTGACTGCAGAAGGAAATTAGCTTCACTAAATGTGGTGCATCTTTTCATTTCCATGTAAAAATTATCATCTGTGCACACCGTCCTTTCATACCAAAAAAAGTTTTAAAAAGCATCTGCAGAATCACATTTTCCTAATATCGTGCTGTTTGGGTCCATGTTTTTCAGATGTGTAACAATTCCTCGATCTGGATCGACATATCAATTCATTATCATTGATGCAAAGTGAAAACATCAATACATGTCATCATCTTTAAGATACGCCTTTACTTTGAAATTCCCATGGCAACGTCTGTGTCACCATTTCTGTCCAAGCGGTCCCTGCTTCCTATAGAGCCCAGTAATAAAACTGTCCGATAATACTGTAGTAGCTTTAAGTGAGTTGATATTAAATGTTACTCATTATGTTAAATGGGCATGTCATATTGTTTCATATTGATCGCAGGCAGCTGATTCCAATCGAATTGAAACCACACTGTAGCAGATTTTATGGTATCGCCAAATATCGTATCATCGTCCAGAGAATCAATATATCGTATCATGATCAAACTTTTGTTTTACACCCCTAGTGTTTTTATGCATCATGTCTTCTATTTTATCTCTGTTCCTTGTTAACATTGTTTTATAAAGTATATTTACTGTCCCCTAACTTCTCTGCATACCTGTGTAATCTTAGAGGAACCGGTTAGCCTGCAGGTTTATTGACAGCGTTGCTGATGATCCACCTCAGAGCCGAGAGCAGATAAGATCAAACATATGAGTAAAAACCTGACGTCATTCAGTCTGGAGTCAAACTCGTCTCTCTAACAACAGGTCGTGACCTTTGACACTTCAAATCTGTCAGCAGTCCAGTACTGACAACACTGAGGTCCTCTATTTATTCATTTGGAAATCTGGAAAGGTGGGGTATCAATTTTTCAGTATAAACTTAGACATGTGGTGGTATTTTAGTGTTTTTAGACTCAAAATATTTCGATTTGACTACTTTCAAGCCAACAATAAACAACCACATGAAGTGTTTGCAGGCTTTGAAACAACATCTAGACCTTTTTTTTGTGGGGGAAATAAAATCTGGCAAGTGATATTTCATTTCTTTTTGTCCCCATGAAATGACCCAAACCAACAACAAATAAACCCACTAATAAGTATTTGTGTGTGTGTGTGTGTGTGTGTGTGTGTGTGTGTGTGTGTGTGTGTATCAAAGCCTGATATATCTTCTTCTTCTGTGCCATAGAGCTCCATTAAAAACACATCAATGAGCCTCACTGGGTTCCATGTTCCTTCATCACCATGAACAAACACACTGTAGATTATTTTGACTCAATCATTGCAATCACATACACCATCCTGCTGCCACTAATACTCACTAGAGCACCACGTGTGGATTAATCTGCTGCTGAAAATAGTCCACAACAAATGTACTATTTCTTTCTGTTTGTTTGATAAAAGCAGCTATTTTAGGAAATTACTGAGACATTTTTTAAAAAATCTATCTATTTAAAGATAGGAAGGCAAAAATTAATGAAAGACGGACTAACATGTCATGAGGAGGGACTTGATGATGTCCGCTAGAGCTGCAACGATCAGTATATTAATTAAGAGAATATTCATTTGCAACTAGGATACTAATTTGAAAAAAAATTCTTACCCGATAACCACACCTTGTTTACTGATTATTACGGTAACTGTTAACCGACAAGATCAGTGCCTCACATGAGGCAGTGCACCAGCTGCAGTATATGAGCACAACAGACAATTAAATCAACAGTTCATCGTCAGTTGAGTTATTGTAGCAGCCACAGTGCTGCGTTCCCTGTCTCCAGTTCACCGTCTGGGAGCGTTAGCAGCCACGGTGCTGCGTTCGCTGTCTCCAGTTCACCGTCTGGGAGCGTTAGCAGCCACGGTGCTGCGTTCGCTGTCTCCAGTTCACCGTCTGGGAGCGTTAGCAGCCACGGTGCTGCGTTCGCTGTCTCCAGTTCACCGTCTGGGAGCGTTAGCAGCCACGGTGCTGCGTTCCCTGTCTCCAGTTCACCGTCTGGGAGCGTTAGCAGCCACGGTGCTGCGTGTGGCGGACATGCAGCCACTTTCCCAGTATAAGTCTCACCACACAGTTAGTTTAGTTTGTTTAGTTAGGTTGTCAGCTGTGTGTCTGCCCAGGTTAATGATAAAGATTGTCCGACAAATACTATGTGCGTTTGTGCTACATTAGCAGCTGCTGGCTGCTAGCGTTGCCGGTGGCTTCGTGCCCGCTGTGGCGTAACTTCAGTGAGTGTCCGACTGTGTGTGGTGGTGAGTGAGGGTTTGTCGGTTGCGTTAAAGCTCTGAACGTAAAGTGACGCCTTAAAGTCTCCTTAAAGTGACAAGCCACTCCTCTGCATTTGTCTCAGCTTTTTAATCAGTTATCAATATTTCTATTAACTGTTTAACCGATAGCTTTAATCGTTACTAGTTAAAATGCTCAATATTGGTTAAACGGGTAATTATTAACATCCATCTGCAATTATTTTGATAATCGATTAGTCATATAAGTGAAGTTTGAAGCAAAAACTACAAACATTCTCTGGTTTTATCTTCTTAAATGTCATGATTTGCTGTTTTTTTTCTCATTTATATAATAATGAGTATAATAATAATTTAAATATTTATATCTTTTGGACAAAACACACAGTTTGAAGACATCTGAGGCACTGTCAATATCATTTTTTTCACTATTTTACATTTCATACACTTAAAGATTTATTGAGAAATTATAATAACTACAGACAGGTCGATAAATTGGACTCTCTGTTAAAAGTATTTCTGGCTACGAGTGTATGCAATGTGAGTGTTAAACATGTCGAGTGTTTAAGAGTTTTGTCTCACCGGATTTCCCATCATGGTGTAGGACTTCCCCGAGCCGGTCTGACCGTAGGCGAAGACGCAGGCGTTGTAGCCCTCAAACGCTGCCTTCAGCACGTCTGAGCCCAGATCTTTGAAAACCTGAAAATAAAAAAAACAAGAAAATATTATCTTTGCTGAGACAACTTTAAAGCTTATGTCAGTAACTTTGAGCAAACATGATATAAAAAGTAATTCTTATAAACTGGTCGCTATATCCTGACAGTAGAGCATGAAAAAATAGCGTTCCTCTGTATCCTCCTGTGCTCCTAATGGCATCTGCAAGCTTCTACAGTGCCCCAACAGAAACAACCAATCAGAGCCGAGCGGCCTCTACTGCAGCTGTCAATCACTCGTAAACTCAAATCAAATGGTCAAATTAGGCAGCGCTGATCAAATATGAATCAATATTCTGTTACTGTAATAACTATTTCTCTCCTCAAATGTTTTCAGAAACATCTTGCAGTTACTGATTAGCTGAAAAATGAAAAAGTTTGTGACCCGGCAGCCATGTTGAGATCAGTTGAGCCAAAACCAAGCACCGCCCAACCGGCGGAGTTTTATCCGTTTCATTTTTACAGCTAAACAGTAACTACAACCACTTGATCGGAGTTCACCAGCTTCGCAAGCAGTGATTGACAGCTGCTGCAGAGACAGCTCCACTCGGACTGGTGGTTTTCCTTCGGCTGGTGAAATCTTGTAAATGCCATTAGGAGCACCAGAAGATGATCTGTCTCATCCACTACTGTCAGGATATAGTGACCGTGGGTTACCCACATTTTGGAGGCCCTTCCCTCGCTTCACAATATGCGACAACTTGAATTCAGTACCCACTGTGACAAATAAGAAATGGAGTGCTCTCCTCATCAATAAACACAATACAAAGCTGATCATTATAAGAAAATAGGTCAACAATAAGTCAAGACAAAGCTAAGTTATTTAGCCCAGTAGGCCTCAGTGTACAGCAGCAACATGACAAGATCTGTCTTTTGACAAAATAAGAGAGCTGTGACTGTTATTTACCTTTTCCTGGGAGACAAATGTGGAGCTCTTACAGTCAGTGGAGTCGTAGGAGAAGTCGTACGTAAAGGTTTTGGTTCGATCCCTCGTTGAGTCCCCTGCGATGCCATCAGGGATCTTTGGAGAACACAAAATATAAAAACACAGCTTCAGCTACAAGATGGTAGGATCTTATTCAGTCTGAATCACAGCCTGTGTGAACAAAGTACCTTCAGGTTGGTGATTGAGGTTTTGGTCCCTTCCATCTTGATGATGCATTTTGCAGTCAAGTCCTTCTCCCTGTAAAAGATCAATAATAAAATATTTAGCTGTCAAACCACATTGCTTATCTTACATCAACACAGACAGATTCAGTATCTGTGAACTTGATCATGCCAGCGTTCACAGCATCTTCTGGAAAACCTTTTACAGATATTGATCACATGAATTGTTTTTTTTGTGTGACTTAATCAAACACACTTCTCATACATTTGTTTCTTTAAATACTCAGAGTAACGTGCAGCTGATTATAAGAGGTCGTCACTGTGTTATACTTCTTAATGTAACGTTTGACAATCATCCAGTTTTAAATCATGTCTTTAAATCTGTAATTACACTACCTATCCTTCCTTTCTCCAAAAATACCAAAAAAGCACAGTTCAATATGACAACCATCAACAATGTTCTTCTATTGGGGGAAGGTATTAGATAGGACAGTATAGGAGTTGACAGGAAACAGGGGAAGAGACAGACAGAGGGGAATGCCATACAAGTTATACAATTATATGATAAACAGTTATGTTTTCATCATCACGAGTGAGACACTGATCATGGTCAAAAACAAAATACACAAAGCTCTCCAATAGTTATACATTTATGCTTGTTATATATTATACATGAGCTTTGTTGTCCTTGTTTTTAGCTGCATATCAATTTCCGTCTTCTCTGTTGTCGAATCAAAAAATTTATTTATCTATTTGCCAAGTACCTGTGTGTTTGTTGCATCCCTCAATGTACTTTCACATAAATAGTACTAAGTACAAGAATAACAAAGCTGGACAGATAAAGGTAAAGATTAATCACAACTGTTATGTACACTAGTATGTGACGACCAAAGAAACTCTTAGACAATTAACACTTGATTTTGTCGACTAACTGATTAGTTTATTTAAACGACAGATGTGTAAAACTGAGTTTCACCACAAAGAATCACACAAAAGCACTACTTTAAATCTTATGTTTACCAGAGACGTCATTCAGCATGAAAAAAGCATAAAATGACTGATCACCAAAGAAACCTTAGTCGACTAATGGTGACTTCAAATGGGGTCATGTTTATGAATTGGGTCCATATAAACAGCCCCCTCATGTCACAGTCACAACCTCGTAAGTGGAAAGTTTCTAAAAGCTCAGAGTTCACGACTTGTGACATGTTTGTTGCTGTGAGAAATGGTGGAGCCCATGGAAGTTCATATTTCAGAGCATAATATGTTAATATGGTATAGAATATTGTAATTTCAGTCATATGTATGTCAGAGGAAAATGTTGATATTCTCAACAACCTCATCTTTCTCCTCTGTCATTATGTCTTTGCATTTCCTGCATTATGTTCCACATTTTCTAGCTTGCCAAATTGTTAGCCTCTGTGGCTTAGACTCAGACAGTAACATTAATATTGTTGTTGTTTAGCAGCAGTATTCTTCACAACTTATCCAGTTGAATGGCACCCGTATCGTGTAGACGACTTCCCATCTCGTAAACACAATAAACCCCATTTGAAGACACCATAAAACCAAAGCAATCTATTAGTCGACTATGAGGGGACAGTCCTAATAAATATTATATAATATAAATAGCCCCAATGAGCAGAAATAACATAAGAAGCAAAATGTCTATACGAGGGCTATCAAAGTTAAGGCGATAAAAACATGACAGCACAAATTCATTTTAAAGCCACTTGTTTCTTGAAGGCATTAATGCAACTAGCAGTGATTTTTAGGTTGTAGTGGGCTCAGTTTTAAAGCTAGAATAAAGATACTGGCATCATAGTACCATCAGACTGGAGATCAGTAGCTTCAGATGTATAACAATATTTTTCCACACTGTCTGATATCACCAGCTATTTATTCTTTATCACGTGTAAAATTAATTAAATATTTAAATAAATGAAAAACTACATCAAAGTGTGAGTTCTAGGCTACTGTAGGTGTCCTGTAATTTATTCTACATACATTTCTCTGTAATCCAACATCAAATATCTGTTACAGTACTGTATCTCCAAGTTTCAACTATTAGCACAACTAAGAGAAGCAGTCAGGTTGGCAATGAAAATCTTAGATGTCAGACTCAATATGTAAAAAATGCACTAAAAATCAAATTAAATATAGGGATAAAATACAATATAACACAACATAAAACATATTTGTGGCACACAGGTGTACAGTAATAGCAACATGAATGAGCTGTAATGTAAACCAGTATGTAGTAAATTTATAATAAATATATACATATACAAAGATGTAAATAGGAAACTCCTGCCTCCAAACTACAACTTAAAATATACATCCAACAGTATGAACGAGGCTCCTCTATTTAACTTGTGATGTTGTCTTTAAAAGCTGGTTGACATCAATAAAATCCACATGACTGAACATGAATTGTATCAGCTGAGCGACATGTTTGCTTAGTTGTGTATAATCTTTTGTCTCCACCCTGGTTTGTTCTCAGGCTCAACAACATCCTTTATGTTTTAAAGCAAACACAGAAACTGAAGAAGACTTCTGTAAGTTCAGTCTGCATCGGCTGTGCTTACAACGAGACGTGAAAGTGTCTGTTATCTTTTAGATAATAATTGAACAACACATTATGTAACACTGTGTGCTCTCATTATGAGCTTGTCATGTAATGGAGGTTAAATCTGACACGAGACTACTCAGGAAACATGATAAAGGTCATTATACTTTAGTATAACAATTATTATTAATATAATAGGATTATAGGATTAATGGATACCATGATATGTAGCTCATTACAGACCTATTACCATAAAAGTGGGGAAAAATGGCACACGGATAGTTGAGCAGTAAAAACCTACATGGTAAAGACAAAAAAAACAGTAGTTTTAGATCTAACTGAAAACTGATCTCTGCTGGTAAAAATACTAGTGGGATGACTGAAACTGAAAAAATCTACATTTGTCTGCTTTCTCTTATTTAATCTCACCAAGCTGCACCTGATCTGTGCACTAATTCAAGTTACTTTGAGTATTTCCACTTAATACTTCTTCTCCACCACATCTCAGAGGTAGATATTGTACATTTTACTCCACTACATTTATCTGACAGCTTTAGTTACATTACAGATTACAATTTTTCATCCCCTTACTGTCCAATGAAAGCCATGTATCTCCAGATGTGTTAATGGTCAATGTTTGTCATAAACTGAAGGATGAAGTTTTTCCTTTATGTGCTGAGAAAATCCTCCTACTTCTTAAGATAAATAAACTATTTAAAAAGCCTCTTGGACCAAGTGGAAAATGCATCGTCACAAAACTGAAAACAGGGCTGTTTTTCCAACACCATGAAATGTAGACTTTTTAAAGATTCATGGTCCTCACAGGCAGGGTCTATACCTGAGTTTTTTCCTCACATGCTACTATGGCAGGTCACTAAATATTTGTACTAGCCACACAATTTTCTTGTCTGCCCCTTCTGAAATTTAGAAAGCTAAGTATCAGGACTGTATATTGGTGATAAGCTACGTATCATGATACAGGGGTTGCAATCCCATATATTGCAATATTACTATAGTACGGTAAACGAGGCGCTATATTGCGATATTTAAAAAAAATATAATGTTAGTAAAACTGTCAAAGGATACAGAACACACCACCATATACATAAAGTTAAAAAAGTTTACTTTTTATGCAATCAGAGTAGTAGGATACATATAGAGGATGCATATATTTGCAAACAAAATAAAGCTAATCTTTGCATGAAAACTATTCATTAGAACTCAATACAGAACCGCTACAATATCAAAATATAACATTGCAATACTCAATATTTTCTTCCACCCCTGAGTCAGTGGTCATGTAACTTTAATCCCTGGCTATTTTTAATTTCATAATGTTTTTTTTTTAACTTACGTTTCTTAAGGAAAACAGCCATGGTGGCTGCTGACCTGAAATGCTTACCTGCCACAGCCAACATGTCCCCTGTACTTGGCAGGTGGCAGGTGCTCAGTTTATTCCATGTTCACAGGACAAAGACAATACAAACTAAAATATGATGATCTTACATAATATGATGCATTGCTGTAGATTAAACTAGCCAACAGTATATAAAGGAGTTAAAAGTAACACGGCCTTAAACGTCTACTGCAGTAAAATGCAGCATTAATGCAGCAGTTATATTAATCCAGAAACATCAGATATAATAATAAAACACTGACAGGAGACATTTTACTGCAGAATGAATACTTGTACTTGTCATACTTTTACTGACAATACTTAGGCTACATAGTACTGTTATACTATTCACTTCTTCTATTTCACTTCAGTAAAATATCTAAATACTTCTACTCTACTCTCACCACACTACACCTGCTCTGCCTCTCAGGGACAAACAGGTGAAAATAAGTTGTCAACCTCTGACTAAATCACTGAATAAACACCTGCGATTACCGCAAACAACCCATGGAAACCATAAAACTGAATCTCAAGGGCCCGAGGTTATTAAAACTCTCTTTAAATAGCCTTAAAAACGTTGTGAAAACTATATTAATGGGATTCAAACACCCATTCTACCAGCGGCTACATCTGTATGAGCCAGTGACCTCAGTTAGCATTACAAATTAACGACATCCTGACATTATACTCGCTGAAACAAGTCGTTAAATAACCGTGTTATGGTCCTTAACTCACCGTCTGTTCATGGGTCTGACCCGGACAGCCACCCGAACCGATGCCATTGCACATGTCCGTCCAGTCCAGTTAGTTAGCGGTCAGTTAGCCTCAATGCAAAGCGACGCTGCTTTATAACTAGCTAGCTGGCTAACAGGCTAACCCCCTCTAGCATGAGCCACAGCGGGATAAAGAGGGCAAAAGTCGCACAGATAACCGACCGGCTGCTCACGAAATGTAGAAACTACACAGATAGTGTAGGAGGAGAGAGGGCCGCCACCGTGGACAGATGTTACCGTTGTCCGGTGACACCACGTCCCCGTCCCGGTGTGAACCGGCTCACATCCATGGTCCCTGTTGAGTAACCTGTTAGCCTGTTAGCTTTCCTATAACAAAAAGAAGAGAGTAACGGGGAGGAATCAGCTGATGAAAACATTACATCCTACGGAAGCCTGGAGGAGACAAAACACACACCACTTATGATTGGAGAGAAGGACTTATAAACATAGATCAGACTTAAAGGCTGAACTGCTCCCATATACCTGCACTAACTGTGAATACTGTACTGCAGGTGCATTACAAGGGGCTGCACGGTGGTGCAGCAGTGATTAGCACTCGCAGGGGGTCGCAGGTTCAAATCTGGCTTGGAACCCCTCTGTGTGGAGTTTGCATGTTTTCTGGGTTCTCCGGCTTCCTCGGATAAGGGGTGAAACCTCTTCAGAGACAAATCTAAGTCCAGCTGCCTTCGATTCAATTTTTGCCAGAATGAATAGATATTCCTTTATTTGTCCCACAGTGGGGAAATTCAGTTTTACACTCTGTTGTTCACACAGTACAGTTCACACAGTACATATACATGCGTCAATGGAGAGATGTCAGAGTGATGGGGCTGCTCATTCAAGCGCCCAGAGAGTTGGGGGTTTGGTGACCCTTGCTCAGGGGCACCTCGGCAGTGCCCAAGAGGTAAACTGGCACCTCTCCAGCAACCAGTTGGTCTTGGTCCATGGGGGATTTGAACCCGTGTTCTCCACATCCTAACCCAAGTCCTTACGGACTGAGCTACTGCCGCCCCAATACCACCTGGATGAATGAAAACATTCACAGACTCCGTCTGGTGACCCCCCCCTTGACCAGCTCCAACGTTCCAGCCACATGGCACTTATTGTAGGAAAGATGATGTCAATACTGTTAACTTTTCAGAGAGTTAGTGACTGTAAAGCATGTGCCTTTTGTATAATATATTCTTTGGTTATTACAGTACATTGTGCCTGTAATGTATATTTTCTAACTGTATGTATTTGTATCTCAAACTTAAAGATGCTATTTTGTACGGTGAGTGTTTATTTGTGCTTCTGTGTATTAAAGTTTGGGAGAAAAATGGTGGCTTTGAGGTGCAAAACAGAGCAACATTGGACCAAACATGAGCCATTCAGAACACAACGCATCAGTAGAAACTTTAGGGAAAACGCAATTGCACGTACATTTAAAAAAACACTATATTTTTATGGATCCGCGTTGGCGACAGCCATGTCCAGAGGCATTATGTGTTTGGGTCTTGTGAACCCAGTGTCTTCAAATGTGGCCCAAACTTTACACTCGGACTGAAAGATTAACTGATTAGAATTTGGTGGTGAAAGGTCAAAGGTCAAAAGCACTGTGACTTCACGTCTCTGGCATTTTCATGTTATCTCAGGAATTACTTGGGGGATTTCTTCAAATTTAGCACAAACATCCACTTGGATTCAAGAATGAACTGATCAGAATTTGGTGGTCAAAGGTTAAGTTCACTGTGGCCGTAATTCAAGAACTCGTGCTAATTATGACAATTTCACAGGAATGTCTAACAGGATAAAATGATGATGTGATGACCTTTTGGACAGACTTGGATGTAAACTACAACTTTACCGGTTGGTGAAGGCATACAGCTGTGAGGCGGTAATACTAGTTCTTACAATCAACTAACATAATGAAAAAAAAAAACATGTAGGGAATCACGGACTTTGATATATTGCTGTCGAAGGTTTTTCACTTTGACTCAGTACTGATCTACTGTGTGCACGAATCTCTTCTCCTCAAGTAAGTGCCCATAGTCTCTCACTACTTTCCACCTTCCCCAGGCTGTCTGTTGCTCTCAGCTTTTTAAATCTTTAAAAAACGCGTCATAGCTTTATTTTTATTAAAAAAGGGCCCAGTATTCTCTTAAAACAGCTGGCCACTATAGCTTTTGCGCCTTTGCTGGGGACTCTTTCCATCTGTGGATTTGTGTGCATTTGGTGAGCTAGCAAGTATTTACAGCCAGACAGAGAACAAACAGTCAGACCCTCACAACATTGTGATGGAGCAGATAAATAGCTTCTCGTCAGTGCTGCTATTTGAGATCGTGAATGTTGCAGTGGGAATGATTTGTGGGATGTTTCAGCCCCAGACCCCCAAAGTGCTGGCTCATCTGATACCCACTGCTGAACCTCTTTAGCCACAGCTTCAGTCCAGGAGTTAAACATGGCTGCAACTGTGGTGTCACCTCCACCAGCTTCTCCAACACCCCCTGATGAACCTCCATCCAGTACAGATGATGAGGTCAGGGAGGCTGCAGATGAAAAGCCCCGCCTAGAGAGTGACCCACAACCAACCAGAAAACCAGCCTCTGCTGCGGTTCCAGCCTCTACAACACCCCCTACCGAACCTCCATCCACTACAGATGTTGAGGCCAGGAAGGATGGAAACCTGAAGTTCACCAGAGACCCGAACTGTGCTGTAACTCCGACTTAGCTGCCCCCTCCTTCTGAACGTGAAACTGCAGTGCAGGACGGTTCACCATGAGTCTGGCTGAAACGAAGCAGCTATCCTTCAGTCCAGAGACAAACTCTGCTGAGGTCTCACCTCCACCTGCTCCTTGGACATCTCCTACTAAACCTCCTCTCGCTGATGATCCAGAGGATAAGATGAAAGGACAGTCCTGGGGGAGGGATCAACACCCACCACAGACCCAGGCTCTCCTGTGGCTACACTGGTTCCTGAGACCCCTCATCTACAACCAGTGGTCATAGCTGAGGTGTCAAAAGTTAAGAGCGCAGGGCTTCTTCAACTGGCTCCTTCATCCACTGTGTTGCTGCTTTAAGCAATTGTCTTGAAGTATTAAATACATAAGTACATATTTAAAAAAAAATAACAGTTGTGCCATGTATGTATGAAATGATTTAAATGCATGAACACTGTTTTATAATTTGGAATATATTGTATATTGTAGTCTCATTTATTTGTTCTTAAACACATCTGGTGCAAATCCACAAATACTGGATACTACAGGACTACGGGATATAATATAATAATGACCTGCAAAATAATAATTCTCGTATTAAAGATACAGAGTAGTCCTGTCCGCCATCTGACTGGACACCATCACGCTTTTGTAGCAGGGGATGGCTATCAAACAGTTAAATGTAGCCTGTAATTCTCCTCCAGGCCTGCAGGGGGCGGTAGAGGCTAGAGGTCGTTAAAGCAGCAGCCGCTGTTACCGGCGCCAGAAGTCATTACTGTTTCCTGTTTTACATGAGCTGTGTGGAGAGGAGGTGAGTTTAGCATTTATACAGCTTTGTCTTCATAGGATTTATCTGTACCTGTAGAATCCCGCGGACAGGTGATGAATACCTATGTATTATGTTCGTTATAGAGATCATTGTGTTACATCACTTAAAATGGGATGAGCAGCTAGCTGCATAGCTAACCGCTGCTATGCTATCGTGAATGAAATGTAGCTTGCGTTGAGCTAACGTATGCTAATATTAGCTTAAAGTGAGACTCACTTAAACACTTGAAATTGGACTCTAAATGTTAGTTGTGCGAGATGGCTCCAGTTGGCAGCTTCTCTGGTGATTTATGGGATAACTACAGGTTTAGTAAGACCTTCTGGACATGTTTCATACCTCATTAGTGTTGATAGTGACAGGTACATTATAGTTCAGAAGTGTGTGATCTCCTGCCACAAAAGCTTGTGTCCAGTCAGACAACTCTAAGTTATACTGGGCTTGTCGCATGGGGGTAATGTATTCTCAAGAAAGTACAAAATTCAAGGCACTCTGTAAAGTTTGAACAAAATTAAAATGCCTTTACATAGCAGTAATTGTTTTAAATGACCAATGCGTTGCGACCAACACAGGTCTTCATCAGCTGGCAGTGACTCTGATGAAGATAACATCCCATCCATGCAACGAGCCCCTCACAAGACTGAATGAGCCCAGTTTACCTAAAAGATCCAAAGAGCACCTATATGTGATTACCACAAAGACCCAGCAGTGCTCCTACTCCATGGGCTTCATACTATATAAGTGTATAAGTTATGTGTTTGAGTGGTCTTTCATGCTTTTAGGTTGTAAAAAGTACAGGGTTTGTTTTGTACATGGAGAACAAAGCGCTGTGCAATGGTTCAACCAGACTGACAAATGAAAGGACAAGAAGAGACAAAGATTCCTCTGAGCAGCAGTTCAATAAGAGTAGAAGACATCAACAGTCACTGGTGAAAGAAACTGGAAGCTGATTATCAAAATGTTTGTTGATTTAAACAGAAACAGGGTCCTGTTTCAGTGTCAGAATAATGCAGCTGATGAGCTGGAATTAAGATTTAGCTAAGCTCTTCTTCAAACTTCACAATAGTGCTAGTCTGTAGGACTTGGGTTGGACGCGGACGTCACGGGTTCAAGACCCCCATGGACCAAGACCAACTGGTTGCTGGAGAGGTGCCAGTTTCCTCTTGGGCACTGCCGAGGTGCCCCTGAGCAAGGCACCAACCCCCAACTGCTCTGGGCGCTTGTCAGGAGCAGCCCCATCCTCTGCATCTCTCCATTGCGCATGTTTGTCTGTGTGTGAAAACAGAGTGTAACTGAATTTCCCCACTGTGGGACTAATAAAGGAATATCTTTACTCTCTCTCTCTTTAATAGACATAGTCTAGGGTTAGCACTACTGGAATATCAGCTGAACATACTATGGGGTGACAAATTAAGCCTCTTCAGTCTAACCACTGAGCAAAACTGCAGAGGGCCTAGAGGAAAACAGACTAACTTCATATTTAGAGCCCAGTTACACCGTTGTGGTTCAGTAATTATCGAGGGTCACTGACGCTTTTCTTGACTGGAAAATACATTAAACATCCAAGTTCAAACAGTATTCTCCTGTCATGCAGCACTGTGGGGACATTGACTAAAAGGAAGTTTGAATAATTTAATTCTTCTTTTTTGGTGATTATTTCAAATGTCAACAATACATTTGGTAACTGAATTATTCTGTTTTAATCTCAGTTAAAGTTGTTATTATTGACAGAAAGAAGAAAAACATCAATATAACAGCTGATTTGTAACGTTTCAACGGCAGCGTAGCTAAGCTTAAAAAATGGATTACGGCAAATGAGGACGTTAACATGTTCTCTTTCTTGTGTTGTTTCATCAGACACCATCATGGATATCCGACCAAACCACACCATTTACATCAACAACATAAATGATAAAGTCAAGAAAGAAGGTAAGCATGCATTTAGTCCCTCTCTATGCCTTGAAGTGGCAGTCAACATTAATGACATTGTTGTGGCCATTTGTTGGAAAAATTAAAATGAAACTTAAATCAAATGGCTACTGATGCACCATGGGTATGTGGTTTACGCAGGTAAAAGAGTCCATTGTTCATGCAAAATGTATATGTTTCTGATAATTTATTTATCCAAAAGCAAGCAGACAAAGCACAAAGAAAACATGGATATCTCGGCCTTTCTTGTTCTGATAAAAAGCCATAAGCCCACCCAGGTGCATGCTGGTCTGATCTACCTACCTACATGTAACGTGGGTGTCCACAATTTTACCCTATTCATAAACAAAAGAAAACAATATATAAAAGAAGAAAATAGTTAATACTAAACACTATCAAAAATAGAGTCTAAATAAACATCTAGAATAATAAATCAAACAATACTACTTATTTTTAGTAAAACAACAACTTGATACTAACAAGAAATAAATAGCTCCTACAGACACGATGACAGTCTGTGTTGAAATCTGTCTGCTTCTCATCTTCATCTTGCAGAGATGAAGCGTTCGCTCTACGCGCTCTTCTCTCAGTTCGGTCAAGTAATTGACATTGTAGCCATGAAGACCATGAAGATGAGGGGACAGGCCTTCGTCGTCTTCAAAGAGCTCGCCGCCGCCACCAATGCTTTAAGGCAACTTCAGGGTTTCCCCTTCTACAACAAGCCCATGGTAGGATTAATAACGCAGTTTTCTTTTTCTTTTAGTGGCAAGCTGGTTGTGTTTAGTCCTGCTAACATTTTGTTTTCCACACTCGTTTCCACTTTCATGAATCATCAAAATAATAAAGTAAAAGTCAATTTCATTTTGCTTCATATACCTGCAGAAATGTGTCAGCATGTGAACGGGGCTGGGCTTTAACTGACATGTCTTCTGTTGTTTTTCAGAGGATACAGTATGCAAAAACGGACTCCGAGGTCATCGCCAAGGTGAAAGGCACATACGGCGACAAGGAGAAAAAGAAGGACAAGAAGAAGAAAGCTCAGGAACCGGCAGCCAGCCTACTAAAGAAACCAGCAGCGGTGAGTGTCGGCAACAAGTTTAGGTTTACAAACAGCAGTCAGTCATCGGTCTCTTAATGTGGTTTAACTGTAAAAAAAAAAATGTGGTTCTGTGTCCTTTAAAAGACAAGAACACATATTTATCCAGTAGAACGTTTCCAAAACCAAGATTGTGCGTAGAGGTAAGCCCCACCAGGTCTAACTGGTAGCGTGTCACCTCCCGCACAAACTCTGGGTCCTTCCCCCACAGAGAGGTGACGTTACACGTCCCTGTAGCCAGCCACTGTCGCCCGGGTCTGGTCCTTCGAGGTCCCTGGCCTTCACTGCCACCTGTGTGGCAGTGCACCTGACCCCAAGTGGTGAGCCCAGAGGATGGAGATGGAGGGGGTGCCACGTCACTGGCTGGGCTTCACGGCAAGCCCAGCCACCAGATACTCACTGACGGGCCCTCCATCTGGGCCTGGCTTCAGATGGGGGTCCTGGGCTTTCTCCTGGCCGGGTAATTTTTCCTCTGCCTCGTTGCATCATGGGTTTTTGTGAACCATTCTTAATGTGACCCCTTACCTGAACCCAATTTGCCATGGGAGACCCTACCAGGTGCACCAGGCTCCAGACAACATGACCTCAGGGTCACAGGGACACAAACCTCTCCACCACAGTAAGGTGATGGTTCCTGGAGAAGATTTAAAAGGTGAAGGAGTTCAAGTACCTCTGGGTCATGTTCGCGAGTGAGGGGACAATGGAACATGAGATTGGTCGGAGAATCAGTATTGCTTTTGCTTTACTGCACCGTTGTGACAAAGAGATCTGAGTCGAAAAGAGAGCTGAGCTGAAGGGAAAGCTCTCGATCTACTGGTCAGTCTTTGTTCCTACTGAAATAGATTGCGGCCAAAATGGGTTTTCTTAGGGTGGTGACTGGCGTCTCCCTTAGAGATAGGGTGAGAAGCTCAGTCATACATCCATACAATGCATGTTGCATACTGCGTTTGCCAGTAGTATATAGCAAGCAGTTTCGAAAACAGCCACAAACTACAGACCACAGTTCCGGCTCAGCTCAACATGCAACAGAATTGGAAATCCTGGTATGTTCATTCATCATCTCCAACTCTCCAATCATCTTTCAACCAACTAAACTGCAAATAACGACTGCTCTGTTGTATTAGGTCTGCATAAAATAATTCATACCTTTTTGTATAATGGCAACTGAAAAATTACCAAGTCATCAATATTGGTATATCGCAACACAGTAACTTGAACGTCCAAGAACAACAAGCAGGAATGGTGGCATGTGACAGATATTCCTTTACTTCTCTGACATGTAGTAATCTAACAAATACGCAATGGTAGAAAGTAACTAAATACGTAACTCAAATACTTGCACAATGAAATGGAAAAAAAGTACATTTTGATGTATTATTATAGAATAATCTACCCAGCAGTCGATAAAGTAGTTTGAAAGTGATGAACACATTAAAGCGTCAATAATTATAACCCACTATAATAATATATTTATTCTGAAAAGGTCAATTCTGTTATGATTAATGGTTTTACTTTTTTATGCCAATACTGTTGCTTTTAAAATGTTGAATTCAGGACTTTTACTTGTAACAGAGTATATGTACACTGTTGCATTGCTACTTTTACTTAAGTAAAAGATCTGAGCAAATATGCAATTAGATGCATCTGAAAATTATAAACACAAGATCAACAACACTATCTGCCTCACTGCTACTTAAAGTCAGATTTTTGATGATGCTGCTTCCTCCGCCACTGAGAGTTGAAGTTTAGATTACTGCACTTTACTATTAACTGTCACTTAAGAGTAAGATTAATGGCTGTAATGAAAAACACAGGGGGAAAACAAGAAACAGCTGGAAGAAATATTTCCAGAAACCTGTCAGACACCTCACATTAGATGGAAGAATACATCCATCAACACTGTTCAGGGTTTCCAACAGGAAATAGAGGCAGAGCTGTGGACTGATGCTGCTCTATAAGAACCCTCTGATGAGAAGAACTGAGGCTGTCAGCAGTTACAGTAAAATATAACTTTGACTAACTTCAATGTCGTACTTTGTGACAAATGTGCTCAGTGTCCTGGTATGAAGAGTTAAAGTTCGGTGCTGTTCTTAGTAAACTTTAATCTGAAAGCAAACAGAAAACATCAGTTATTTTTGGTCTTCATGTTATTCACTGTCGTTATTTGTGTTTCTTGTTTGCAGGGATCAGCAGCGCCTGTGCACTCGGTTACAGTACAGGTAAAACTGTTTTTGTTAAAGGAGTAAACCAGGGTCCATCCATTATCTGTAACAGATTAGCCTGTTCAGGGTCATCGGGGGGGCTATCACAGGGCTGACACATAGAGACAGACAACCATTCACACAAACCCACGCTATTACGGGGAGAACATACAAACTCCACACATGAGGGTGTAAAATCGTTACTGCCAGGTGCCGTCTGACATCCGTTACTCCTAAAGTAGCATTAGTATTGGTTTTCCACTCGACAGCTCACATTAACGGAAATATGGCAAGGGAGGAGTGAACGGAGGGGTACTCAGTTGGGTGCAATCTGCAACCACACTGCCAGATGCCGCCAAATCCTATACTGTACCTTATAAATATAGTATATTTAAGTAATATAAACATTTTTAAACTTGTTGGTACAATAATGTTATGTTGCATAACATTATAGTATCAACAAGTTAAAAAATGTTCAACTTTTTTGCAACTTAAAACATCAACACAGTCTCGCATTGTTTCGACACCTTCCACTCATCAAAACAAAAAAACACTTAAAGCCTTGTAAGATTCTGCAGTTTGTGAGCAGCACTCATTTGTGAAGGTGACCCCGCCACAATTTGTGATAAGCGTTTAAGCATTGATTAGAAACAGCTTTTGTGAAACGGGTCCTCATCCAGTTAGGAAAATAAAAGTGAATGTAATGAATCTGCTCTGTGGTGTGTGGATTTGCTCTCCTAACACAGGATCTCTGCTGTCTTCTCAGGTGCCAGACAACCCACCAAACTACATCCTGTTCCTCAATAACCTGCCTGAAGAGACCAATGAGATGATGCTCTCCATGCTGTTCAACCAGTGAGTTCACTGTCACCACTTTGTGTTTATTCTAGGGCTGTCAATCGATTATCGCACATGATTGTCTGGAGTTAATCGTGATTAATTCTCAAATCTCAAATTTATGGCACATTTTTTATCTGTTCAAAATGTACCTTAAAGGGAGATTTGTCAAGTATTTAATACTCTTATCAACATGGGAGTGGAAAAATATGCTGTTGTGTGTAAATGTCTGTATATATTTATCACTGAAAATCAATCAGCAGCACAAAACGATTACAAATATTGTCCAGAAACCCTCACAGGTACTGAATTTATCATAAAACATACTGAAATTATAACATGGCAAACTGCAGCCCAACAGGCAACAACAGCTGTCAGTGTGTCAGTGTGCTGACTTGACTATGACTTGCCCCAAACTGCATGTGATTATCATAAAGTGGGCATTTCTGTAGAGGGGAGACTGGTGGGTACCCAGAGAACCTATTTACATCCACATATCTTGAGGTCAAGGGACCCCTCTAAAAATGGACATGCCAGTTTTAACATAAGTTTGGAGCGTTATTTAGAGTCCTTGGTCGATACCAGTGGATTCCTCAGGTTTTCTAGTTTCATATGATGCCAGTATGTTCACTGTAGTTTTAAAAATGAGCCTACTACAACCTAAAAACTGCAAGTTGTGTTAATGCCTTAAAGAAATTAGTGGTGTTGAAACAACTTTTAACTATTATCGTTATTATGGCGTTAACCTGAACAGTCCTAGTTGATATTCTTTACGGAAAGCTTGTGCTGACAGTAATTGTTGTTCTTTTGACCTCTGCAGGTTTCCTGGTTTCAAAGAGGTGCGGCTCGTCCCGGGGAAACACGACATCGCCTTCGTGGAGTTTGAAAGCGACACGCAGGCGGGCGTGGCTAAAGACGCACTGCAGGGCTTCAGAATCACAGCGACCTGCGCCATGAAGATCACGTACGCCAAGAAGTAGTTTGATCACTGGACACAAAGAGACTCTGAGTTTGTGGGGGGGGGCGACGACCCCTGGATTTCCATTGTGTTGCCAGATCCTTTTGAGTTTTGTAAATCCTACGGAGTGTTTTTTTTTTTTTTTTGTTTGGTAAATTCTGTGCCATCGTTCATGAGGTCGAGTGAATAATCTCTGGCTAACATCTTGTTTTGTAAAATAAAAGGCTTTTACATAATTGTTGCCTTAGATGTGAGCTTTTCTTCTAGATCTTCAGGAACAAAAGCTCTGTAAACTTTATGGTAATCGTTATTAATCACACATTTTTTTATCTGTTCAAAATGTACCTTAAAATGAGATTTGTCAAGTATTTCATATTCTTATCAACATGGGAGTGGACAAATATGCTGCTTTATGCATATGTATGTGTATATTTGTTATTGAAAATCAATTAACAACACAAAACAATGACAAATATTGTCCAGAAACCCTCACAGGTACTGCATTTAGTACAAAAAATATGCTCAAATTAAGCAATTTTGAGATTTTGGGTTATTTGTCTTCCATATGTCCTCTTTAGAATAGTGGAAAGAAACATCCAAAATACACATTTAAGTGTTAGGTGCATCTGTAGATTTCTCCTAAATTTACCCAAAGTTACCATTAGATAATGCCTCATTTACATATTTAAACAACATATAGATTAGAAATTTTCAAGTGTGTTGAAAATGTGAAAAGGAAGATCTGCGCTCTCCGAGTGCTTTTCTAGTTTATATCTATATTCTGAAGGTTTGTACAGAGGGGTTTGTTCATATATCATCCATAGCCTGATTTAAAGAACATTTTATTCCTTAAATTACGGTGAAAACTTTTTTTTTAATAGCTGTTGACAGTATTTTCTGAATTATGGAGTGATACAAAGAGCTATCCAGAATCCCCTCTATAAAAACATTTGACTATAATATTTCAGCAAAATTAAACCAGAATTTTGAACCAGGCTTTATCAATGTTCAGATTTACGTTCTGGAGATGTATGCAGAAAAACACAAGTTTGAAAAGAATTTTGTTGGATCATTTTGTTATTTAAACATACGCTTTCAGAAAACTTGTAATACAAAAAAATAATTGTTTAATGTAAATGAATTGGGGAAGTTTGATGGTGATTTTGATTAGTTCATTTATTCATCTGAAGTGTTTCCCATTAAACACTAAAACTCCCAAAGTCTTGAATCACCTCTAATCCTGCACTTCTTCCTATGTTATGAGTGTTTACGATCATTCATAAAGGTAAAAACATGTGTATGAAGAACATGACTTCTAACTGTATTTTCAGTCACACTTCTTCCTCCAGCTGTCATTGATCTGTGTAATCCGTTCTGCTGGCAGTGAGAACCGCATTTCACCGTGTCGAGTGACATCAGTGTTTTTGTCAGCTCTTATAAACGACCAGAGGAGAGTTATTGATCAGCAGGAAGCTGAACAAGTCCAGACATCAACACTTCAGCACTTTGTGGACTAGTAATTACCAGGCTGATGACAGCAGGGGTTTATGGGACATGAGAGAAGAAGAGATTATTTATTGGTGGATGTCCTCACGGTGATGGGAGAACTGGTTTAAATTCAGCATGAAGTGATAGTAGTGACTGGTGCTGATGGCTGAATGATCTTATCAGACTGCAGAAATAAACCTGAAGACAAATGATCTTTTCAGTAGAGGGTCAGATCAGAGGTTAACAGAGTATAATAACAGTTTTTAACAAGCAGAGAAGAGCAACAGACAGAGAAATGATTTTAAATTAACTGAAGTATACAACATTAACTATTTAAAGGAACAGTGTGTAGCATTTTGGGGGATCTATTACCAGATATGTAATATCTGAAAACTATGTTTTCATTAGTGTATAATCACCTGAAACTAAGAATTGTGTTTTTGTTAGCAGAGAATGAGCCCTTCATATCTACATAGGGAGAGGGTGCTCTTCATGGAGTCCGCCATGTTGCTACAGTAGCCCAGAAACCAAATACTGGCTCTGGAGAGACTTTCACATTGTTACCGCGGTCTTGGAAAGGGAGGAATGAGCCGAGGGGTATTCAGTTGGTTGCAATCTGCAACCACACCACTGGATTTCTCTGAATCCTACTTACTGCCCCTTTAATCATCACAGTTTTCAGTATTCTGTCTCAATTTAAAGGTCTTATTGATGAATATATTTAAAATGATTAGGAAAAAAAATGATTAGGATTTTGAATTAATCGTTTAAAAAATTTGGCGGGTCCAAAAAGAATGTTTTGTTTATCTCTGTGAAAGATATCTGACGTTTGGTTCCCACTTCTAACGATACTTGTGAGCCAACAGTAAAAACAACGTTGGTATCACATGGTGTCTCTGGGTCATCAGTTCATGTTGACTGAGATGAGATTGACGGTAAGTGTCTGGCAGCTACTTGTTATGAAGTGAACGCAATGGAGAGGGAGGGAGAATGCATTATCTGGTGGCTGAATGTTATCAATGTTATCTGTAGCACCTAATTAAGATATTTTTCCTGTGGGGACATCATGACTACTACTGGGTGATGACATTATGTAGTTGAGTGTGCTTGAGTGGCATAAAATGGAAATACTCAAGTACCTACATGCAGGTATGGTACAAGTAGTTTGTTATATAACAACAGCGGTTGAGCTCTGCAATTATAAGTCCCTCTCCTCCTCTGTCCCCCATTACCAGGGAGGTCAAAGGTGTCCAGCTCAAGGGCACTTCAGCGGCGTCAATATGGTAGTTTCAGCATCTCTGCAATTAAATGATCTTGGCCTGGCTTCATACGAGGGAAATTATCTGATTAACATCTGAACAACACGCACATTCACATTCAGCTGAAGAATGAATTTAGCAGAAACCTACAGACGCAGGTTAAAATAGTAAAATAAACACTAAAATGTGTATTTTGGATGTTTTCATTGTACAATTCTGAAAGAACATGTTAAGCAAAATGGCCCAAAATCTAAAAAAAACTCAAAATTGACCAGTGCATGATAAACAATGGTTTTGCTTTTAGTAGATACTTCATAAAGTGAGAGTTTCACACACCAAACATATGAAGAGCTCATTAAATATGATGTTTAGTTATAAATTGAAATTCCCAACAGTTTTTACAGTCACACCTGAAGTGATCGATTGCTCAGAAGAAAAAGCTATAATCAATAGAAGACCAATACCTCTTTCTATGTGTTAAGTAGCCTTGGCCTACAGCACTAAAGTCAGGACATGGTTAACGTAGCTTAGCATAATGACAGCCAGCTAACAGAGCTAGCTTGCTCTGTCAAAAGCTTAAAAAAAATACAAATAAAATAATCTATGCACAAACTGAAATGTAAAAGTGGTTTTAGAGAGTATTATGTGCTGGAACTATCTCTTAATTGGTGGTAAATATGGTAAACATCACAATGTTAGCATGGTCACTGTCAGCTGACGTTAGCAATTAGCAAAGTACAGTTGGTGCCTTCAAATGGGGTCGTGTCTGCTGTGTTTACTAGAGAGGAAGTTGTGTTCATGACATGCCTACGTGCCGTTCACGTGGTTAAGTTGTGATGAACACCGCTTGAAGTGTCACAAAGCTGCTGACATAGCTGTAGATTTTTAAAGATGTCCTATTATGCTTATTTGTAGGTTCATACTTATATTTTGGGTTTCTTCCAGAACATGTTTGCACACTTTAATGTTCAAAAACTCTTTAACCTTTTCAGGCAACGGCTGTACTCTATCTAGCTTTGTTTGAAGGCGTACCAAACTAGCTGTTATGCAAATGTTTTACTTAGTGACATCACCACGTTGCAGAAAAAAAGGCGGGACTTAAATCAAGGCATTTCAGCCAGTTCAGGAGCAGTGTTGCTGTGGTGGAAAGTAAGTCCTTTTGGCGTGCACTTTAGGCTTTTGCAGACCTTTTACATGCACAAAAATCAATATAACACACCGAAGGAAAGGGAAAAAGTACAAAAGCATAATAAGTCCTCTTGTTTGAAGAATCAGACACACAAAATCATATTAATCACAAATTTCAGCTTGTTATTTATTTTCAGCTTGTGAAAAATCTGGGAAATGATGTTTTTCTAATGAATCTGACTTTATTGTAACCAGAGGAGAAATAACTACAAGCAAACATCTAGGACTATTCTCTGACACTGACAGTCTCCAGCTACATATAAAGCAGACGTTGTCCATCCTGTCTGATGTGTGTGTATGGAAACAAGAGCAGCAGGACCTTAGCTCTGAGCTGACGTCAGGGTGGGTTTACTCAGCTGTATCACCGCTCTGCTGTAAATGATTGTTGTGGTCACGAGTGTTTCTGTACGGACAAATCCATCACAGCAGAGACCCTGGGAACAAATGATGGATGTGTTCCCAAAAGTCAACAGCTCATATAGACGGCTACTGGGGAGTGTGTGTGTGTGTGTGTGTGTGTGTGTGTGTGTGTGTGTGTGCGTGGCTCTAAGTCCTGCTGCTCAAGGCTGCAGTGTTCATTATAACGGCAATATGAAATGCAGCAAACATCCAGATGATTCAGGTATTTTCAGGGCAACTTTTTTGTGTCCCTTTAAAGTAACTCAGTGTGCCTACGAGTTACTGCAGTTCCCCCAAAGAATGATGTTTACTTCTCAAACTATTTAATTTTAACCATTTTAAAGGTACAGCATGTAGGATTTTGCAGCATTGACTGGTGTGGTTGCAGTTTGCAACCAACAGATTACCCCTCCGCTCACTCCTCCCAAGATTGCGGAAACTTGAGCTATCAAATGCAAATCCTCACTCAAAGCCCATCATAATAACACCACTATAGGAGCAACCGAAGGCAGGCAGTGGCTGGCAGTACAATGGTTTAGCACTCTGTGGCTCATGTTATTGCAGTTTCACAAGCATGTTGGAGAACTACGGTGGCCTTCAGATAACGTAAAAACACGATAGGCTCTCTCTAGAGACAGTGCTAGGTTTGTCCGTTCTGGGCTACTGTAGAAACATGGGAAACAAGAGCTCCCTATGTAGATACCAAGGACTCATTCTAAGCTAACGACAACACAATGATTTAGTGAACGTAGTCACCATGACATCACCCTTTGGTTTGTGGAGTGATGTTTTTAAGTCTCGAGATCTGCATTTTGGCCGTTACCATCTTTTTTTTTTTTTTTTTTTTTTGGAACCAGAAAGAGATGATGGAGCTTGGTACAACCAAATGCTGGATAAGACATTTTTAGGCAAGCAAGAATTAACTTTCATGAATTGAAAACGAACTGAGAGGATAAAAGCTGTAAGATGTAAACCTGGACAACTCCAAGACCAGACAATGCTGCGGTAGCAATCTGTCAATCACAAGGTAGGTAGCCTCACCCTAAAGCATATCCTGCTTTATGGCCTATTTGACTCTAAATGGGACCATAATTTACTAAATGAACATCATGCTGTATTGAAGAAGACTTGAAACTAGAAATTGAGACCATAAACTCATGTTTACAATGTTTACTGAGGTAATATATCAAGTGATCAAGTAAACCCATTTTCTCATAGACTTCTACACAATCAGACTTCTTTTGCAACCAGAGGAGTCGCCCCCTGCTGGCTGTTAGAAAGAACACAAGTTTAAGACGCACTGACCCTGGAGTTACCCACTGCTAATAACATGCTGCATATTGTTCATTTAAAAAAGGCACACGGGAGAAGTTTCAGTTGGTTGCAGTCTGCAACCTCACCACTAGATGCTGCCACATCCTACACACAGCACCTTTAAACTTTTACAACAGTAAAATGCAACATATACATGAACACAGCAGTAATATTCATCCAGAAACATCAGATATAACTTCATACTTTCTTTACTACATTTTGCTGATAATACTTTCACTTATAGGTTTTGAACATGTGTACATGTGTATTTTCACAGTGTGGTATTAGTACTTTTACTTCAGTAGAGGATTTGAATACTTGCTCAACTACTGGTGGCAGCAGCTGCTGAGGGAGAACTAGAACATGTCTACTTTCACATCCACAATGATCCAGCATGTAACTCTCTGCTTTTCAGGTCAACACTACAAATAATATTACACATGATGTAATCTTGAAGGCCACTGACCTGCAGTTGAATGCAGCACTGAACAGCACTCACTGACTCCGTGTCTGTCCATGTAATTACAGTACATCAACAGCTGGGGAAATTAGAAATGACCCGACACCAGGGGTCAGCAACCTCCGGCTCTTTAGCCCCTCTCCAATGGCTCCCTTCCACAAATAAATAAATAAATAAATGAATAAATCACATGGAAATGAATGTCATTTTTTTTAACATTTTAATTTTCATTTATATTCATTGTAGGCTTAAAGTGATTTTTACATTCTCCAAAAATATGTAGCCTATAAACCAAAGAAAACATTTTTATCATTTCAGTCAACTAGAATAGTCACGTCATAGTCTGTGTACGTCTATGGCCTGACACCTTAGCCTCTAATTCTGCCAAACATTAGTATCTCAACAGGCTAGCTATGGATTTCAAATCATAAATAGGAAAGTCTCATAGGAAAATAGAGAATTTAGTAATGCATGGACAGATTTGACAACCAAAGAAATGATCGAAAGATATTTCTGGAACAAGCACTGCATTTTTATTTTAGTACCAATGTGTTTTTTTTCACTTAATCTAAAATTGGTGTGTTTGAATTTCCCTTCATACTGGGGTCCCTAAACAGTCTTGAATCACATTAATTGGGCATCCCTGAAAAGCTGAGACTCTTGTGGATCCAATGAGTCCAACTGTGTTCATGTGTAATGATTTTAGTCTCCATAGTAGCCATTTCATTGTAGTGAGACCAAAACTTGAAACTTGACCTCTAGGATAATCACAGCCTCATGAAACGTTACAAGCACAAACTAGAGACAGAGAGCATTCAGAGGATGGATGGCTTTCCTATATAGATTGAAAATAAGGGGGTTTCTGAGCAGTTTACACAACAGAAGTGCTCACCATCCAATTGCTGAAAAATGCAATTCTTGCAGAAATCAAAAATCACAGCATGGCTTTTTCTATGGTGTTCCTCAACATCTTGGTATCTTAATGTGGTATTCTGGGGAATTAGTGATCATTTATATTGATTCACAAGTGGTAAAAACATGGTTAAATTTAACACCAAATCTGTGTAACGAATTAACCCAAGATTCACTATATGAACTAATGAAACATAATATAATATGATGACCATCATATACTTCTATCACAATGTTCACAGCCCTTACACACTTTATCAATTTATTTTAGTTAAACAACTAGTGCTTATTTCTGATCTATGACTAGAACAACTTGACACACAGCGCTGAGCTGCATCTCAAATTAATCTTCAGGTTTCCTGAACTTTCAGGCGATGTACATCACTTCTATGTGACATCTACTGTTGACTTGCTATCTCCCCCTAAAGACCCCCTTTACCACCTAAAAACGGGTCTATTGTGGGTTAATCTGTGGGGTATGTTTTTAAACTTATTAACTGCATTGTCTGTTAATAAATTACTGACCTAAGCAAAATTAATTTCCCTTTGGGGACAATATAGACCATCTTTCCATCTAATAAATTAATAATACCTTACAATTATCAGGCTACAATTATTAAAAGGAAAAGCAACAAATCTTCACATGTGAGAAGCTGAAAACATGAAATGTTTTCACATGTTAAAAGACTTAAAAAATCAATCTAGTTGTCAATTTATATTCTGTCAATCAACTAATTTATTCATTGACTAACTGACTAATCGTTTCAGCTGTATTAACTGTTTGGAAGCTTAATCAACAAAGTCTTTGCATGTTTTGTGTGTGCGTGCGTGCGCGCGTGGTCGCTGGATGTCGTGAACGCGCCTCGCCTCGCGGTCTTTTCTGTCATTCAGCGGATCAGAGCGCGTGGAGAAGCAGCTTCAGGTCTGTATCACTTCTGATCATCTCCTTTATTTACACCTCAGTGTTTGTTTGTTTACACCTCAGTGTTTGTTTATTTACACCTCAGTGTTCAGACAACGTGTCACCTCCTCTCTTAAACCACGTGATTTAACTTCATTATTAATGAATCTCGTTTTGATGGAGACTCTTCAGCGGAACCTAAATGTCGGATTTTACATTTCACACATTAAATGTAGATTTTCGCCTGAAAACTTTCTGCTTATTCTAAATATTAGTCGTTGTTTACACAAACAAAAATGACCCTGAATTCTGCAGCTCAGCTGGTTCGTCCTGCAGAAATAGTTGGTCCAATATTCATATGATTTATTCAGGTAGTTAAGGCTGTTGAAGATATTGTCACTGCTCTCGTGTTTGTTATCCTTATTTTTTTTTATCATTTTTTTTTTCAATCTTATTTTGTAATCAAAGTAGTACCTAACTCTCTGATGTGGTTCCCAAAGTGTGGTCAGTTTAAAAAAAAAATATTATTATTATTAGTAGTAGTATTAGTATTAGTAGTAGTAGAAGCAGTAGTATCATTATTATTACTATCTGCAAGCTGACAATGAGGTCTAAATTATCTAGGTAGATACTGTAATTTATATATTTATATTTACAGGAAAAAAAAAGAAATTAAGAATCAGTTTTATTTTGATGTGTTTATGTATAGCAGGGATCTGTTAGTACATACAGTACCAACAGTCCCAAGAACAACGCTCGTAAACTTACTATTACTGTATGTGATAAACAGATGTATCTTTAAACATATCAGACCTGGAGCTAATGATTATTTTCAATATTGATTAATCTGCTCATTATTTCCTTGACTGATTAATTGTATAGTCTATGAATTGTGTAAATTGTGATTTTTTTTTTCAGAGCCCATAATGACATCTTCAGTGTGCTATATTTTGGCCAACTGACCGTCAGAAACCTTAAATTATTAAATTTACTGTCATATATGACAACAAACAGTCAATCTTCACATATGAGGAGCTGGAATCAGAAAATGTTTCGACTGAAAATGACTGAAACGATTAATCGATTATCAAAACAGTGTCTTATCACTGACTGACTAATTGATTGACTAATCTCTGCAGCTCTAAACAGCAGCTATGAACAACAACATACATTATGTATGTACAGGTCAAACTGTTAATGTAAACAGGAAAGAAAGACTCATTTAGGTGAAAGGGGGTGTAAAGAGTGCTGCAATAAATATTGAATGAGTAATGTGAGAAAGGTGCAACCATCATGCTTACATGTACATATATGCATGTACACACATGTAATACATATTAGTTAACAGATTGGAGTAATTTGTCTATGGAAGCCTATTTATGCCGTGAAAATAAATAAATAAAAAAAGGTTTTAAAAAGATATAATATGTCATAGTGACATAAGACATCCTAGTTGTGTCTTAAAGCTACAATATGGTCAAAATAACATACTAAGTTAAGGGATTTATTATTATTTGAATTGCTCCTGATCTTTCATTTCTAGATTTTTCTGGTGGGAGCACATTTCCTTGTGAGTTATATCTATTTAGGGAACCCTATTTTTAAAATATGTGTAGCTGAGGATCTGCTTCATGATGAGCTCTAGTTGAGTGATCTTTAAATGACCTGCGGTGGTAAAAGGTGAATTTCGGTCAAACCTTCCAGCTGTGGAGTATCATCCACGGACTCGGCCGTCCTTCCAATTAGAAATAATATAATAAACCTAAAGACAGTGGAAATAGCTGTGATGCAGCATGATGTGTATTTTTTTGACTGACACTTTTTAAATTAAGATTAAACTATGTGTGTACAAACTATGGAAGACCATTCATGCCAAGAAAATAAATACAGGCATGAAAAGTTAAGAAATATACACATCAAACTTTGCAGTTTATCATAATTAATTATGACTCTAAGTATGTCAAAATTCTAACTTTATCTGCAAAATGTCTTTTGAGACACTACATTGCTAATATTTCAGTGTATTACTATGAGTAAAAGCTGTTTCTCGCCAGTGCGATGCAGAAATGCAGAAAATTTGCAGGGTGACAGCTATGCATACTGCATAGAGTGCGAATTATCCACGTTACCATGTTCCACTTTGTTCCATTCTGCAATTAGTGTCCTCCTAAATACTGCTGTGTCCACTCCACACAACTAAAACCTATCCAGACAGAGATTGTCTAAGGACTAATGTTAACTACACAATCCATATACACACTTACCCCAAACATGAAGTTAACGCTAACAGTAGCTGTTGTGGCTAGACCCGTTCCATGACCAACATATTAGCATTATATATGCAGCTGCTGGGAAATCTCAGTCATCAATCGTCATCGCGGTGTTTGTCATACATTATTGTGTGTTGAAGAGGGAGCAGCCCATTGTTTTCCAAAACACCAGCTGCATGAAAAAAGTCCCATTGGACTGAAAAAAAGCCAATTTTTCCAACAGTCTGTTACCCCATAAACAAATACCCAATGTTCCAAGATGCAAACTCTCCCTGCAATAAAGAGGAGGTTAGGCTAAGGCTAATTACTATGCAGAATAATGGCTATCAGTTGGAAGAAAGGATTTCATTAGTCAAACATAACTTTCTGCAGATGTAAATCTGTTGAAATCAAGGTCCATCAGAATATTTGTTCCTTCCACAGAAATGTTCTGCAGGGATGAGCAAGCAGTCTTAAGAACCCACAAATTTTTTGGACGAAATTTTTTTGGACGAAAATCCTCGCTTGGTGTGTGAAACGGCTTTAAAGTTATATTCTGAATTACTATGCCATGATTAAACGTGCTGAATGCGAGGTTGTGAACATTTATCTTGCCTAACATGGCGATGGCTGATCCGGCGGCTTGCAGCTAACAGTGCTAACAACGCTAACAGTTCAAACAACAGCAAGAAAGCAAAGGAGCTGTGTTTACCTGAGGGGGAACAGGAGGGAGGGCGCTACACTTTCACAAATTAATCAGTTTAGTGTTATCAGCTTAATCCTACGTATGAGTGCAGTGCAGAGCGGCGGCTGTACGCTTAGTTAGTGAAGGACGCTCACATATGCACACATGGTGGCCCGGCTATGTCAATAAAGCACGGAGAAGCTCTGATTACAATACAAAGGGAGAAAGACTCAGGTAGACATTATTCCTCTATATGTTTACATAGCTAATAGTTGTTTGATGCTCTAGATATCGTATAGACCACCTTTAAGTAACATTGTCGATGCAGGTTATTTACTTAGTACTTTTACTACAGTTAAAGGATCTAAATACTTCCTACAGTACACCAGACTCTTGCTGGCCTTTAATTTCCAATCAGTGAGAACGAACCCACTCTGATGACTGACTCTTGTGTCGGAGCAGTAAAAGAGTTTTTCAGACATCAGAGGTGAGACGTAACATTCCTCAACCTGTGAACAAATCTAACAAGTAGACCACATGAACACTGTAACCTAGCAACACCATCAGCAAAACTATGAAAATGATGCATCAAAAAAGTCAGATCCAACATTTCTCAAGTTACGCTGAGCAGCCAAACAGCTGTCTGTACGTCAAACACTAAAACTAGAGTCTGTTCTGTACTGTATGTGTGTGAGAGGCCCGAGATGTATTGGTGACCTGTCCAGGGTACACTCTGCCTTTCACTCAATGCATGCTGGGATATAGGCTCCAGTGCCCCGCCACTCACCAGAGCACCAACTGTGGATTAACTGGCTGCTGAAAATAGTCCCCAACAAATGTACTAT
Organism: Pterois miles; assembly: GCA_947000775.1. NCBI lineage: Eukaryota > Metazoa > Chordata > Actinopteri > Perciformes > Scorpaenidae > Pterois > Pterois miles. Next base: position 1,312,611 of record CAMQGK010000224.1, read on the forward strand.
TTCCTCATGTTTGTTTGTTGTGAACAGCTGCTTTTATGCTTTTACACTTCAAATGCTCATGTTTTGTGAAAGGCCACAGTTCAAAGCTAGGAGACAGAAAATGCATTGACTTTGGAAACATAATGAAACTGTCTCGCCGTACAGTCCTTTATTAGCTGTCATTCACTTTCAGATGTATTGAGAGTTTTCCTGTGATGGAGTTGTGTTCAATTTTGTTAAAATTTCTTAGCTTATTGAGGATTTCTTGACCATGTAACCAGTGTTACTCAACAGTCTACATCCACAGACTACAGTTTTGAAGCCTCTAGTTTGTCGTTTTGGCCTTCGCCATCTTGTTTTTTTGCAACCAGAAAAGACACAAGAGGGTGGAACTAAGTACACCCGAGTGCTGAATAAGATATTTTTAGGTGGCCAATAAGGTTATAATTCACTTTCATGAACTGAAAACACACTGTGAAAAGACAAAGTTGTAAGATGAAAACGGAGACAACTCTCAGGCTGGACAATAGCGATCTGTCAATCACAAGGTAGCGACGCCCTAAAGCATACCCTGCTTTATGGACTATTTGATGCTAAATGGGACCATAATTTACTAAATGAACATCATGTCGTATTGAAGAAGACTTGAAACTAGTGATTGAGACCATAAACCCATGTTTACTGAGATAATAATTTGAGAGAAATAGGCTCATTTTCTCATAGACTTCTATACAATCAGACTTCTTTTTGCAACCAGAGGAGTCACCCCCTGCTGGTTATTAGAAAGAATACAAGTTTAATCAGCTTCTCTCTTCAGACCATGGAGTTTGCCGCCTGGGGATCTCCAGAACAGCTAAATAAAATTGACATTGTAGTCAAATTGTTATTGTCTCACAGGGATCAAAATTTAACTATTTTTATTTCTAACACCTTCCCTGCAGACACACCTACTTGAGCATGTTGACCTGATCCAAAATGGACAATCTGACCAACAGCAGCTTAACTCTATCAGACTACTTCTTGGCCGGTGACAACCCGGACTATGAGATCCCTCTGGATGAGATCCCGGACACCACGCAGGGCCGGGCCTTTTTTGTGGCCACCATTGTTATCGCCGTGGTCCTGGTGGGCATCATGTTGGTCTGTGGAGTGGGGAACTGTCTGTTTATTGCCAGCCTCGCCCGTTACAAGCAGCTACGCAACCTGACTAACCTGCTGATCGTGAACCTGGCCGTGTCAGACGTGCTGGTGGCGGCGGTGTGCTGTCCCTTCCTGCTGGAATACTACGTAGTGAAGCAGCTATCGTGGGATCATGGCCTGCTGCTCTGCGCCTCCACCAACTACTTGCGCACCGTCTCCCTCTACGTGTCCACCAACGCACTGCTGGCCATCGCTGTGGACAGGTGAGCCCACCTGTCATCAAACACATGTAGTCTAAGTTTTAGTTTCCAGTACATCCATGAAGGTTTTTGGTTAGATTGCAAGATATAATAATAAAAAAAAAAAAACCTGGTTAGGTTTGGGGAAAGCAGGTCAAAATTCAGGTCATTCTATCACAGGTAACAAGAATCGATACAACTGGCAGGAACTCAATACAACTTTGACAAACTGGCAGAGGAACAAAGGATCTGGGCTGGTATGCATGTAGTGAAAGGGTGATGAGGGACTGAGGTACAAGTGGGGATATAACAGGTGGGATAGATCAGGTAACTGCAGGGCTGATGAGGAAAGTGTGAACAGGTGTGTAGATAGGTGGGGCAGTCAGCTGATAGGGGAAGGAGGGAAGGTCCGAGAGCATCTGGTGGAAGGATGGAAAATAGCAATGAAAGGGTCTGGGGAATAAAGGGAAGGATGCAGAATGAACAGAACTGAACAGAACTGAGGCGGACATTGTGACACCATGTGTTTAAGGTTAGAGAATGAGAGGGATCATGGTTAAATGAACTCATGCTGACCTTACACTAAACGACTTTTCAAGTACTTTCACTGTCGCAGTCTTGCGGCACGCTCCTGACCTCGATTCCATCATTTAGTGTAAGGTGGTTATAAAACTCAGTCCAATCAGACAAGTTGTCTTAATGATGCCAACATTGTCAACAACCAATAGGTGTCGTTCGAAGCAGCAGGTTTTAATCCAGCCGGGGCCCTTCTGTGTGCATGTTTGTGTTAGTGTGGGTTGGTCCGGGTTCTCTGGTTTCCTCCCACAGTCCAAACACATGCAGGTTAACTGTTGACTCTACATTACCTGTAGGTGTGAGTGAGTGTGAATGGTTGTCTGTCACTATGTGTCAGCCCTGTGATAGTCTGGCGACCTGTCCAACCCAAAGTCAGCTGGGATCTGTTCCACCCCCCCCACGACCTCGACTGGGATACCGGTTGCAGATGATGGATGGATCATCAAACAGATGTCAGTCTGTTCACACCCCCATGTCTCCTAGTCTCCTTAATTATCTGTTTCCTGTCCTTTCTCAATAAATCACGTCTGAATTTGGATGCTCATTGATCAGAAACATGACTTTTGCCCTCCGTCCGTCAGTCTACAGTGATGTAAATAAAAACTGTGACTACTCCTCAGAGTTCATTAGAAGGGGCGTAGTTAAAGCACATAGACCGACCTTGAGACCTCAAAAATAGAGAGGATTTTGACACATAAGTGGGAAAAAGAAAAATATGAGTTTTGAAGACTTTGTTTCCGGCATTATGGTGACATTTAAAGAATGAAAATAGCAAAATAACAAGTACACTGCAAGATCATTTTTATGCTAAATAGCCCTAATTCTCAGGAAAGAAAACTGAATAATTCCTCCCTCTGTTGTGAACTTGCATAAACTTTATTCATTCATTTTCCCGAATTTCCCTCCGGGGCTTAATAAAGGTTCATTTTATCTTACCTTATCTTATCTTATTTTTGCACCTGCTTGACTATTTCTTTTACTTCATACTCTCAATTTCTCTTTCTGTCCTTCACTCACTGAAGACCCTTTCAGACACAGTGTAACAGCACCACTGCGCTCTGAAACCCATTATTTCCAGTGCCTTACGCCAAGCCATGACGACTTTTGTCTGCGTCAAGGAAAGCCCGACTGGGCACTGCACACTGTGACGTGCACTGAACTTAGTGGCGAATGCAGTTTAATATTGTGTCACGAGCACCTCTCTTCCGCCAGTATGTGTAGCTGTATTATACACACTGTACAGTGCCAGAAACAGATCAAGACAACAAAAAGGAAATGTACATTTATGCAAATGTATGTATACTGTATATTTATTATTGGAAATCAATTAACAACACAAAACAATGACAAATATTGTCTGCAAACCCTCACAGGTACTGCATTTAGCATAAAAAAATGTTCTCAAATCATAACATGGCAACCCAACAGGCAACAACAGCTGTCAGTGTGGCAGTGTTCGGACTTGACTATGACTTGCCATAAACTGCATGATTATCATAAAGTGGGCATCTCTGTAAAGGGGAGACTCGTGGGTACCCAGAGAACCCATTTTATTCACATATCTTGAGGTCAGAGGTCAAGGGACCCCTTTGAATATGGTCATGCCAGTTTGGAGCATCATTTAAACTCCTTCGCAATAGGGGGACAGTTCATCCTTTGGGGAGAACAGGAGATACTGTGAATTTTATTCAGATTTTGATTCTCTCCATATACCTCTTTCTTTCTTTCTTTCCTCTTCCATGTCTTACATGAACAGCACTCCTCTCTTTCCCTCTCTGTGTAAGTGTGTGTTCCTCTGATCACCTCCATGCTTGTTATTCTTGCATATACAGTACAAGACCACCTGCCGAGATCACGTTAGCAGCAGCATGCATGTGTAGGAGAGAACAGCCGAGGGCCATGTTCTGGTTTGTTTGTGATAACACACAAACCTTTTCCTCTGCCACAGTAGCTGCTGCAGTGCTGCGATAGAGCAACAAACTAAACACAAAATAAAGCTCATTAGCTGTGTTGGTCTGCACTTATTCTGTAGCCTGTTTCTGGAGGATGAGTACTCAGACTAACTCTGCTCTGCCACTAATCTACAGCTGAAATGGCTAATTTAAGTTATTCATGCGGTGTCACTACAAGGTTAACAATGAAGGCGACCCTCGTGAAGTGACGTTTCAACACTCCTTAATCAGGATAATGACTCTTGGTCTTCCCATTGTTAATGCAGCATAATCAGCCTGTTCTCTTTCCCATCAGTGTTCAATACGACAACACAATTCACCCTTTAGTGCCATTATGTGACACACTGGGATTTTCATTAACTGTGTAAACCAAGTTTATCAACCAGCGGTCAAGGAATATGTTGTGGTGATGTAGTTAAAGAACAAATGAGACACACACATGGGACGAGGATGGGTCCAACAAATACAAGACTTTCATCCAGGAGACGGCTGTTAATGTCCTGTATGTTATGTTTCACTGTATAATCAGCTGTTCGTTCATCTTGTGTTAACGCGAGTCACATTTTCACTGTACAAACAGTAATTTTAAGCCTAACCTTGTTTTTTTTTCCTAAACCTAAGTAATGCTTAGTTCACACTACACGACTTTAGCCCAGATTTCACTGACAGTTTTGGAGCTTACAGACAAAAGCTCCAGATCAGAGGCAAATTGGCATTAACTCGCCACACATCGGCACTCAAGCATCATGTCAGATGCGTTGCAGATATCTTACATGCTAAATATCTGGACCTGTTGGGGACTCTGGCCATGAGCTACAGCCATGGGTTGAGGGGAAACCTGGGGGAGGAGTGATCGTATACTTATTGTATCTGCTGCATTTGCAACATGGAGAAACGTTGCTGCAGCTAGAGGAATAAAAAGTAAAAAAGAGTGTAGACACTGGTGAAAACAGGCTTTTTTGTTCACTGTTGTGAAATAAACTCCAAAAGATACTTGCATCGCCCTGAAGGGGTTTATTTCACAACAATGCCCTGCTAGATGTACATTATCTTGTTTATTACACTTATACCTCCTTAAGAAATCAACAGTTTGACACAAAAAATGTCAGCCAGAGTCCGACATCATAACTGTGTCCATAGCAACGATCTGTTATAAAGAATTAACAGGCACTAGAACGCAGCGATTGACCAATCAGAATCGAGTATTTAACGAAGCTGTGTAATAAATATATATGTATATATTTTGTAACATATGTCAACAACATCAGCCATGTGTCTTGCATATGGTATCTCATTTACCGTGTATTTCTCGTGTGTTTTTGTGACAAAACATCATTTGGAGACCTCATCTGGGATCATCCCAGTGAAAGATCTTGTAATGTGTGACCTGTCTCTGGTCAGTCATGTAGTGTGAAAATCACGACTTAAAGACTCATAATTACAAGACAGCAAGTTGTGTAGTGTGAACACTACAGCGATCTGATGACTTTGAAAGACGTGCAGTGTGAACTTAGCTTAGCTTAGACAAAGTGTCAGTATGTGACGATGTATGTTGTATGTTGGCGTAATCCTTTAAACCTCAGCTTTAGGCTACTTTTAGATGAACCTCAACACCTACTGACATGCAAATGTTTGTAATATTATTAATATTGTGCCAACAAACCAACTGTAAACACTTGCTAACATTAGCATGCAGCAGGCAGACATATGTCTGGCTGAACTACAAAGCTCCACATCAAACAGATCTCAGGACTCTGAGGAGGACCTGAACAGAGATGATTTACATCCTTCTATTGTATAATAAAAAGCTGCTTCTGGGCTTCCCGTCAGCTTCTGAACCAAATCCTTCATCGATTGACGCTCACACTTGAGGACCAGCAGCCCTGTTCCATTTATCATGGCTGACAACCCCTGTAATGTGTAAATACCATCTGCGGGGAGGAAAGATGGATAATCTCTGTATATCCGTGGAAGGTCAAAGTGGTTCCTGTTAAGTGTTCACAGCTAAACATCTGGCTGTGTGTCTGATTGTACTTCTTAGCTCTGCGTCAAGGGTACAAATAGATGTAGGTGTGGGTCAGTAGGGACCTACTACACTCATTAGTAGGTTTTATCTATTTACATGGTAGATGACCAAAATGATATAAAAAAGAAATATATATAATATATAAAATATGACATCGACCTCTTGCGACTGTAGTAATTATGATAGGAGCAGAAGCTGAAGTCAGGCGTTGTAGTATAGACAGTGTCAGACTCATTCAGTGGTGAAGGTTGGTGACAATGGATGGGACACATAACAAAAGGTTTTCACCAAGGACAACGGAGTTCACATCCCGTGTGAAACCAACAATATATTGTGGTCTTTGTGCTCATATTTTAGGCCAAAACACAATGTTTTCCCTGAACTTGTGAATTTCTCCACTGTGGGACCAATAAAGGAATATCTTATCCTATCTTATCTTAAACTTGACCAAGTGGGTTTTTTACCTAATCCTAAATTAATTGCATTTTTTTTGGCCCCAACCTAAAGAAGTTGTAGTTTTGTTGCCTAAACCTAAAGAAGCCTTATTGTTTGTGTTCAAAACAAAATGTTGCATTCAGTTTTACATGTTGTTTCACTTTCACAATGTAGTAAGCGTAGTAGGCCCCTACTGACCCACATTGTAGCGATTGATAACACCTATTTAATGGCCTGATAACAGTCAAATCAGGGGCAGCAACATGTCTGCATGTAATTAAAAATAACATCCATCAATCAAACTGACAAGCATTCACTCTTCCTGTGTGCAGGTACATGGCCATTCTCTACCCTCTGAAGCCTCGTATGAAGTACCAGACAGCGTACTGCGTGATCCTGACCGTCTGGATTATCCCCATCTTCATCTCCATCCCTTCTGCCTATATGGCCTCCGAGACGACATATCCACATCTGGAAGGTCGCCCCCACAAGACCTTCTGCGCTCAGATCTGGCCTGTGGACCAGCAGGTTTACTACCGCTCTTACTTCCTCCTCATCTTCGCTCTGGAGTTCATGGGCCCGGTGACCGTTATGGCTGTCTGCTACATCCAGATCTCCAGGGAGCTGTGGTTTAAAGATGTCCCGGGTTTCCAGACGGATCAGATCCGGAAAAGGCTCCAGAGGCGTCGGAGGACGGTGGTGGTGCTGATTCTGGTGCTAATCGCCTACGTCCTGTGCTGGGCGCCCTACTATGGCTTCGCCCTGCTGCGGGACTTCTACCCCACCCTCATATCCAGGGACAGGAATTCCCTGGTGGTCTTCTACATCATCGAGTGCATCGCCATGAGCAACGGGGTCATCAACACCCTCTGCTTTATGAGTGTCCGACACAACAACAAGCGCCTGAAGAGGGCGGGCAAGTTCCAGTTAAGGCTGGTGACTTTTGTGGCCGCCAAGTCGGTGGATGAAGGGGAGGCACGGACCTGCTCCGTCCGAGTGACGGAGGACACGGAGGGAGCTCGGCTGAAGTAGAGGTCAAACACCATACAGATCTGCTGCATCTCGCCCAGAAACAGAGCAAAGAGGCACAAAAAGTGGGATTTTTCAACGCAAATTACCCGACCAGTGATGCCGGTGCTTCCAGTAGGTGTACTGGCCGTAGCTCCCACAGTGAAGAAGAAAACAGTGCGGCCATGTTAGCAATTCTGTTTCTGAAAAGAGGGACACAGTTTGTGAAACTACTGGATTTAAATGTTGGTCTCCCCTCAAGCAAAGATGTTCTCATCTTGGATAAGACAGTAAACACCCGAGTGATCATGAAAGTACCCGAAAGATTCTAACCACCTCCGGACAACAAGTAAAAAGCTTGTGTATTTCCCCTTAAGGTTTATGCTGAGAAGCCTGCATCATATACGGGGGCTACAAGCACACCTGTTGTTTGTTGCACGGAGTGCAAAAGATGCTGGCTGAAGGAATATAAATCCCCAACACATCCCAACTCGTCACATACTGACGCTTTGCCCTCAGTGTCACTTTTTGGTCACAATAAACATGTGGTTAACATTATGAGTCAAACAAAAACGCTTAGGTTTAGGCAACAAAACCACATGTATGTGAACATGATTATGTTTGTAAAGTGAAAGTGAAACTTAATGCATGGGACACAAACAGCGGCCTCCTGGACGAAAGCCTTGTTTGTTGGACCCGTCACCATACTCCCAGACCATTTTTCTCTGAGTGTTTAATATTGACGCAGACGGGTTTACATTGTAGTTAACTGAAAGTTTGGCATGTCTCAATGTGTGGCTAAACGGTGTTTTTTGCGTCGGCATCATGCGCTGAGGGTGACAAAGTGATGGTATTTGACTGTGAATGAGCTGAAATCAGAGGGTGTGGTGATTAATAAATGCGCTCTCAGCCAATCACATCACTGGTCTAATCGCTCTGAAACAGCTGAGCCAATCACAGGGAAGCATGACTCAGCAAAAGAAGGGACAGCTTCAGGAAATCATGCTGCTGCCCTTATGATCTGCAGCCGGAGACTGATTATGTCTTTATTTAATTTGTATGATGATAAATCAATAAAAAATGTTGAAGTCGTTTATGTGATTGCATCAATGCTGCACAATTTCAGTGTATTTCATGACATAAATGGTTCCACTGTATTTTAAAATGTGACAAAGCAGCTTATACACGTTACACATCTCAAATTAAAACATAAAATTCCACTTAGGACCATCACTTACTACCACTAAGAAGTGTAAATAAATGCTTTTAGGACTACTATTTCAGATTTAACAACATCGAGAGTTTTTAAAGTATATATCAGTGATGGAAAAAGTATTCAGATCCTTTACTTCAGTAAAAATGCTAATACCACACTGTGAAAATACTCCACTACAAGTAAAAGTCCTGCATTCAAAACCTCACACAAAAAAATATTATCAGCAAAATGTACTTAAAGGAACAGTCTGCAGGATTTGGCAATATCTAGTGGTGTGGTTGCAGATTGCCAACTGCTCACTCCTCTTTTTCCATGACTGTATTAACGTGAGCTGACAAGTGCAAAACTCTGGTAACACCGTTCGCCTCGCTAATCTTTACTACAATAACACTACTTTAGGAGCAATGGAAGTCAGACGGCAGCTGGCGGTACCGCGGTTTTGCACTCTGCGGATCACGTCATAACGGTTGCACAAGCATGTCGGAGAACTACGGTGGCCTTGAGGTAATGTAAAAACATGAAAGGCTCTCTGTAGAGCCAGTTTGGTTTGTCCATTCTGAGCTACTCTAGAAACATGGTGGAACAACATGGTTCTGCGAAGAGGACCTGCTCCCTGGCTCATTCTAAGCTAACGAAAACACAACGATTCTTACTTTCAGGTGATTATACCCAAATGAAAATATAGTCATGAATATTATATTCCATTTATTATTCCATTTAATAGATCCTCTGAAATGCGACACACTGTTCCTTTAGTGTATGAAAAGTTAAAGTATTCATTGTGCAGTAAAATGTCTTACATACTGTATGATGTTTCTGGATTAATATTATAGCTGCATTAATGTCTATGATGCATTTCACTAAACATAAAGGAACTTTCTATCCTCCCTCGACTTGTTAATGTGAGCGTTGTCGGGGAATGTTGTGTGAAATCAGGATAATATAATGCGAGTCATGTGGGAGTAAAGTCAGTTCTCCAGCAAGAAACGTATGAGGTGAAAGAAGAAGCGGTTTGATGTTGGGTGTGTTAAAATGTATGAAACTGCGGTGCTGTGAGGTGCTCTGGATGAATCCACTCATGCTGTTTGTGCGTTCAGACCGCAGCTCTGGAGTCGTGATGGTCGTGATGGTGTTTGCAGCTGTTGAAATTCATGAGGCCCGCCGACCAGTTTATCATCATCAATGAATGCACTGCGTCAGCTGGAGGACCCACGATGCACCACAAACAACCTGACGGGTAGCAGACCTCAGATCAGCTCTCTGTGGCAGCTTTCAAACTCTGTCACCTGTGCTAGGTCTAAAAAGGTGCTACATTTCTGAAAACAGACTTATTCCAGGGCTGGAAAGTAGCTAAATATGTTTACTCAAGAACTGTACTTAAGTACTATTTTCAGGTACTTTAGTATTTCCATTTAATGCGCCATTATACTTCCACTCCACTTAATTTTGGAAGCCAATATTGTACTTTTTACTCTGCTACTTTTGACAGTCGTAGGTAACAGTAGTTAAAAGTTCCTTTACCTCCCTCCCACCAGTGGGAAAGGAGATACCAGAACCAGGACTGCACAGGGCAGATTGTCAGACCCTGCTGTGGTAAAAATGAGAGGTTTTATAAAGGGAGTCTGGCGCTCAGAAACACCACCACTTTTGTCCTCAGGGGCCACCAAAATCAACACCAAATTAAAGTTCCTCGTAGTAGCTTTAAGTAAAATTTTCAATGCAGGGCTTTTACTTGTAACAGAGTATTTCTACACTGTGGTATTACTACTTTTACTTAAGTAAAGGTCTGAATACTTCTTCCACCACTATATTTTAAGGAACCACACAAAATTCACAAAAAAATTGTTACTGCTGCCCCAACAGCAAAAGGTGTAACTTCTACATTGTACTCTGAGAGTGAGAGGAAACTCAAGATTTCTTCTTATTTTTTTAATTTTTTAACAAACATGTTGTGGGGAAATTTAGTAACTCGTACTCTGAAAGTGCACACATTTCATACTCCTTCAGGGAGCAGAAGTGATGTCTGTTATATGTGATGTTGTGATCAGATGTGTGGCCTTTCAGTTACAATCCTGTTGTCCTTTAGGTCGGCAGGATTCGGGTATTCTGGCTCAGAGATTTCACAAAATAAAACATGACAACAAACAGAGAAACACAGCTGATTGACAAACATCACTGTGTCTTTCCCTCCGCTGTGAAAGGAGCAGTTTCACTATTTCTTTGATGAACTGTTGTATTTCTTGCTCCACTGACAGTGAAAACAGAGGGATTGAAATACAGAAGCCATGCTAGCAAAGCCACTAAAAATGTCACATTAGTGCTACACACAGCATGATTATCCATCATCATTACTGTGAATATTCTGATCCAACTTGATGTCAAAACACTGGTCCTCTAATAAAGTTTTGTCCTTTGAAGGTGCAGTGTGTAGGATCTGTCGGCATCTAGTGGCGAGGCTGCAGATTGAAAACGAATGAAACTTCTCCTCTGTGTCAAGCGTGTAGGAGAACTCAGCAGCGTAACATAATGGCGATTGACCCCAGTGCAAATTGGGCCCTCACGCTAAACCGGCCTTCGATCAGCAGTACGACAGCAGCCTGGCAACTTAATCAACACTAATTTAACAGCTTACCCTGTACTCAGCAGTGTTATCACAGACACAGATTTCAGTGAGGTGTACATTTTCCAACATATGAGACATAAATATTACAGTGCTATAAACTTAAATCCCTGATCCCACTCTATAAAAACAAAAAGAAACCAGTACACATCCATTAGGAGGGTATCCTACAGGTCCCGTGTCCCACAAAGTCATTAACAACACTGCTTAAGAACAATGTCCTTTTTTATTGGAACGACTCAGCGTGGCATGGCACGCCTTTTTGAGCTGAACTTTAGTTAGACACCCAGCTCTTTCTTTTAATTCTATCGCTCTGTTGTTTGAAATCACCTCAATGGACCAGAAGTGGCTGACTGATGAAGTAGAAATGAGGAGTTAGCTATACGATACCTTCTCATTTCACTACAAAAACCTAAATAAAGTGAGAGCTAAAGGTTTCCTACTACTGTTGGCTATATTGTTTGTCATTTCCAGTAAATATCACAACATTAAACAGGCTTTCTGTTTAAAAAGAGCGAACAAAAGAAGTGGTGATGTCTCCAGTCTGACCTCAAGCTCACAGCTGATAGGTAGCCTACGTGGTTTGTTTACATGATATAACAGAAGTGAATATAACGGATTCAGTGTGGACACGGTGTAGGAAGTTGATTTTTGGGCCCCTGACCCCGGGGACCCTAGGTGGGCCTACAGTGACTGACAAACCCCCCCCCCCCCCACCAAAACGTGAAAGGCTCTCTCTAGACCCAGTGTTTGTTTGTCCTTTCTGGTCTACTGTAAGAACATGGTGGACTCCGTGGAGAGAGGACCCACTCCTTATGTAGATATAAATGACCAAGTCAAAAATGATAATCATTCTTATTTTCAGGTGATTAGACACTAAAGAAAACAGAATATTATGTTCCATTTCTGCCAATAGATCCCCTGAAATGCTATAACTGGTCCTTCAAATCCGTGTGCTCTCCCGATAACAGATTTGATCAGTTTTGCATTTCTCTTCATGTAAAAATCTCATCAGTTCCATTTAATTCATGAACAGAATCAACCCTCAGTTTCAGGAGGACATCTCTCAGTGTGAAGGTGACCCTGCACAATATGTGCTCTGTCAAGTATGTTGACAGATTGGTAATGAAGATGTCAGATGTAAGTCCACAGACCAAGTGATTGCTTGTGGGGGTTGGGGGAGTGGGCAGAAATCGGTTCGGATCTGTCGGAAGTTGTTTGTCCAACACTCTGCGCTTGTCATCACCTCCCCTAACAGTCTTAATGAAGCAAAGCTGATAATCAGTTGTGCTCCATACTCCTGCCATACGACTGACACATTAAAAACAGGAAACCTTCTGAAAACAAGAGCATACTCGCCAAACCTTGAGACCTCAAAAATAGGGGGCATTTCGAACCCAAAGCGGGGTGTCTTCGTCCCTCAGAAAAATGGAAATTTCAGAGACTTTGTTTCCTGCATTCTGGTGACTTTTAAAGAATGAAAACAGCAAAATACACGAGCTACTATACAGAAATCACATGTTAGGAAGGGTCCACAGCCTACAGATACTGATCATTTTACCCCTGTAGCAGTGTGGCTCGGTGGATATCAGTCCCTCCACCACTTTGCTCCAAACAGCTATTGCGTGGATCACCATTAAATATGGCGCAAACATTCATGTTCCCCTCAGGACGAACTGTAATAACTTTGGTGATCCTCTGACTTTTCATCTGGCGCCACCATCAGGTCAACATTTCAGAGTTTCCAATACTTTAGTTTGCAGACAAATTTTTTTTCATCCCGTTTGAATTGCGCCATTAATCACACATATAATGTCTTTCAGTTTAAAACATAATTTTGCAAATCAAGACAATCACAGTTCGTCATGGGTTTGTCGTAGTATCATTTAGTTTTGTGTGAAACCGCTCACCACTATCTTTCGTAAAACAACTTACGTCACCAACACTAGCTAGCTAGCTAACTTAGCTAAGACCAGGCACAAATATAATGTTGTCTTACCTGATATGTTTTATGCAGCGATTCCTGGTCTTTGTACCAGCTGGGAAGTGAGAGAATGAGCCAGACCTGTTGCTGGTGTGAGTATATCCCAGTATGAAACACACAGGCATCGTGGCTTCAGAGAGAGAGATGTCACTATGCTACTTTTGGGTGTTTCGTCTTTCTAATTATGTAGTTTCACAGTCTGATACCTCAGCAGTTTTACAACAAGCTGAGACTGTTTTGACTTGTAAAATTATTGTTTAAATTGTCAAACATCATCTGTGTGACTATTGGAGCAATTCAAACAGGATCAAAAAAATATTTGTCTCTTGCTCTTTGATTGGTTGATTAGACGATCAACAGAAATATAATCGCAAACTCTTTTAATAATTGATTAATCAGTAATTTTTCATGCAAAAATGGTAGAAAATGCAGGTTTCAGCTTAATAATATGTAGAGTTCCTGTTTTTCTACTTTATATCATATCAAACTGAATATCTTTGGGTTTTGACAAAAAAGACATTTAAAGACTATTTTCTGATATGTTATAGACCAAATGATGACTTGTTAATCTACAAAAAAATTATTAGAGTAATCAAAAATTAAATGAATCATAATTTTCAACCTTATGGTTGATAAGTGAATTGATAAATGTGACATTTTGTGTTTTTCTTGTAAAATGCTCAGAAAATTGAGTTTGATGGGTGACTAATCAAAATAGTTGATGAGTGTGAGAGGGTCTCTGCTTTAGTTTTAGTTTAGTTTATTTAAAAGGGGACAGTGCAATTTCATAAAACACATGATTATACATGGTTTAAAAAAGCCAGTTAGCCAGAAGGCTAGTTTTCATAATAACTTCATAAAATCAAAAACAGGAAAGACTTTGATTTCATCAAATGTATTCAATTAATGTAAGAAAAACAGTGCAACAAATTAGAGCAACAATTATAAGAGATCACCTTCTAAAACCTAAGCTATACATATTTACATGAGCATAATTAACCCCAAAAAGGAACAGACGCAGCTTTTATCTGAAATAAAACTTAAATGAAAAAATTCATCTGAGAAAATACAATGAAAAAGATTCAGTTTGGACTAATGCATGCATACTGCAGCTCTGGGTGCTGATCAGAAACACTGTCAGTGTGTTTTCACTGGTTCAGAATGAACACTGGTTTAGTGTCTTCAGTAAACAGCCAGAGCTGATGTTACTTACAAATTTAAATTTGCATTTAGCAGCACGAGGCATGTTTTTCATTCAAAAAAATATTTAAATTAAATAAATTCCAGCCGTCCACTGTTGTGTTTGAGGTCGCCTGAAAAGACAATATAAACTCTGAAATCTTTAAATATGATGTTGGTAAACAGACGGAAGGCCACAGAGCTCAAAGTGCTGCTTGTAATTCACTTTTAGGTTTTAGTTGACTTTATGTGTGGTAACACAGATCTGATGTCAACGTCACCGTGCAGAAGGAAGTGTGCATCTGCTCAGCTAGCGAACGTTAGCACAAGCCTCTTGTCCATGTGCAGACGCACACTTCCTTCTGTGCGGTGATACAGTCGGCTGGTGTAGTTTGGTACAAAGAAAATAGTTCCTACATGAAACTCAACAGCAATGTGTCTTTGAAGAAATAATGACCCGGTTACTCGAGTGACTTTGGTAAACCGACCTATCCTGTTAAACATTAAAGTCACAAATAAAACAAAATAACTAACTGATCAAGGCAGCCGTAGACCAGCAACTCCTCTGTTCTGCAAGGTAAAATCACTGTTTTTGTGAATGGAGTCTGGTGCCTTTGAGGAGAGCATAGATAACGGCTTCAGATTCCTGTCAGCAGGGTAAAGTGGTGAAAAACTCATCATACTGATGCTGATTATTTTAGGTGGCTAAAATATATTTTGCTGCTGCCCCCATCCACAGTGGTACATTGATTTGCTCCTGTGCTGGTACTCCTGTCTGTTTCTCCAAACTGGAGGCGTACTGAACCTCATGTACTGCAGGTAAAACACAGACTATGGATAAGTAACCCCCTTCATAACACCCAAACTATCCCTTTAAGTTCTGGTGTTCAAAACAGAATATACTATAATTACAGATGCTGAGAGCTGAAAGATTTTAAGGAGAAGAACTGGTTTCAAGGACAGCTTTAGGTCAGCTCAGACTCAGCACTAAGATACTACTGCAGTTCGATGCTGCAGCGGTGTCTCTGCCCTGTTCAGCTTTAAAACATGTATCTACTTCCTCCTCTTCATAAAGGCCTTTGCTTCCTTCTGCAGTCCTATGATGTCCTCCTTACCGCTGTCATCTGAGACGGGAGGCTTGTAGTCGGAGTCATCGCCCGCGTCCTCGCTGTCGTCATTTATGAAGCTGTCGTCATCCCCAAAGTCCTCGCCGTCTTCATCGTCATCATCAATCTTTTTGGGGATGGTACGTGTAGCGCGAGCTGTAAAAGCATCAACACGGTGTGTCAACATGATGACATAGTACAGAGTGAGACAACATAAAAGGCTCATAGTGAGCGCCATGGACAGTTTTCTTTCATGTACTCCTGTTTTTTGAGTGCATTTCAAAATCTTTGATGACCTGGTTTACTTTTCTACTTTTGTTAAGAAGGAAAAAGGAGATGATGAAAGAGGTTTGACATGTATCTGTTAAAGTAAGGATTGTGGTTTAGGCAGTAGGATACTTGCATTACTTGTCAACAAATATCAGTGTTAAGTTAAGTCACAGACTAAAGACTTTACAGAGTAATGACTTTATTGATGGACAGTAGTGTGGCTGTATGAATGGCGGTGATGGCTGGTCCTGACTTAACTATTTGGACACATTATCTTTAAAATAATCAGTCAATGTTGGCGATCGTCAGACTTTTCATCTAGAACCTGCATCAATTTTAATGTGTCCAATACTTTGGTTTATGACCAAATACCTTAAAAAATAATGACATATCAGCCTCAGCTATACTGTGCTGCTATTTAGAAAATATTAGCATGTCAACCAGCTACCCTAAGATGGTGAACATTGTAAACATTAAACCTGCTAAACTTCAGCATGTTAGCATCGTAAGTAGTACTTTCTACATCCCCAAACACATATCCGAATTTAACGTCCACAACGGTTGAACTTCGGTATTTTTCAACGTCTATTTTCTCATGCTTTGTGTCTGACTAATAGGAACAGAAATTTGGTCCAGTACTGAGGGAGAGCGCTGCAGACAGCAGCTGCTCAGTATGTTGCTATTGGGGCAAGTTGACACAGTCATTTCTGTCCACTAAAAGTGCTTGTTTTTGCCATGACAGGCTCAGCTCAGTGGCAAAAACAAGCACTTTTAGTGGACGTAATGATTCATTGACGCTGCTTGTCCTCACAGTTCATTGTGTGGCTATAGCGCTCTCCCTCAATACTGCACCATTCACAGAAATTATTGTCACTATTAGTCACTTTGACACAAATAATTAGAAAATCCAGGTTGGAAAATACCAAAGTTACCCTTTAAGTTAAGCTTAAAAATCACATTAAATATAATTTCTATACTACAACTGATTTTCCCAGGTGAGGAAAGTAACGATTTTGATTTTTAATTTGTGGTTGATTTATTAAAATAAAAGCTATTTGAACATTTTCTCAAACACTGTGGGAGATGATGATGAACTGCTGGGTGCAGGAGGCTGGCTCCTGGGATCCTTTATTAATTTACTGCTTGCAATTTAAAATCCTTTTGGAAGATAAACTTTAGTCGCAGAGTTTAAATGTCAAATTTATTTGCCTGAAAAAACCTTTTTATTGGACAGTGTAAACGTTGCCTCTGTGGACTTTTGGCTCCTTATACGTTCACATCTCACCACACTTCAACAACAATTGTGTACCATATGAATATAAATAAAAACAGAGTAGCACATGGCAAAAGATTTGGTTTTACTGTAAATATATGTTACACTGATAACAGGTGTATCTGTTGATCGCAGCTCATGGTTGAAAGCTCACCTTCAAAATGCTCGTCAGTGGACCTTTGAGTTGAAATTATTCTGTATTATTCATGTTCTTATCATTACTGATAGAAATGATGGCTAAAACCACAAAAATAAGATCCAAAATAATAATTCAAGGAAGCACCTTTCAGTATTTTCTCATGATCTTTAGCACTCACTTGGAAGAAAGAAATCTGGCGCGTACTGTATATTCCTATGTGTACTTAGATGAAGAAAACATTTTTTACACCCTATTTGTTAATTAGAAGAATGAATGAGGATTGTGCAGCTTTGGCAGAGTTTGCTTTCTCTACCTGCTTTATAGTTTTTATAATAATAATAATAATGGGGCGGCAGTAGCTCAGTCCGTAAGGGCTTGGGTTAAGACGTGGAGGTCACCGGTTCAAGTCCCCCATGGACCAAGACCAACTGGTTGCTGGAGAGGTGCCAGTTTACCTCTTGGGCACTGCCGAGGTTCCCCTGAGCAAGGCACCAAACCCCGCTTGTCAGGAGCAGCCCCCTCACTCTGACATCTCTCCATTGACGCATGTATTTGTACTGTGTGAACAACAGAGTGTAAAACTGAATTTCCCCACTGTGGGACTAATAAAGGAATATCTTATCTTATCTTATCTTATCTTAAACACCAACACCATTGGTGCTTGGGCCACTAATCTTAATTTAGATATACATAATACATATACATTAGATATAACTGTAATTTATATTTTACTTGAGTAATCATCAATATAACATGTTTCTTTTCTTCGTTCCTCCATAAGGCAAACAGACAGCAGAGCCATCAGAGTGGAAGAAATAACAGGAGCCATCATCTCTTCGTCTTCCTTCTTCCTGTCAGTGTGTTTGAGGTGGAGACGCAACGCTGTGTCTTCAATCAGGAGACAACTGTTGAGGATGTCGAGCGACCGACCGTAAATGAAGCGTTCTAAACTAAAATGTCAACTGAGGCATCAAAATGCAAATACTGCTGAGGAAAAACATGTTTCTCATCAGTGTAGAGAGATTTCCTTTTAAACGGTGGGGAGCGGTGGTGTGTGTGTGAGTGCCAAAGTGTCAGAAGGTCATTTCCAATCCAGCAGGGGGGTGAAAAAAAATGAGTAGGCCCAATGGGTTTCTGGATCAGGGCAGCTCTGGTGACGGGGTGTGTGTGTGTGTGTGTGTGTGTGTGTGTGTGTGTGTGTGTGTGTGTTTCAAGTGTGACGCTTCTTCTTCTTTGCCTTCTTCAGGTTGAGGATCTGTTGCTCCTTTCAGAGAAGGCAATATTTCTTGCTTTTCTTACGTAGCACTGGTGGTTTTGCACCAATCAGCTCAGTAAATCTTGTTGCTATGGTAAGCGCTGACAACTCACATTTGCCAAGTGATGCAAAGTGGCACTGTCATTTTCAAATCCCACCTTCCAGGGCCCCAATGTTACAGTACGCTATCAAAATCATCTTGCAGAGACATGAAACCAGCTCAACAAACTACGCTGACGCATCACAATGAAACACTATTTTTCATTAAAGCTACTACAGTAATATTAGATGTTTAATAGTGTTTAAATTTTTCCTGGTGATGCATTCATGTCCTAACGTGAAGGTATGGCAAGAATTGTAGTATTAATTCATTACAGAGCAGGTTTAATTAATTATTATTTTTAGGTTTTTATATCATTATGTAGCTTCCCAGTGGTGTTCCTCACGAATATTCACATTTTGGTCAAAGTATGTTTTCGTAGGTTTCTACATGATGACGCTGCTACATGTACAGTGTATACATCCTTATGGTCCATGTAATAATGGCACATGCAGTCACTGAGATGGCAGTTGGCATGACCCATTGTGGAGAAATTTTGAGTACTGGCACAGAAGCTAAGCAATGTACTGCTGCGACGCCACGTTAGTTTGGATCCTCAAGTCACAATAACATGAAAACTAACTGATCGATGCAGCGAAAAAACAGCAACTCAGGTGTTCTTTGAGGTAAAATGTTTTATGTGAATGGAGTCTTGTGGCTTTTGAAGACAGCGATGTAACGGCTTTAGTTCCTCGTCAGAAAGGACAACGTGGGAAAGCAGTGAAAAAATTTCAGAATATTAAACTGATTTTTTTTTTTTTAGTAGCAAAAATATATTTTTTTCTGCTCCAGTCCACAGCCGCTTTACCTGGCCATCACACAGCCCTTTCCAATGGTGAACTGAAGCTGAACTTCCTCTCTGTTTAAAGCAACCAGATTACATTCACAAAAATAGTCATTTTACCACTGAAGTACACACACAACCGCACTTCAAAAAATCCAAACTAACCCTCTCAGTTATTTCCAAACAGCTAAAGTTGACACGTTGAATGTTGAAAAAAAGAAAAAAATTGTCATTAAATTTAAAAAAAAAAAAAAAAAATAAAAAAAAAAAAAAAAAAAAAAAAAAATATATATATATATATATATATATATATATATATATATGTTCAACAAGTAAGCCATTTTAAATGGCTTTATTAAATCTGCATATTGGACCTGATTTACTGACTTTTTCCTGCATTTTAAAGAAGATGACGTCAAGAAATATAGTTGATATTACAATATATTATATTTGTCGGGAGCAGAGCCATTTCTTTGATTAAAAGAATAAAATACACACTACACATTACAACTATACACTATAGACACTATACTGAATTTAACTGATCTCATTGTTAATTAGAATCAGTGTTAAGATGAAAACAAAAAGGTGAAACATCCTACCTGGTTTCTTTGTGTGTTTGTATTCTTTCCTGTGAAGAGGATTTTTCCTGTCAGGGAGCAAAGAGTCAAAATCAAGGTCAAGTCTGTTGTTTTCAGTAATAAATTACATTAATAAACAAGATTAATGTCACTTTCAGACCAACACAGTGATGCAGTTAACACTAACAGTTGAAACCTGCGGGTCGGCATATTTAACATCTCACAGTATGAAAATTTTGGATGAACAGAAGTGGAGCTAAAACTATAAAATTTGTCCTGAGTGATCCAAGTCACAATGAACATCTGCCGGTTAGATTATAAAACATCTTGTGCGCAAACTTGAGTATTTTGGTCTTGGTGTCGATAATGCCTGACAAAACTTGTAGAATAAAAGTCAAAATATATGTTAAAAATTTTTTTTCCCAAAGATGGTTTCGTTAGTTGTTGTGTCTTTCTAGCTAAAAAGCTGCCGTGATGCTAAAGTAGCAGCTAGGTGGCTCACGCTAACAAGCTGCGGTCCTGCTCGGCTCGTGATTGGCTCTGGCGGGTGTGTGGGCGGGACCTCTAGACCGCTGCTCCAGTACCCCTGATCACTACTGTGCAAACTCTGGCTCCAAATAAAGTCAAAATATCCTGGGTACGGAAGATTTTGGAGTTATTTGGAGACAGAGATTAACAGTTTGCTCACTTTTGAACAGTGGGATGAAGTGGAGACATGTTGTCCATCTACAGTATATACTGTATATACAGTCAGTGGCGTCAACCCCTCAGAAAAATGTGTTGTCAGGATGAATGATTTCCAGTGCAGATACATCACTGAGCTTCCCTGAGCTCGACCCCCAGCACTGAAGATTTAGAAGATATTTAGCTCCAATACAGCTAATGAGCAAAACACTGTTTTGATAATATGAGACTAGAACTAAATAAAAATTTTACTCTGAAACGAAGTACAGACAGCAGTGAAGACAGGAAATGACGGGGAGGGAGGGTCCCAACAAGACATAAAAGGGGGTGTAACCACCTGTAATGTGTCGGTCTTTTCTCCTGACGGATAAAACATATCGTCTACTACCAAAACATGTCTCTTCTTCAGGGGGATGAGGAGCATCTTGTAACGTTATGCCATCTCTGCTATTAATGTTAGCTACATCAGGTCACCAGGTTTCCCATCACACCTCTCAATCCTCCCCTTTCATCAGACCGTGCTGGGATGTCTGACCTGTAGCAGTCGGTGCCGTAGGGACACTCAGGCCGGTCTGCCTCCTGCGTCTCCTCTTCCTCCTCGTAGTCGGTGTCACCGGGGTGACTGCACTCCTGGAAATGGACCGGGTTCTTCCTAGAAAAACAAACAGGGAGGTGATGAGAGGTCTTTAGAGACATGTGGGAGACTCTGCACACAAAACATCTCTGCAGGATGTTTCACTGCTGCTGCTCCACCGTTATGTACATTTCATTTACAAAGCTGTGTAAGTTGTGGACCAAGCCACAGACTGGGGTCAGACTGGGGCTAAATGCCCTTTTTGAGTTACATTTACGCTGAAATGAAAAGCATTCGTTTTAGCAACAGCAGGACAGCATTTTGTGAGGATGTCAAGTCAAACAGGTTGACTAAAAAATAAGAAATATACCCTGCTGATAATATTTTGAACATAATTGGATGTTGGTAAAGAAAATGAATTACAGTAAATTACATGATGAAATTTGATTTACAATAATATGAAAAGAAGATCAACCATTAATAGTCCCACAGAGGGGAAAAAAAATAAACACTCAGAATAAATAATAAAGGGTGCACACAAACACACACACACAGCAATAATATGAGAGGTGTCAGAGTGAGGGGGCTGCTCCAGACAAGCGCCCCGGGGGGAGGGGGGGTTGGGGGCCTTGCCCAGGGGGCCCCCGCAGGGGCCGAGGGGGAAAAAGGGCCCCCCCCCAGCAACCAATTCACAATCAGTTTTTGGTCGTCGGGGGGAGAAGGAGGGGCGACCCCCCCCCCCCCCCCCACCCCCCCACAGAAGAGCGCCCCAAACAAATACTACAGCTGTATTTAGACCAACATAAATCCCTCTGGTGTATGTTGTGTGTGTGTGTGTTGCTGGTAAAAAGTTGAACAAGAAAGTCCCTTAAAAGCTGTTGTTGTCTGTAGCTGAAGATGTAGAATTAGCACAATGCTTCATGTTACACGCTACGAGAGGACAATATTAAGAATTCAACGTGGCAACAAAAGTATAAACCATAGACAGTATATAAAAAGTGGACATAGTCACTGTGATGTCACCCATTGGTTTCTGAAGCCTTGAGTTTCAGAATAAGACATTTTACGCGACCAACGCAATATGAAATGGTTAAAGTTGTAAGATGAAAACACGGACAACTCCCAGACTGGACAACACCAACAGGGTAGCCACAACCTAAAGCATCTCCTGCTTTACGGCCTATTTGACTCTAAATGGGACCATAATTTACTAAATGAACATCTTGCTGTATTGAAGAAGACTTGACCTGGTTTCAGGTGTTTTACATCAGTCACACTGTAAATGACAGTTTTTCTTTATGGCAGTTTAGGGGCCACAGAGGTAAATGAATGTAGCTGTGATGCTCTTCTCTGCAACCCACTCTGTGATTTAGGGTTGTGAAAATCTTAAAATTCATGTTTAGTTTTAATGTCTTTGAGACAATCTTTTATCTTATATACAAGAAGGAACATCTCTTGAGGCTCAAAGCAGAGAGACACGAGGCGGCTGCTTTGAGAAGCTTTTGGACCCGATTCAGTTTTTGGCTCGTTTCATGTTTATCAGCTCAAGTGCACTTCATCTCATCTTTGTTGGAAAATGAGCCACATCAAAGAATAAGGCCTTTGGCAGGACCGTCATTTAATTTTTTTTTTTTTTTTTTTTGCTCTGAAGAAGCTCAGCCTCAGTGTTTGTGCTCAGGTAAACGTTACCTGTAGCAGCTCTTCCCGTATGGACACGGCGCTCTGAGTCGAGGTCTGGATGCAGAGCTGCTGTTTGACCCGACAGACTCTGCTCCTTGTTTAGTGTGTTGTCCATTTTTTGGCTTCTTGTCGTCCTGAGATTGGCTGATTTCATTCGTCTGTGTCGTAGTGTTTATATCCGCTGTAGAGGTCTCGCCTCCTCGTTCCTCCTCGTCCACCTCCATGGTGAAGCTGTCAGACTCGTCGCTCACCTCAGACCTCTTGGATTTAGTCTGAAGCCTGGCCGAGGGCTGTGGAGGGACATCCTGAGAGTCAGCAACAGAAACAAACATTCATTCAATAGCCTCTGGATAGCATGGAGACTTATTTTTACAGTCCAACAGAAATTAATCCTAAAACCCGGAAATGAGTTAGCATTTTAGCATTTCCGGCTCCCTTGTCTGGAAGTCAGTGGGTTTTTGGTTAGATGCCTGAAATAAGGTCTGCACAACCTTAAGAGATTTTAATGTTTTGTTCTACAATATAAAATGTGTCAGCAAATATCCCACTCGTGTCTTAAAAAGGTGGTTGCTAACAAGTGGCTAAATGAGACGACTAAACGTCATCATGCCAACTCGTCCGTCTTTACAGCTTCATAAATTATAATCTCTTTATAATTATTTTTTTCTTTGACGGCATTCATGCTTCGAGAATCATAAAAGTGGTGTTAATTTGTGAAGATTATCTTGCTGAACAAAACGTGTAAGTATCAGAAACGTTTGTTTGCCGCAGAGTTTATTTTCAGCGATGATCTAAAACCCAATATAAAAATTGATTTGGCTTTTTGTCGAGGGAACCGGGGCGATGCTAACTTCCTGGTTGGCCTACAAAAATACGTCATCCCTGGAGCACTTTATAACAGCCACCGACTAGTCATTAACAATACTCAACCGTTTTAGACTGAGCCGCTTCCTCTTCTTCATCACTTCTTATCTTCCTTCTCCTTTTCTTTGGCCTTTCCTCTTCACTGAGCTCCGCCTCCTCAGGTGAGGAGGTCTTGGTGGGCGTGGCCTGTTTGGATGCCGCTCCTTTAGTGCTGGCTGAAGCTCCTTTACTTCTTTTCACAGCTGATTGAATGAAGAGACAAATGTCATTTTCAGAGAATTATACAGCAACTAGAGTCCAATGGATACTGAAAAATGTAATATTTAATATAATACTTCAGCATACAAAATTGGTTAAAAATCAATGCTAATACTCATCACGTGTAACATTTAGGGGGATCTAGAAGCATAAATAAAATATAATGTTCATAAAGATGTTTTCATAAGTGTATAATCACCCATAATCTCCGACTCTGCTTGTGAAACTACAGTAACGTGAGCTGCAGAGTGCTTAACCATGGTACCACCAGCTGCCGTCTGACTTCTGTTGCTCCTGTAGTAGTGTTATTACGGTAAGGATGGCTTCTGAGTGATGTGAACATTGTTACCACGATTTGCACTCAGCGACTCTACTTTCATACAACTAACAGTGGTGGAAGAAGTATTCAGGTCCTTTATTTAGTTAAAGTACTAGTACATGTATGTAAAAAATACATCATTGCACGTATTAGTCATGCAAAATTTATGAATAAATTTGTCAGCAAAATATCCTTTAAGTATCAAAAGTGAAAGTATTCATTCTGCAGTAAAATGTCCCCTGTGATTGTTATGTGATTAAATTACTACTGATGCATCAATGCATAAGCAAATATTTAACACTCTTATCAACGTGGGCAAATATGATGGTTTTATGCAAATGTAGATATTTATTAATGAAAATCAATTATCAGCACAAAACAATGACAAATATTGTCCAGAAACCCTCACAGGTTCTGCATTTAGTATAAAAAATATGCTCAAATCATAACATGACAAACTGCAGCCCAACAGGCAACAACAGCTGTCAGTGTGTCAGTGTGCTGACTTGACTATGACTTGATCCAAACTGCTTGATTATCATAAAGTGGGCATGTCTGTAAAGGGGAGACTGGTGGGTACCCAGAGAACCCATTTACATTCACATACTGTATGTTGAGGTCAGAGGTCAAGGGACCCCTTTGAAAATGGCAATGACAGCTTTTCCTCAACAAAATTGAGCTTGAATTTGGACCATTATTTAGCTTCCATCACAACAAGCTAGTATGACATGGTTGGTACCAGTGGATTATTTGGGTTTCTAGTCTCATATGACACCAGTATCTTCACTTGAGCTTTCAAGCTGATTCCGTTAGAACCCAGATATTGCAAGCTGTATTCATGCATTCAAGAAACTATGTTAAAACAAATTTGCGTTAATGTGTTACTATGGCGTTAACTTTGACAGCCCTAATACATATTTTAAATTAATATTAGTTTTTCAGACGTTTCTCTACTTTTTGCATTTTTTGTGAAATACTAAATAGTTTGAACATTTTAGAGGAGAAATGCCTCTTTGGTGAAACTAAAACAAATTCAGAGTCATCTGAAATGTGACACAGAGACAACTACTCACCGATTTTGAGTAAGAGGTCACAAAAAAAGTTTCACACAAGGTTTCTAATGTAAAAGTATCTAAAGCTGTCAGATAAATGTAGTGCAGTAAAAAGCACAATATTTCCCCCTTAAATATAATGGAAGTGTAAAATACTCAAATACAAGCATCTCAGAGTAAAAGTACTTAATTACTTTCCACCACTGCCAACAGTTTGGTGTGGAGTCAAACTTATGATGTGACTGGGGACACATTTGTGAAAAAGACTCGCTGAATGAAAGCAGACGCCACAAAGAGCATCACAAGTTTCTCTTTAGGAAACTGGAACTTTTCCATCGGCCCACTCTGCCCAGTTAAACTCATCTCTTTAAGTGCAGCGCAGAGCGGATGGACGCAGTAATGGAGGCAGTGATGAAGTCACTGTCGGTCTATCCAGCTGAGCAGAGCCATCTGCTTTCCTTCAGAGTAAATATTACAGCAGCAGACACTTAAACAGCAGCACTCGGGGGGGGGGGGGGGGGTCTCCATTGTCTTCTATTAACTGCTGTAATTATCAACAGAGAAAGGATAACCGCTGAGTTTTACACTTCTATTGATTCTCTTGTTAACGTCAGTTCATCAAATATCACAGCAGTCTTCTCTGTTCAAAGAGTGACACCCTCAGACGGGTGTCAACAAGCGTCTGCAGTGTTTAGGTGGTGTCCTAATGTCCCAGCAGCACCTGGACAACATCAACTGGAAGCAGACTCAGTCCTTCATCAGACACTTTGTGCATTAAAGCTGAAAATGTACCACAGCGCACGTTTCGCACGTTACATTTTTTGGCTGACATTAACGCTGATTCAACCATTTAAAGCACTTTGTAACTTAGTTTTAAAAGGTGCTGTATAAGTTAAGTGCATCATTATCATTAGTGCAATGCCTGTTCAAAATGTCCCTGTTCAGTATGGGCTGACTGCTTGGCCTCCAGTGTTGTTGCTTTCTCAAGAACCGCTCATCCAAACAACTTCACACTCAACGCTGCACTTCTTTGGGTCCTCAGCAATACACCTGACAAGTATGAAGGCAATCGGAGGAATGCTTGTTGATAAAATCACTAATAAATATGTCCCATAGATCTCCGGTCTCTCTTACTTTATCTGTTCTTGAACTGCACTGTAGTGAGCAACTGAGAGCAAGCTGTACCCAGTATGCCATTCAAAAATACTATTGGCGGATATATTTCGCTATGTGAAATATTGATATCAGCCTCAAAAAATCAGTGATCAGTTGGCTATATATATAAAAAATTGTTAAAGATCCAACAGATGTATTGTGATGTAAAGACAGATCCAGTCAAGTGTGGACAGACATGAAAAAAAAGCAATAAATCCATGAAACACTAACACGCTACCTTTCGGGCTGGAGGAGGAGGAAGCACTGTGCGTCGCTGCTGCGGCCGCCATCATCCACGCAGGTAAAACTCTTCTCCTGGTGACAGACGGAGTGACGTCCTCCTCGTCTTCTTTTGGTTGTGTAGCGTCTCCCTACATGAAAGAAACCAGCTCTCAGTAGTGATACAGTGGGTTTATTATCAGAGCTGCTATTGCTGGAAACACTGAGACTCAAAAGTATAACGCTGATCATCTTAAATTATTGATATTAATGAAAGTTTAACTGGAAGAATGTGACTCCTGAAACTGACGTGAAGATGCATCACTACAGAAACACTGATTGTAGAGTGATGTTACAGCTGTGTGGAGTGGAGCTTCTTCCCTCATAAATGATCTTTGGTAGAGTATGAATGGCTTTCCTAGGTAGACTGACAACAAGGGGGTTTCTGAGTAGTTTCTAGAACTAAAGTTCTCGCCACCCAGTCGCCAAAAAATGCAATTCTTGCAGAAATCTCCAAATGTCGAAAGTTTTTGATACCAAATTACAGCATGGCATAGCATTTCTGTGGTGTTCCTCAAGATCTTGGTGTCTTAATGTGGTAGTTTGGAGGGATTATTTGTCATTTTTATCAATTCTCGATAGGTAAAAATGGTTAAATTTAGCACCAAATCTACTCTCTCTCTCTCAGATCTGCAAAAATTGATCTATTGTGGGTTTCAGATAATTAAAGTCGGCATTTTTGCACAATGACAGATTCAAATCAGGCTACACTATTATTAGCATTAACTATTTGTAGAATTAAATTCCAGTGGTGGCTGCGTAGGATTGTTTCTGACTTGTGTGATCCAAACATGTCCAATAACTCAAGAGCTTTGTAAAGTCCAAAAGTCAACAGATACTGAAGAAAAGATAGCTGTGATTTTATGTGTTTTTATCAACAAAATCTTCTGCTTCAATCCATATTTGGTGGTGTTTAGCCTTTCAAAAACAACATTTTCACTGCGGTCAAAAACTGTTTATGCTCCTTTTGGCTGCGCACTAAGGGAGGTACACACCTGTATTAATGGGGCAGTCCAGTAGCAATCCGACGGCTCCATAAACTGTTATGAAACTGTTCATGGATCAAATTACCACATATGAATGTGTGTATTGCGGTCAAAATACAACAAGGGAAAGACACTGAATAAGAGATGCAAATTCAGATCATCTTGTGGCTTATACTGATGTCATATCTGCAAATGATTAATTATGAAAACTTGTCAACGTGAGCTACTTCGAAAGAGATGGACGAAACGTAACTTCCTGCTACAGCGCTGATTGGTGTTGTCCATGGTATAAATACATGGGTACCAGCTGCGCTTTCTGCTCTTTATTTATCTATATTTATTTATCTTTTTATGTCCTCAACTTTTCCCCATGGTATCAAGAAATGGTATTGATTAACAACGTTAGAAATTCCAGTATTGGGACAACACTACTGCTGATGAAGGTTTTTATGTTAAACAAACCTTGTGTAAACTTCTGTTGTCGGCTTCCTCCTGGCTGGACAGAGCTGCTGGTGTCGGCTTCTCCAGAGGTGGACTCTGTCTAACGGGAGGAGGTGGCGCAACATCTGGCTCGAGAGAAACAGGAAGTTCTTCTTCTTCGAACATCTGACTGTTTCTATGGGAAGTTATATTTAACAAAATAAGTAAAAAAAAATGAG
This sequence comes from Pterois miles, assembly GCA_947000775.1. Classification (NCBI taxonomy): domain Eukaryota; kingdom Metazoa; phylum Chordata; class Actinopteri; order Perciformes; family Scorpaenidae; genus Pterois; species Pterois miles. The sequence continues at coordinate 1,340,983 of CAMQGK010000224.1, forward strand.
TTTAAGCCTGAACAATTGTTGTTGAAGTCCACTTTTTTTCTCTGATAAAAGCTGGAATTTCTGTCTGAATTTAACATGAGCTTCAGCTGATTTGAACAGTGGGAACATTTGCTCAAGTGTCTTTTTCCTGTGTGTTTGATTTTAATTTCAAACAGAGACAGGACAGTCAGGACAATGGAGGGGACGCTAATTCATAGGTAAAGAAAAAAATCTCCCTAATGTTGGCTTTTAATTGAGACAACACTTTTAAACCGGACCCCATTCAACCCCATACAGTCTGCTCTGCTAAAGATAAAAGATACAACTTTAATTAAACAGCCTCTTCCATCTGATTTAATTACTTACGCACACGGCCGGGGGGAAATGGCAGTAAATGAGATTCATCTCTTGATCCTGATGGAGAGGAGCATTTTTTATTTTTTTGACATTAAGTACCTGGGAGTGCGGTCTTCTCCGCCCACGGCCACCACCTGGTAGATGAACTGCCTCGGCAGCAGAGAGAACAAGTCTCCATGATGAAGAGGGTACCAGGAATCTCTCTGCAGAGGTCGAGGGTCGTCACTCAGGGACGACTGAACAAAGCACGGGTTCAGGTGGGTCTAGAAGCCAAAACAACAAGAGGATGAAGCAAAAAACTCCAGCAGGGTGTCAGTTTTTAGTCTAAACTGAAACTATTATTGGAATGTGGGGAAAAAAAATAAATATGTAATGATGTTTTGGGATTTAAATTTTTTAATAGGAAAAAAAAAAAAATTTAATATAAAAAAAAAAAGCCAATGTGGCAGGCGTCTCTGGTAGTGAATTATCAACTGAATCTGCAGCTCCCCTCAGCTTTATGGAGCTTTATAGTGAGTTTCAGCTCATTGTTTATTTGTCTGGCCCACAGTTTTACTGTTCTGGTCCACTCTCACCACTCTCATAGCATTGCCCCGTCTAAAGGTCCGGTTCACTAAAGATATTGCGCTAATGGCAGAGCTGCTGAGTGCAAATAGCACAGGAGCATCAAGATGCTTTTTGCTTGGCAGCACAGTTCAGGGTACATTTCACTGGGAATTTCATTTTGTCATACTTGTGCACTTTTCCCATTTTTTTTCTCAAACTAATTCAGTCATTATTTTATATCCTACTAGAGAGCCTGAACATCTCCCTTTATGTTCCAGCGAAGTGGTTTAATTTTCAGTTAAACTTTCATTTAGAAACAGAGGTGCAGCTTTGTGGAATTCAAACGTACAGATTCATCAGTCAATCAATATAGTTGTTTACTTTTATAGGGAAAACATTGGTAATTTCCCAGTTACAGTGTTGACTGTTGGGCCTATGTGAGAAAATCTCAAAACACAATGTACAGTAATGAAACTGTACAAGACCACAGTACAGAAAAAGAAAACTGACAGCATTGTGATTTTCTCTGTTTGATGACACGGGTATGAAGGTTAAAGCATTGATGTTGCCTCAGAGCCTCGGGCTGCTCTGTGAGGAATATCTGTGTGTTTTCCAGTGTGAGATCAAGAGACCACAGTCTCTGATACGATTGATTCCACCACTCGATTAAAATATGGATGCAGTGTTGTGACTGTGATGTGTTAATTACTTGTCTGAGATGACGATTTGAATTGTGCCAATGCATCAACTTCAAGTCAATTAAATGAATGATAACTCGATGATGTGGGTGTGATTTATGTCTTTAATGCGGTCTACTCTTTTTTTAAACAGACCTCTATCTGACTTCTACTGCTGGAGTGACTCTATTCTCCCTCAGGACTAATAAAGATCTGAGTATTGAATATATCTGATGGAAAAATTATCATTACAGCAACTAAAGAGAGACCTTTCAGCCATCATTGACAGCCATTACTCCAAAAACATGGGGATTCTCTTGATTTCTCCAGAAGCAGAGATCCATCCATCAGTTCAACCCGCTCATCCTTCTGGAGACTGACACTGGGCAAGAAGCAGCGTACACCTTGGGCAGGTCGCCAGTCAGTCACAGGAAAGACGGTCAACAAATGTTTAAAAATTGTGAGTACGATTGTGTATAAATCAGGGGGATTTATTTTTTAGTGTACAATAACCTGATCATACAAACGGTTGTGTTTTCATTACTTGAGAATTATATTATATATATATTCATCCATATATCCATCCATTCATCTGCAACCGCTTAACTTGGGGCTGGAGTTGATCCAAGCTGACACTGGGCGAAAGTGGGGTATACCATTGTACAAATATATATATATATCTGCCACCACACACACACTCTCTCGTACTGGCTCTGCTCCAAATGACCTACGCTGCTGTTACACCAATTGTCTCTAGAGAGGGCCATTTACCATTTACACACACACGATATCTGCCAACCAGCAAGGTCCGGCCTGTACTTTCTTGTAATACCACTTGTTTCTCTATGAGCTGCTGAGCGCCGACCGCTCCCCTTTGGGCAAGGTGGTCTCCTTGCTTGGTCTTCTATGACATCCTCTAAAACAAGGTCTGCCAGCTGACAGGATGAGATGAAGGTGTAGGTCGTTTTTTTTTTCAAGATTTGCCACTTTGGATCTAATCTAATAAACAAATAATACATTATATTTGTTTTTATATCTAAATTATAAGATAGCAGTGTTATTTTGATCGTCCTCTCAGAGTTTCAGTAGTTAGGCTGAGTTTTGCGTATTCTTGCCCTGCTGATTCTTGATGACGCTACGGACCCACTAGTCAAGTCAAGTTATTTATTTGTATAGCCCAAAATCACAAATCACAGATTTGCCTCAGGGGTCCCACTAAGAGGTGAAAAAATGCCCCCTATTTCTTTATGGAGCAAGTGGCTAAGAATTCCATGTTGCATCTTTAATGTAGTATTTTACATGTTTGCACTAGGCAACCATCTGTTTTAATGCAACAAACTACTAATTTCACTCTCAGGATTTCCTACAGCAGGAGTACTTTTCACTCTAATAAGCGTTTTTATCTAATTCGCTCAGATAAAGTCTCTGCCAGTTGATTTTCATAGTGATTATCTGAAAACAACTACTGCCTGGAAACCAGGACACCTTCTGTTGTATCAATTGAAATCAACCTACAACAAAAATGGCTTCCAGAGTTGTGCTGATGGAATGTAAACAACCAAATACACAGTAAACACACTAGTGTGTCATTAGATTTCTTCACCTCACAGACTGGCAGCCATGTAGACAATGTTGAATGATTAGATTTTAACCACAAAAAAGTTGCAGATTTGTGCTTTCATAACTGATGGTAAGCTTTGAAAAGAGGCTCATCAGTAAGCTAATGGTGAAACATGGCAAACCACTGGTGTAGATGTTTTAAATCTTCAGTGAGAGGACGTACCGGTTTGAGACGCAGCTGTCCGTTCAGGTTTTCCAGCAGACCATGAAGTCTGGACACTCTCTTATCACTGACCTGAGACAACATGAGGAAAAACATAAGAGGAGAAGAACTTCAGTACATGGTGTGTTTAAACCCAGATAAATACAGATGAATATCTGGACAACAGCCTGACTTTTTCTCCTCTGCCCACAAGCTGCTTTTTACACACTACAGTTTCTTTAAGTTTTTAAAAAGACGACTCAGCCAAAAACGAGTGTACGCCTGGACTGTGTTTAGTCAGTCTGTAAATCTGTGGCTAAATTGTTACATTAATAGTCAGTGGTCATGCCTAGGGGACGTGCAGCTCCACTCAACTGGCTGTTAAAGCGGCGACGTACCCTATCGTTGATTGGTCCCTGGTTTTCTGCTCGCCATTTCAAACTGGAAACAACATGGCAGCCTGCTTGTAAACTTTCTGTTATTCCATCTAAACAATCCAAATCCAAAAAGGAACAGGCTATGCCACTGCCGAATCTGGTTTCATTTTAGAACTAGATTGCCTACTTTCACAGCTTGGTCCAAGTCTCGTGAGCTGGACGCGTTGCGCTGGGCTGGCTCATTGGCATAAAGTTGAGATTTTTCAACTTTACACGACTACAGACCTTTCCCAACTCACTGCAACACTCCCATCATGCACAGGGTTACTGCTTCTCCTGCTTTCCACAGGAAATGAATGAATGAATGAGATGAACTGCATCAGGTTGAAATGCACTGGTACGAGTCCACAGCCTCCATCCTTTCCACGCTTCCCATTCACTGTCTGTGTAAGCAGCCATGCAATGCATTCTGGTAGCATGGCCGTGTGATTAAAGAGAAGGGGTGTCACGTTAGAAAGCTGGGAGGAGCAGCCCATAACTAGTCAACTGTGTCTAGTGGCAGCCCATCAAGAGCCCCAATACTGTGAAGCGAGGCGATCCCTGGCAATAAAAAAAAAAAAAAAAAAACACCCTTGTAGATACATACCAATAGAGTAGCACTCAAGTCGGTGAGAGGACCTGCTGACACATCCCCATGAAAATGGAAACAAAGGGACTGTTTTCATTTTCATTTTGAAAGAGCAACGGCCAATGAGGAAACTCCAACACTCGGCCGACCAATCGTGTAACTTCATCAGTCAGTCAGTCAGTGACAGATTTTGCATTTGTAGGGCTGGCCCTCTGTGGTCCAACCAAAAACTGACAAACTTCAATTTGTCAAAATTGAATGGTCAAACTTCAGTGCATTCATGCTGTAACTGGTATACTTACAACCTGATTTTCACCTGGATTCTTGTATGCTTTTAATATTCATAATAACATTTCACAACACTCCTTGCATGTGGTCCCAGGTGAAGTAAAATCAGGCTCATTTTTTAGAAGCAGAGATGCTTTATAGACTCAGACGTACAAAGAGAAACAGTTATATCTTATAGCTGTCATTTTTGTGACATCTATGGTAACATAAGGACTACAAAGACAACGGCGTACCTCATCAGATATTACACATCCTGTACCAGCTGCCTCCATGTTATCAGTATAACAGAGTCCTCCAGTGGTTCAGAGGAAGACCTGCAGCTCAGCTGTAAAACTCAAATCATCCTTAGTTTTACTCTTTAATAGTGTGTCTTTTCTGGGTGTGTATGTGGAATACACAACACAAATATATTGATTGTCTCAAGCAAAATAGATAGTAAAAGAAACAGTACCAAAGTCAGTGCAATAAGTTACATGTTGATCTAAGCTAAAAATTAGGATAATCTTATATCTTTAAATATAACAATCTCTACACAGTGTGAGTGTGAATGGATAAGCATCCCAAAACATTGTTTAAGATTTTTGTTTTATTATTTGCAAAAGTATGTTTTGGATTTGACAAGATTTTCAGCAGTTCAGTAAAAGCAGAACAATTCTAATGCAGAAAGCAGCAGGTCTGTGCTCATTTCCAATCTCTTAAGACAGTGATTCAAAGTGGCACTCTGTCAGGAGGTCCGCGAAATAATTCACAATAAATCATTAAATTGTGCTGTATCTTTAACAAGTGCATAGCTACATTTATAACAGCTTTGTTGAATACTTGATTCTGACTGGTCAATCCCTGCATTCCATGGTCTGATATTTCTTTATAGCAGGCCGTTGCTATGTATAACAGACTGTTGCTATGGGTGCAGTTCTGACGTCAAACTCTGGCAGACTGTTTTTGTGTCAAATTATTATTAAATTTCTTAAGAAAGCAGCCGTGCAATAAGCAGGATAATGTACAGCTAGCGGGACATTGTTGTGAAGTAAACCCCTTCAGGACATCGGGGTATATTTCATAACAATGACCAGCTTGCTGTACATTATCACTTACATGTGAACCATTCGCGCCAATAAAACAAGCATATTTTGCCCATTACTGACACTCATATTAGCTTTGGGCCGATAGAAACTCTGATATGATTGTGACACATCAAATCAATTTGTCATGAATCAGTCACTTCACTCAGAGCGTAACAACATCTTCCCTCTGCTGCAGGAAGGAGTCCTAAAAGTCCCACAAAGTCCCAAAAATGAGTTCCGGCTCCCTAGTCTGGAAGTCAGTGAGCTTTCTGAATAGGTTTTAGTTAGATGCCTGAAATAACATCTGTGGTTAACACAAGCTTAAGAGATTTTAATGTTTTATTCTATGATATAAAATACATCAGTAAATACCCCACTCATGAATTCTGAAACCTTTTCGTGTCTTAAAAAAGGCAGTTGCTAACAAGTGGCTAAATGAAGCTAGTAAACATTAGCAATTTAATGCTGGCGATTGTATGCTCACTTCAAAAATCTTAACAGTGGTGTCCATTTGTGAAAATGATCTTGCTGAATAAAAATTGTAAGTATCATAAACGCTTGCCACAGAGCTTATTTTATGCAGTAATCCAAAATCCAATGGAAAAATCCCATTGGCGTTTTGTTGAGGGAACCTAGTGTGATGCTAATTTCCTGGTTGGCCTACAAAAATACCTCATCCTGGAGCACTCTGTTGTCAAGTGATGCCAAGCCCTAACTAGCTAAATTGAGAAAATATGCTGACAGTTTTATCAAGTGACAGCGACGGGAGGCTAAAATGCGTCATATGTCTTCAGGTGCTAGCAAATAAAACCATGACGCTGGCGAAGCTAAAGCAACATCTGATTACAAAGCAATATCAGGGCAAAACAAATTGGTATTAATCAAACTGAAATGTGTTTCTGTTTATCACTATGAAACAGCACTGAAAATATTTTGTTAGACAAGTTTTAGAATATAGTTCCAATAGCATCTAAGAGTACAAACAGTAGTAAGGTAGGCATACGCTTATTCAGTGTTACAATTATAAGGGGTCCTTGGATAATTTTCTCCCCTGTAAGGAATCCCTGGCCCCAAAAGTTGGAGAACCATTGCCTTAAGACCACTGAACTAGAAGTCATACTGTAAACAGCAATAATATAAAGTAGCAATATCATCATACTCTGAAACCAGTTATCTTTGCATCAGCTGAAATGACCATAGAAACAGTCAAATACTACAGGTTCACTGCATGTCAATTACTTTTTGGTTATTTTATTAAATGCTATTTCATTATAAAATGTACACTACTGGGGGCAGCAGTAGCTCAGTCTGGAGGGAGTTGGCTTGGGAACCGGAGGGTCACCGGTTCAAGTCCCGACATGGACCAAGAACTGAGTGTGAACTGGTAGCTGGAGAGGTGCCAGTTTACCTCTTGGGCACTGCCGAGGTGCCCCTGTGCAAGGCACCAAACCCCCAACTGCTCGGGGCGCTTGTCAGGAGCAGCCCCCTCACTCTAACATCTCTCCATTGTTGCATGTTTGTGCATGTGTGTGTTCGGGTCTGCATGTACCGTGTATAAGTTAACAACAGAGTGAAAAAATTGAATTTCCCCTCGTGGGACTAATAAAGGAATATCTTCTTCTTCTTAAAATACAATATCAGCTAGGGCAGATCCTGCATTATTGCCCAATGATGTGTCCCTCTCTTGTGGGGTTATATTGTAACCATGTGGGGAACAACCTAAATAAAGCTGTTAATCAAATTACCACAGATCAATGTATTCATAGAAAACTTGGGATCAGGTAGTTTAATTTATGACAAAACATCAGATTTTATAAATTCTTTAAATGTTGGCTGCAAAAAAATCTTAATATGTAAAGATAGATAGATATATACTTTATTGATCCCTGAGGGAAATTTAGGAATCCAGTTGCTCAAACAGCACATCTCAACACCAATACTCCCTAATATGAGGTAAAAACAAATAGCATAGAATAAAATACAAATAATAATAAAATAACCTAAGTACAGCAGTGAAGTGACAATGTGCCAGTGGTAGTGCAAATGGGACAAGAGTACTGAATACAGTAGTGTATATTATAGTGCATGATACAGTAGTGTAATGTAATAGTATAATAGTAGCATAACTGTATAATATGAAAATACAAGAGCCCGTAAGCAATGATATGAGAAGAAAATAATATTAGTAATACTACTACTAATAATAATAAATAACTAAAGCTGTCAGATACATGTAGTGGAGTTAAAAAGTACAATTTGCCTCTAAAATGTAGTAAAGTAGAAGTAGAAAGTGGCATGAAAAGAAAAGACTCAAGTGGAGTACAAGTACTTCAAAATTGTACTTTAGCCATAGAGCACTTGAGTAAATGTACGAGGCGATATCCCCCCACTGCACTTACAGCAGTGTTTATTAATGTGCACTGTTAAAAGTAATGCTTGTATCAAAGTAAAATAATTAAGATAAAGACTCAGGAGGACTCACTCCCAGTAATGGTCCCCTGCCCAGCACCGTCTCCCCCGGCGGCAGGTGGATGGGATCCCCACCGCCTCCATCGTCCATCGGGACGAGGTCGAAGCCGTACATCTGCTCAGCTGGCGGGACTGGAGGGTGCTTCACCCCGGTTCACTGGAGAAACTGGTAAAACACATAAAAATACCAACATTAACCATGAAGTTCAATGAATTCTAAAAGCTACTGTTTAAAATGGGATTTAAAGAGCCTCTTTAACGTATGTTTAATTCAGTTGCTCTGTCTGAGCCAACCAAGTAGTCAGCTAAGGTAACAACGGGCCATGCAGTAATACAGTTGTACTCCAGCCTACCTCTTGTGGACGGTCACTGGATAATTAGTTGCCTCACGGGACTGAAAAACAAACAGCCAACACAGAAAGCATTGGTAACTTTCGCTCAATGTCTGCTACAGCATTCAAAACTTCCGGGATGCAGGGGAGCATGCGCAGTAGGCGTTGACGCTGACCAGTAGAGTGTTACCCATTTTAAGAGCTCGCTTATCGCCTAGCAGACCGCTGCACACCAAATTACACCCAGAATCTTTTCGATTTAAGATATTCTTGTTTACTTGTGAATTATTACTGGGTATAAAATAAATCTCAAGACGGATTATGAATGAGTAGTTATCATTTTTTAATTCGGCATACATATAAATTACATTACACGACTTTAATTATCAAAATGTCAACTTTATTGGGTCGCTACAGTAACTGGTTGTCATGTTATGGATTTGATACTTGGCAAGAATGGGAAATAGCAAACAAATACACGTACTGCAGGAACCTTATTTTGCAATGATTTGAGTCATGCCTAAAAAATGATTTGCGTTTTACAATAATCAAAGTAGGCTATTTAGCACAAAACATTTTTTGTTTGGCCGAACTGAAGACGCGCTGCAGAGGGCAGAAAATAAACTGACATTTATTTCAAAGGGGAATACGTCTATTATTAATAGGCGCACTAAATTGACGGTTTATTGAATTAGATCTAGATCGGCCTAAATAAAAAACTGAAGCTCTTTGACAGGGACAGTAGCGTGAACCACAACAGTTGGAATTTGGATAAATTTTAGACACGCCATGTATGTAACGTGGATGCCGAATTAAAGTGTGATATTTACGCTTCTATAAATTGTCTTGAGATTTATTTTGTAAACATAAAAATCGCAAATAAATAAGAACATTTTCATTTGTACAATGTGAGGATGAATTGGGCCAGTGTGTGGCCGGAAGTATGTGTGACCCTTGGTACGCATGCGCACTTTACAGAAACACAGTGACGTGTGTCTGTGTGTAAACAACCGTTGAGACATTTAAACAGTCAGCTGTCAGAAAGACACGGAGCGTCTACAGTGCCGGTAAGAAACACCTATTTAAATCAAAACGTTATCACTTTGTGCTTATAATACCGGCATATGTCCAACCGGGTTTGTCCTGTAAAAAAAGGGTATTTTATCCGGAAAACTGCGACAGGCCGCAGGATTTTTCAATCAGTGTTACGTTAGCTAGTCAGCTAGCCGTGCAGCTGCTAGCCGGGGCGGAGGTGAGACTCGTGCAGCTTAACGTGACTCCGAGCAGTAAACTCCAGTAAAACCTGATTTTCTTCCACCGAGATTCACACTTTAATGGAGAAAAGAAACAAATAATGCTAATTTAAGACTGCTGTTAATTAGTGCTTTATAGTGGCCTGGAAATGGTTAAATATGAGTTGTTTGTGCAGCATTCAGTCTTAGCGGTTGTAACTGCATAAATAATGTCTGTAATAACCTGTTTATTTTTATGATCCTTTCAATGATCCTCACCTTTAGCTGTTTACTTTTGGCATGGGTATATTTTGAATTTGCACCAGACTGTTTATATTTCTGGCATTGTGTAAAATTGCATGTTTTTTGCAGCTTATTGATAATATTTATTGTTTATTTGCACTCTATACAGTATTTTTACTTACTCTTACACTCTTATTTATTTTATCTGTAAAGGGACCATGTACAATGTTACACATAAATGTAAGCCGATTATTTGATGCATTGTTTTCATCTGCAAGCACAGATTAGGTCACAATTAAAACATCCACACAGTGACAGAACACTGAACAAACTTAGACAGCAAGACAACATAGATGCATAATACAAAGTTAGACAGAATAGTATATCACATGCACACACACACACCATGTCTGCAGCAAGTATATGTTAGACAAGTTAACAGCAAGTCCATCAAGTTCTCCTGAGGAAGCTGACTGCCTTAAGGCAGTGTGACGAAAGATCACTTATAGAAGGTATTCCTGTGGATTTTCTTTCTCTGAACAAAAGTAAACAAAGTTATGTAATGTGAAATGGACCAAGCCATTTCAGATTTTATTCATGACAGTAATTTGAAAAAAATAAAAAAAGCTCTATCTTATGCTATTATATCTTACAGTATACAAATTTTGCAGTTCATATAAGTTGTGTTTATCGTACCCGGTAACAGGAAAATATGTATAAATGCAGGCCTGGTGCCAGAGGGAGAAATGGACTCAATCCCTGCCACAATTTTGACACAGGATTAATACTTGACATTTGCAAAATTATATTTATAGTACATCCTACCATTATCGTTTACTTGTAGGTGGTGAATAACTGCCATGTTTGCCTGTTCTTAGTCTGTTGGTGTGAATGTCTTACTATGGTGAAATAGAGGTGAGGAAAAAATTGGTTCACTTACGTATGTATTACAATCATTTTTTTTTTTTACGATTTTAAAATTGATTTTCTTTAATGCCAGACAGAATCAATGTCTTTGCTTCATTTGAGTCTATGTGGAGGTAGACAGAAGTCACTGCTTTTATTGTTGTAGCCTGAGTAACATGATGTCATATCTGTTCTGTATCCGTCAACCAAAATAAACCGCAGTTGGCCTCAGTGAGCTGAAATGAAAAAGCAGAAAACAGCAGAGGGTCTGCATGGATATGACCTGCACCCTCATATTTTAACTCCAAAGTGGTAAACACTACACGTACAGTTATGTATGGAAACATTTTGGAGTTCACACATTGTGAGGAAAAGCAGAGCTGGACATCATGACTAAAGCTGCTTGCTAACTGTCATGGACAGAAAGCTGCCACTCTCATCTCTGTGGTCAAATCAGCCGATGCTACAACTGTAGAGCACCCATATGCTGATATTTATGTAAAATGCTTTCAAATGGCCCCGATGGAGCTGCCCATGGATGTTTAAAGAGAATGGAGCAGACGGCAGAGCTAGCGACAAACTTGGCAAAATTAGTGGATTTATACACGTGACTATGTCCAGTTTTCGAAATAAAGTGTTAACAAAGGGAACTGTATATTTATATTCGACTGCAGGACATCTCAGACTACATACATGCTGAAACTCAAACATTTTTACTGCATTAATTTAGATATTGTCCAAAGTAAAAGTCCCAAGAAGTGTACAATTCAACCTTTTCCAATGGTCTAGTTTTAAAAAAGTTAACAAAAATCACAATAATCATAGAACTGGACAAATTGGGAGATAGGTGACTATTCACCAGCCCTGTGGTGAAACTTAAATATAGTGAGGGTCAATGAACAGGCTTTTGACAGTTAAGATGCTGGTATAACTAAGCAGGCCAGTATGTAGGTCTGTAAGTCAGCTTCTGCAACTGAGGAGAGGACAGTGATTTTGCTACTACATAAGATTTAATATATATCTATGTCTAAATCTATCTATCTATATCTATATCTATCTATATCAATTTCTAAATTGATCGATCTATATCTATATATATCTATATCTCTATATGTATATAATATTTCCCCCCACGACCCCTAACGGGATAAGCGGTTGAAGATGGATGGATGGATATACAGTATAATATTCACACTGCAGAAAAATTATTTCCACGTTTCTGAAAATATGAGCTTGGCTGCTTGACAGAATACAAAATCTAATGCAGAAATCTCTAAACAAACAATTTTCTAGGATTTTCCTCCTTCCCTGTGCAAAGAAAACCTAAATAAAATGTTTGTGACATGTTTGTCCCTGTTGCCATAAAGTATCTTAATCACTTTCTAACCTAGATTCAATCCTGCTACCTGTTGCTCTTTAATGTAGCTTCTATTGGTGTATTGTGTTTTTATGTGAATGTGTTTAAATGTGTCCTGTCTGGATGTGATATGTTGTGTGTGTCATGTGATATGTTGTGTGTGTCATGTGTTATGTTTGTATGGAAAAAAACAGACATTTACATATTTTCTATCCTTCTATTCTGTTGTATTGTATTCTCTCTATCTTCAAAGTGCCCATGAGATTCAAAGAGATGAAGCTTCAGATGTAATCAGTAACAGATTCTTAATCCCTCTGTTTTCCCAGGCTGTTTCAGACTGTTGGACTCAGAGCTATTATGCAGGATGACTCCACGAGGACCTTGCCTGTGTTTCTCCCCTCTAAAAGATCCTCTCTGATATCCAGCTGCGACAGCCCCACCCCTCAAAACTTTGCTGAAATACTGCCAACAGAAATGAGCGTGAAGATCTTTGGTGAGCTGGACACCGGGAGTCTGTGCAGCGCCTCGCGGACTTGCAAGTTGTGGCATTACATTATCGAGGAGAGCGACCAGGTGTGGAGGAGGCAGTGTCTGCTGGTCAGAGCTGTCTGTCAGAGGGAGGTCGACAGGGACAGGAGAGACGGCCTGTCCTGGAAGGTGGGTCAAATTTAAGGGTGTTATTGATAATATTTTTATATAGATGAATATTTAAAAAAATAAAATAATACATCCACAGTGCATTTAGAAAGGTGCCAAATAAAATTATAATTTTTCCTAAAAAATATTATTATGGCTGTCAATTGATTAAAATAGTTAACTGCAATCAATCAGTAAATTAGCTGCACATTTTTTTATCTTTTCAAAATGTAGCGTAAAGGGAGATTTGGCAAGGTTGACACTCTTGTCAGCCTGGGAGTGGGCAAGTATGGTTGTTTTGTGCAAATGTATGTATATATTTATTATTGGATATCAACAACACAAAACAATAACAAATATTGTCCAGAAACCCTCACAGGTACTGCATTTAAACTAAAAAATATGCTCAAATCATAACATGGCAAACTGCAGCCCAACAGGCAACAACAGCTGTCAATGTGTCAGTGTGCTGACTTGACTATGACTTGCCCCAAACTACATGTGATTATCATAAAGTGAACATGTCTGTAAAGGGGAGACTCGTGGGTACTCTTGTGAACACAGTAAACATGACACCATTTGAAGACACCAACTGTCAGGTGTTGGAAAACCTGCATAAAGACACTGAGACTTCAGGTTAAACACAACTTAGGTCTTGAAAAGACTTGAGAGGTTAAAAAGTCCAGTAGAAATTGGCTTTAAGCTTTAATTGATGCACATAGTCCTGTTTTTTGAGTTAATATAATATAAAGAAAAGAATTTCACAATAAAATGTCATGTTTCTTTGATTCTCCCGTCTTTTGTCTGTCCCCTCTCTGCAGGTCACACTGGTGAAGAACTACACTCGAAGCTGTTTGAAGAGAGACTGGCTGAGAGGTCGATACAGCCACGTAAAATCAGCAGACGAACTGAGCGGCAGGAAGATGACGCCACTGGATGCTGAGACTTGGGGAGAGATCTTGCAGGCCGAGCTGGACAGATGACTGACAGACACTGCCACATTTAAGATTTTATTTGAAGCAACTCTTGCACTTTTGAGTGCCTGATTTTTAACTCTAATATATTTTATACTTGCAGATATACACAAACAATTGTACATATTTTTTTTTTGTAATTTTTAGAAACAGAAAAACGATCATGGAGAAACGAAAAATTAAGCATTGATATTATTGGGGGGAAATTAATTTCACTTGCTTTGATGTAAAAATGAAATGCAATAATAAATGCAATAAATTACATTACTGTGAAGTGTGTAATGCAGTTTATGTTTACACAGTGTCAGAGAGGAGTTAAGTCAACGCCCCGCATTTTTGATGCTGCATTTAGTGGAGGTTCAGTAATGTGCATTACATTGTAATTGTAATGTAATGTATCGTTTCACAACCTACAAGTTTGCTCCGGCTGGTGGGTTGCTTGATATTTCCTCAGCTAATCTCAGCATGGCTGCTGGATTATAAACTTTCTCATTTTACAGCTAAATAGTAACTACAAGATATTTCTTAAAACATTTAAGCAGAGAAATTGTAACAGAATATTGATTCATATGTGATCTGCGCTGCCTAGTTTCACCATTTGATTGGCATTTGCGAGTGATTGACAGGTGCTTCAAGACCTCAGACCCACGCTTGGCTCTGACCGGTCCAGTCTGTGAAATCCTGCAGATGCTGTTAGGACCACCGGAGGACACAGAGGCACATGATTTATTCCAGATTACCTGTCTCATGCACAGGATATAGTGACCGTTTTAGAAAAATAAGAAGAAGAAGATCTACCTTTATTAGTCCCACAATGGGGAAATTCAATTTCTCTCTTTTAATCATATTGGACATGCAGACCCGAGGGGGGGGGGGGGGGCCCGGGGGGGGTGGGCCTGCTGGGGCCCTGGGCGGGCGGCACCTCTCCAGCTACCAGTTCACACTCAGTTTTTGGTCCATGTGGGGACTTGAACCGGGGCCCCTCCGGTTCCCAAACCAACTCCCCACAGAGAGAGATACTCCCCCCCCAAAAAAAAAAAAAATAATTTAAAAAAAAAAAAATAACTTTTTTTTATATATTTTTCCCCCCTCTCACCTACTTCAGCATTAATTGGCAACTATATTGATCATCAATCAGTTGTTTTTGCCATTTTTTACAAGTAAATATGCAAAATAAACCCCTGGTCCAGTTTGCCAAATGTAATTATTTGTTGCCTTTTATTTGTCATTGACATTATAAAATTTAATTTTTTAAAATTTTTGACTATTGGATTAACAAAAGAGGCTATTTGAAATCGGCAATGGGAAATTTAAATGCCCATTTTTCACCGCAGTCGATTTATCGTGAAAACAATCGGTTAGTTGCAGCCGTACTCGGATAAGAGTTTGACCCTCACGCTTTTATTTTGAAAGCCGTAACCGGAAGCCCTGCACTGCCTGGTCCCTCCTCAGCATCACGGCATCATCCGCTGTCTTCTCCCCCACCACTGGACCTGAAACTGACCCCGTAAAACACAGAAACCGGGATAATGGACGACGTCCCTCCGATCATCAACATCTCCATCTCCCTGCGGATCCAGCCCAATGAAGGACCCGTGTTTTTTAAGGTGGACGGGACCCGGTTCGGCCAGAGCAGGACCATCAAACTGCTCACAGGCTCCAAATACAAGATCGAGGTGGTGCTGAAACCTGGAAACGTCGAGGCCACGTAAGTAGAAATTCAATTCAAACCCAATATTTTCTATCATTTTGTGCATTTTGTGGTCAGATGTGATTTATCTGCAGCAGAAGGAAACAGCATTCACATATTTAAATAAAATAAGATCTATAAGGGTCTATAAGGATAGGATCCGTCTCCATAATTACAATTAAATATGGTTTCTAAATACTAAATAAAGCAGTATGGTCATGCATGGCTCCGTGGCCTTCCTCCTGCAGGCCTGCAGCATCCGATATCCGCCTGAATAAATCATCATGTGGATCATGTGTGATGTTTATTAACGTCGCTGGTGGCGACAGGACGCGTCTTCTCTCTGCTGATGTACAAACACACACAAACAGCTCATGTTGGATCAGATAAAGTGGAGGAGTCAGCGTCCAGCAGGGCGGGGTCCACATGATCCAGGGCCGGATCCAGCCCTCGTGGTGCCCCAGGTGGAATTCGGAGCCCTCTCTTTAGGGTTGAGGTACAAGTTCAAACCTCCAGAACCCTAACGCTAACCCTGTAAACCGCAACACACATCAGACATCACAGTAGTTTTAAGACAAAAATTAAGATTTTCATAAATAACTGTATTAATTATAATACAAATAAACACTTGGTCCCTGATATTTGGGATGCACTGATACCGATACCAGATCGGATATCAGACCGATACTGACTCAAATTGTGACAACGGGTCGCTCTATTCAATTCAAGTTTACATTTTCCACCAGTTTCTTGCTGCATTAAAAAGATTTACTCTTGAACTGTTAATTTCGCATGTACAGCATTTATTTAATAATTTATACATGTATTTATTTATTTAATGCCCAAGACTGTAGTCCTTCAAATGGCCACTTGAGACTGGCTCCAAAAGCGAGTCAGTCCCCAGAGAAGTCCATGTTAATAAGCCCTACTTTACAGCAGAAGTCAACCTGTTTACAGCCTGGTACAAAAAAACAGTTTTGGTCTCCATAGCTAATATCCCTGTTCATCACAGCTGTGAGGAGGGGTGAATTTTTATGTAATTCACCTGTTTAAATTAGATTAAGGCTTAAAGTTATACATATTTGAAGGCCTGGTCACTTTAAATGACAGGTGGGTGAAGGGAATTTCTTAAAATTTGGTACAAAAGTCCACTTGGATTCAAGGATGACCTGATTGACAATTGTTGAAGAGGATAAAATGATGAAGTGATGACATTTTGGACAGACATGGATGTAAACTGCAACTTGACTGGTTGGCAGAGGCATACAACCACAAGGCAGTAATTCTAGCTGGTTTAGCTAGGTGTTAGGATGTGTCGTCACTGCCAAGATGGTGATTTTGGCAAATTTATACAGTCTATGATTATTACTAATAGATTACAGTTATTAACGTTATTAGATGTTTTTGTCCAGAGTGATGTAGGCCTATATGTGGGGCATAATCTAAGCCATAGTAGCTGAAGGAGAAGAAAATCAGCTCTCAGTTCTAACCATAGACTATATAAAGATGGACAACACGTCTCCACTTCCTCCCACTGTACAGAAGTGAAGCCAGAATATCCTGGATACGGAAGCTGCCATCTTGAGATTCTGACGTCGTTTGAAGCCAGAACCAATCGCGAACCAAACGTAGCCGCAGCCCATCAGCGAAAGACACTTACAGCAGCCAATCATGACGTCTCACCCCCTTTTAATAGCATCAAATAGCTAATTAAAATCAAACTTATCAGAAAAATCAACACTTGAACACCTATCAGCATAATTAGAACTACCTAAAATGACAGAAACCATCTTTTCAAAAAAAATATGTCATGTCCATCTATGTCCCATCCGCTAATAAGAAGGGGGTGGGCTATATGACCTATACTGCAGCCAGCCACCAGGGGGCGATCCAGATGTGTTGGCTTCACTTATGGGGAGTTGTCATGCCATCCATCTTTATATACAGGCTATGGTTCCACCTGATGCAGGTGCCACAAAGCAGATGCATGCAGGTGTCCTGTCATTTAATAACCCTAAATACAGTATCAAACTTCTTCTTCCTTCTTTCTTTCTTTGTCGTCCTCACAGCACCATGAACATTGGAGGCATCATCTTCCCTCTGGAGCAGCAGTCCAGGGACGAAGAGTCGGTGGTGTATCATGGCCAGTATGACACCGAGGGTGTCCCGCACACCAAGAGTGGAGACCGGCAACCTGTCCAAGTCAGTATGGAGGTAAGACAACTGTCTCACTCGGACCTCGGAGTTTCTTTATCCATCAAATTAAAGAGCAGATTTTTGCTGCAGTGTTGGTGACGACGATCTCTCTTTCTGTCCAGTTTAACAAAGCAGGGACGTTTGAGACAGTCTGGCAGGCAAAATACTACAATTACTACAAGAGGGAGCACTGCCAGTTCGGCAACAAATTCAGCAGCATCGACTACGAATGCAAGCCCAACGAGACGCGGACCCTCATGTGGATCAACAAGGAGGCGTTCAACTGAGTCAGCTCACCCCTCCACTTTCCACACACCAATTACCAAACAGAGGACACCAGGTGCGCCAGGACTACCTTTGAACATCAGCATCACAACGATAAGGACAGCCATATCTAGGCGTGAGTCACGTCAGCAAGGGTCTGGTATTGGTGTTGTTTTATCAAAAAGAGGAGAAAAAAATAGCTGTTTGCTATGCTGGTCTTTAAAGGTTTTTTGTTTTAAAGCTGCGCTCTGCAGTGGTGCTTTTTGGCAGCTTCACATGCCAGCAAAAATGAATAGTTTAGCTAATATTCAGAAATCTTATACAGTGGCGTAAGTCAAGTGCACACAGCACTCTTATGTTTGCCACCTCGGCTGGTTTAAGATGTTTTATATCAAAGGTAACTAAAGGGACATAACGTGGGAAAAGATCTGAAGCTTTAGGGTGCTGTTTTCTCTGAAGGGAGCGCTCATGCATCTGTATTTAAGTTACAGTCCGTCACTCACTGTGTGAGTGTGACTTCCTTTCAGTGATCAAACATCGAGAAGCTCCACATGAAAAGTTACATAGTGTAGATTAAAGCAGGAGTGTTGAAGGTTAAAGGAACAATTGGACATATGTGAAATACGCTTGTTGGCCATTTTAACCCACATACTCACATGACAAGATTTGTATTTACTTGCTCCATCCATCCATCCATCCAATAAGTACCGTGGGGGGGGGGGGGGGGGGGAAGGAGGGGGGGAGGGGGGGCGAAGGGAGGGGGAAAAAGAGAAAAAAAAAAAAAAAAGAAAAAAAAAAAAAAAAAAAAGGGGGGGGGGGAAAGGGAAAAAAAAAAGAGAGAAAGGGGAAGAAACAAACATCTCAGTGCTTCCAGTACAGATAAATGTGTCCAGGAAGCTGAGGGCCACTTCTGAACTCAGCACTCTGTACGTTACTGAGTACTACAGGAATGAGTCCTAAAACCCGGAAATGAGTTAGCAGTTTAGCACCTCTGGTCCCCTCGTCTTTAAGGCAATGGATTTTTGGATGGGTTTTTAGATAGATATCTGAAATAAGTTCTGTGGTTAATACAAGCTTAAGCAACCAAATGGCAAAATCCCACTGGCTTTTTGTTGAGGGAAGCAGGGCGATGCTAACTTCTGAGTTGGCCTACAAAAATATGTCACTGTAGCACTCCTTATGTTAAACTATCTTGGCTGCTAAGGACTATACTGCAATGATCATTTTCTTACTCGCTACACCACTTTCTAAATAATCCTATCTATGCATGAAATGAGATATTTTACTCAAGTAGGATCATAGAGTTAAGTTGCAAAAACTCAGGGACAAAATTAACTTCCATTCTTCTCTGTGGTACAACTGTCTCCATCATAACTTCTGCCTCCTGTCAATGCCAGAATCCCATTGAACACGGTGTGGAGGGCAGCGTTCACAGATCTGGGGTCAATTAATTCAATTATAGTCAAACTATTTTGCCGCAAAACCTGTCACAAAATTCGGGAAGAAAGTCCTACAGTCAAGGGCATGGATTTCATTTCCACATTGGGGACAAGGACACACATTTAGCTGGCATTCTAGGGATCCTCCCCCCTAGGAAATCTTTAATGTCAATGACTTTATTCCTTGCACTGAAATTTTATGCAGCAAAATATCTGCATTTTCTGGATGAAGTTATAGTAGAAATGTCTTGGGCTCAATGATTCCACAAGAGTCTCAGCTTTCCAGTGATACCCAATTTATGCAATCCTAAGATCGTTTTGAGACCCGACTATGTAGAACTTCAAATACACCATTTTTACAATAGCAAACAATACATTTAAACTGCATTCAAAATACTGCTTGATTTTATTTGCCCAAAATTGCATGTGATTATCATAACGTGGACATATCTGTAAAGTGGAGACTGATGGGTACCCATAGAACCCATTTCATTCACATATTTTGAGGTCAGAGGTCAAGGGACCCCTTTGAAAATGGCCATGCCAGTTTTCCCTCTCTAAAGTTCAGCCTGAATTAGGAGCATTATTTATTCTCTTTCCTGACAAGGTAAGCATGACTTGGTTGGTACCAATGGATTCCTTACGTTTTCTGGTTTCATATGATATCTCACAATCCAGATGGAGTCCTCTGCAGCCTGTTGGTGGTCCCAGTAGGTTTGAAAATTAAGATAAGATATTCCTTTATCGGTTCCACAGTAGAGAAATTCACAATTATTTGTTAGGGATGCTGAGATGAAGTTTAGGTGTACTTGAGCACCCTTAAAGAGACTAAAATCTCCCCTGATTGGAGCACCCAACTTTATTTGTAAAGTACCTGTCACGCAGCGACAAGTGATTGAAAAGGACTTGTAGCCTGTTGTTGTAGTGTGAGCACAGCAATAGGGGGGAAATCTAATGACCTCTTATCGTGTAGCAGGTTGAATCTTCAAAGGTATATTTGTGATATTGTCTATTATTATGTACTGACATAATGTTTGCCTTTATTTTTCCCCTTAGTTTAGGGTCCCTCAAACGAGAAAAGCTAATCCAGCTAATCAAAAGATGTCGTCATTGTTTTAGGTAACACGCTAGTTAGCAATCCAGCTTGTAGTCACCAGGGTTTAGTAGAGATAGGACAGAGCTCAAACCTGGCAACCACGATGAGTTCGGGACTTTAGAGATGCTGTGTTCAATCACTACTATTGCAATTTCACCTATTTCTGCACTTGTTCAATAAACATGATGCAGCATGCCAGTTTCTTGGAAGGTGTATTTGTTCACTTTTGATGAAGCTAGGCTAGCAGTTTCCCCTGCTTCCAGTCTTTGTGCTAAGCTAGACTAAACACAGGACCTATCCCTGTAGTGGAAGCACTGAAATTTACACTCTCATCTCACTCTGGAGGAAAAATTTAAAAGCATTTTCACCCAAAATGTTCAAACTGTTCCTTTAAGGTGGAGTGAAAAGAAGCCTTCAAATTGTGTGCAATAACTCCTGATAGTTAAATGTATTGCAGCACAAGTTGTGAGGGGCCGAATGCACCAGCTAGCATGGTGTCAGCTGAAGACCAGGATGGAAGACACCTGGGGGTGGAAGTAGTATTTTATCTTATTTATTAAATGTGTGGATGTGTCTGTGAGAGAGATGAGACAACATATGAGAGATTGTACATTGTTTTATCTTATGTGTTATGTATTGTGTTATATAACTGGAAAATCCACCCAAAACACTGTTGTCAGGCTATTAAATTGGCGGTATCAATCGATATAATCCCCATAGATGTGGTCATTAGGGGCCTACTACACCCACTCTATTCACAAGGTACATAAGCAGGTGCTGTTGTATAGACAGTGTGAAACTCCAGAAAGGGTGGAGTTCACTTCCCATGTGACACAATGTGTAGTTTTTTTTGTGTTCATAGTTATTATAACCCAAAACACAATGTTTTTCCCTAAATTTAACCAAGTATTTTTCTTGTCTAAACCTAAAAACGTTGTACATTTGTTGTCTAAATCTAAAAACGTTGTAGTTTTATTGCCTAAACCTAAAGAAATTGTTGTTTGATGCCTAAACGTAAAGAAATTGTAGATTTGATGCCTAAACGTAAAGAAATTGTAGATTTGTTGCCTAAACCTAAAGAAGCTTTTTTTGTTTGTATTGAAAGCGTGACGTTTCATTCAGTTTTACATGTCAGAATGTGTTGCCTTTAAGTTTCACTTTCACTTTTACAGCATGCTAGGCTTGTAGGCCCCTAATGACCCACATCTCTGGTGCTTATAGCTACTGCTGACGCCTGTTTAATGGCCTGATAGCAGTTGAATCGGATGCAGCAACAATGTTTAAACAAACAGGTAGAAGGACAAGAATGTTTCTTCTTCTTCTTCTTCTTGTAGATAACTGGCCAATGTCAGACGCTGTGACATCATGTTCAGATATTTCCAGACGTTGTGAGTCTGGTGGCAGAAAATATTTAAATGCTCTAAAACAAATTAGCAAATGATTTGGTGTCAACCCACCAAAATAAGTGTGAGCTGCCATGTTGAAACTGACCTTCAACAACCACAGGTAGAAATCTATTACGAGATGAAAACAGATGTGGAGGCAGATGATATGAGATCTATCAGTTTGAGTGATCGATGGTGGATTCTCCCTTCAAAGGGTAAAGCTAGTGTTACTCTGAATTTCAACAAATCCCATGAAAAGACCAAAACCTTCAAAGTCTGTGTCAATACTTTATGACTTCCTGTCTGCTGAAGCCCTTTGGCTCTTATTGAAGACGCAAGTCACTAAATACACAGATCTATAGTAATTTCCTAAAACAGCTGCTCACTGTAGTTTTTATCAGACAAACAGGAGGAAGTAGTGCATTTGTTGGAGACTATTTTCAGCTGTGGATTAATTCACATTAGGTGCTCTAGTGAGTATTAGTGGCAGCAGGACGGTGTATGTGGGATTGAGTCAAAATAAACTACAGTGTGTGTTCATGGAGGTGAAGGAACATGTCACCCAGTGATGCAGTGAGGCTCAGTGATGTGTTTTTAATCGTTTTTAGACAATGGAGCTCTAATGCACAGAAGAAGAAGAAGCAGAGGTATCAGTCTTTGATACACACACAATACATGTTAGTAGATACATTCGTTGTTGATTTGAGTCTGAACATGAGATTTGTTGACAGTAAGAAAATATCACCTAATGGATCCTTTAAACATTCAAATGCGTCCATTCCTCTGCTGAAATAGGGACAATTTTTTATGTCTTTTATTTTGAGACATGATGCTTATCGCAGGTTGCAAGTGCTTCATTTTGTGTTAAATTTGTGCCGCCAAAACTCTTACCTTTTTTTTCTCTCTCTCTCTCTCTGAAGTGCATGGCTAGATTCATTTTGCCAAATATGATCTGTATGTTTGTGTTTTTGTTAAGACATCTCAATGCATAAACCTTGCTGTTTTGTTATGTGTTGAACTAAGGGGTATAAAGTGTCTTTGTGAATAAAACAGTATACTGAAACAATATTGTTGTATGGTAACAGTTGCACTTATTATAAACTTGAATACTTGTGTGAATCAGTGGTGGAGTGTTCATATCCTTTATGTAAGTAAAAGTACAATTACCACACAGTGAAAATATTAAAGTATAATCATGAAAATGTACTTAAAAGTATAAAAATATCCCCTGTGACTGTTGTACTATTATATATTCTATCATTAGATTATTATTACTCATCATTAATGAAAAAGCAGGATTTTGCTGTTGTAGTTAGTTGAGGTGGAGCTCATTTTGAACTATTAACTAATGATTATTTTCATTATGGATTAATCTGCTGATTGTTTTCTCCATTAACTGATTGATCGTTTGGTTTATAAAAATAATGAAACTAGTGAGAAGTAATGACCCAAAGCCCAGAGTGACACCTTCACAATGTTTGTTTAGTCCAACAAACAATCCAAACATCAACATTATTACTAATATATTGACATTATTAAATGGAAAATAATAAATATATATTTTCAGCTGTACTTATATCAACTGTTGGCTAGTTTAAATCATAACAAAACATAATTATGTATAAACTTTATGTGTTCTGTGTGAAACGTAATAAGTCATGTCTTCCCCCTGAAATATAGTGAAGTAGAAGTATGAAGTGCCATGAAATGGCAAAACTCTGGTAAAGTACAAGTACCTTGAATTTGTACTTGTATGATACTTTAGAAAATGTAGTTAGTTACATTCAACCGGTGCAGTTTTTTTGACTGTGTAGCTTTAAAACACTACATGTAGACCTATCACTCTCCTATAAATACCTCACATATAAATATTTACATGCAAAACATCAAGCACAGAAACTGTAAGTGTAATATAGAAACAGATTATTGTGCTTCATGTCCTCGGTGTTGTGTTGCTGTGATGTATGACTTGAATTTAGGTTAAGTGCCCTCTGTTATGCTTGCAAAAATAGAGGTTAGCTTTGCACTTATTCGGGTAGAAAACAGGATAGTGTTGTAATGAAAACATGATGAGTGATGAGTGTTTTTAACACTGATCTATGTTTCCCCTCAGCAACAATGAGCTTCAGAGAAAGAGAAAACCTGGACGTGCTGCCCTACCATTTTTTCTCCAAAGATAGTGTGTTTTATGATGATGAATCACTCTGTACCTAAAAAAAGAACAACTTGATTTCGACCTGATTAAATAGTTTATCTTTCTATCTTTATTGTGCTTTCCCCACCAAAATAAAGCTTGCATAGGGAACATTTTGTGACCAAGCTACATTCAGGGAAAACAAACAGAAGTATGATTAAGGTAAATATCACTTCAGTCTTGGTTAGGGTGATCAGATCAGAACAAATGTGGGACAATGTGGGACATTACCAATGCTGAAAGGTAGGGTACAATTTTGATATAATGCCTATCTAATTTAAATAATAAACATTTCTATTCTGCCCCATATCTTGTAGCATCTTTATGTTTTGCATGTTTCTTGTGAGACACACAAACTGTCGCATCGTGTTGTATTCCCCTTGTGTGAAATTGAAAAATACTTGGCACATTTCACAAAAAACTCTGAGAATTGCCTTCCATCAAATTCATAAATACTTTTAAGTAGTATCACTGCCTTTGTTGTAGCTGCTTTTCCTTTTCTTTGTGGTAGTTTCCATCATATTCCACCTAAATCTGCATAGCTTGTGACCTGGCGGGGACTCGCCATTTTCTCCGTTGGGCATAGCAAAGATGGTGAAAGGTCAACCTGCAGTTGACCCATGTGTGAACAGTTTGAGAGCAAAAACAGCCCTGTGATGACAGCCATCCCTGCTTTCTTCACAGCCGCTAGATAAAAAGCTCAGTGGGTAAAGAAGGTCATCCTTTAATCGTAAGGATGGTGGTTCAATCCCTGGCTATTACAGTCTGCATGTTAAAGTGTCCTTGAGTGAGACACTTAACCCCAAATTGCTCCCTGGGTGCTTACAGCAGCCCACTGCTACATACTTAGGATGGGTTAAATGCAGAGGTCAAATATCATGTACCTGTATGTATATAAGTAAAGGTTTCTTCTTCTTCTTCTTCTTCTTCTTCTTCGAAAAAGCTTAAGTTAAAAAAGCCTCTGTCCTGCAGTGGTCTGACTTTTGAAAACTATAGTCAATGAAAATGTGGGACATCGTCTCAATAAGTGGGACATGGGGCAAAGGGTAAAAATGCTGTGCAGTCCCTCTTAAAGTGGGACACCTGTCCTCCTTTTCATGGTATCAGCATAAAGCCAATATGAAGACCCCTGGTGGAAATACAACTACAAGCACCTCGAATTCATGGTTAAGTATTTGAGTAAATGAAGTGGGAATAATTGAGAACTGGTGAGATTCAATGTTTGTTATTTTGAAATAGAGTGATTCCTCGTCACAATAGACGAGCTTTGGTTTGCACCTTCCACTCCTCCTCCTCCTCCTCCTCTCTCCCTCTTCACTCTCCCCCTCTCTCTCTCTCTCTCTCCACCACCAGCTTCTCTCTCTCCCCCTCTGCGGCTCTATCTGCTGGCGCTGCAGTGAATATCTCCCCCGCTGTCAGAAACCGTAAAGTCAGACAGCCGGTGGTCGGTATCTTACCGTTAAAAGTCACAAACCCCGTTGAAGCGTCGTCTTTATCTGACCGTGTCGATCCGTTAACGGAGCTTTAAATCACCCTGCAAGCAGCTTCAGACTCCCTCGCGGCAAAATGGTAAGAAAAATCTGTTCTTCGTTTTTAAAATTATAATGTCATTTCGTAAAAACAGCTTCTCCTCCTTCGACTGCACTGTTAGCTTCAGAACTAGCACCCCAGGCTAACCTAGCTACCGTTAGCACAGTGCAGTTAAAAAAAAGACCGTAACGTGTTTTGTTTATGACAGTATTGTTTAATTATTGTGTTGTTTGTGCTTATTTCAACAGACACATTGTCACACATCCATGTTTAAAGTAACGTCGATGTGCGTGTCGGTATAATACGATCACAAGGCTAGTTAGCTGGTGAGGAAACACAGAAATACTGCACTAATACGGTTTAGCTAGTTTAGGCTAGCTAGCTAGCTAGATGGAGGTGCGTCAAGTGCGCAACACAGTAACGACGGAAGTGTCGTAACATAAAAAATAAATCAAAATAAAAGCGTCAAAGAAGCAAGTCATTAACGACGACACAAATTAACTAGTACTCCAACTGTTTTAATATTCTCATTTGGCTAGCTATTGTGTATAAATCGTTTAAAACAGTTTGATAATAATGTTCATGTATCTTGGTTTGTTTGAACAACATCTTAAACTTCAGTGGAATGTAAGTTGCAACGCTGTGGTGAAGGAATTACTGTCTTGTTGCAAGTGAAACTACTGCATATAATATTTTAAAAGTACAAAGGTATTATCTTCAAATCACACTTAAAGCACCAAAATATAAAACAACCCTACTCTTTATGCTGATTCCCAGCTGCAATTTTGTGTTTTATTTTGAAAGTGGTAACCGGACGTGTTCGGGTTATGTGTTATGTGAAATGGCAGCTTCGTCAGTACACTGAGGCACCGTCAGACGTCTGTGTTAGTGTTTAAATCACATCGTTTTTGATAGCTGTTTTTGTTATAGCTGTCTGACATTCAGACCATCTTCTTATTATTCATTCATAAGCTTTGAAGTAATGTTAGTGTTATATTTGATCTAAAAATAAAAGACAACCTTTGAAAGCCCCATGAGGCAAATTTGTGATTTTGGACTAAATAAAATGGACTTGACTTGATCAATGGCTGATAATTATAATAAGGCAAATATCAAGCGAAAATGAAGCAAAGTCCTTTTTATTAGTTAGGCAATATAGAAATAAGAGTTTATATACACAGCCTTTGATATGCTGAAGAACTGCCCACCCTGATTATGGTGTGAGTATTACTCTTTTCCATATTACTCATTCTTTATCTCAAATTTTTATTCATTTATATTGCCTGAGATTAATAGTTCATACTCAAGAAATTAACAAAATGTGTGGAGCCGAAGGGATGAGATGCAACAGAGGTCCCTTGTCTGGATTTGAATCAGAGATGGTACATGTTTATGTGGTATGCTCTTGGTGACAGTTTTAAGGGTTAAACCTTTCAAACTTTAAAACAAATCAGCATGGAGAAATGTGTCTGCTTCTAGTCTTTCCTAATCTGTAGTTAAAGGTGCCCTATACAATATTCAAAGCATTAATATAGCATTAAACAACTATTTGGTATATAAAGATACAACTTTAGTGGACAGTGAACTCACTCTCCTTCTGTGTGTTTTGTAATCAGAGCTTGTCCTTGTTTTGTTGACATCGCTGTGCCTTTAGTGGCCATTTGTGCATGTGAGCATACCCCACTGGCTAGCTCACAGCCACCGCTCTGCACTGTTCTTATGTGGTGGTTACAGCCAGTAACGCTGTCTTGACTGACGGTGCTATTACGGTAGTGTACAAGCCACTCTCCGGTTCCCCCTCAGGTTAACACTATTAGCTCTGTCAGCGGTATTGCCATTGTTTGCCATGTTGAGAGCTGTGTGGAGACAATAGAAATGCTCCCAATCTTGCATTTAGCACCTTTTAAAGATGCTAAATTTGATATCCAGAGCATGAATATAGCAGCAGACAACTATTTGCAAAATAAAGTGGTTACAGCTGATACATTGTCGTCGTGGAAGCGTAGCACCCGTCCTCTGGATCCCCAATTAGCACCATTATCTCTGTCAGCGCTTTCACCGCTGTTAGCACCATTAGCTGCGAGCTGCCTGGCTTGCCGTTGCCATTTTGAGAGTCGGTGAGAGGCAAAAGCAATGCTCCCAATCCTGTATTTAGCATCTTTAAGTGTCCTTATCTGTTCATTATGATATTTTTATTATCTTGGTCATTTGCACAGAATAAGATAATTATCAGTAAATAAGAGCAGATAACTTAAAAGGACCAAGCGAGTTGGTCAAGAAGTTAAGGTTTCCTCAGTTTGTGGAGGCAGGTAACAGTTATTATTGTAAGTGCAGCTCACACTGGCCATGTTACATCATACAGACAGACAAAGCAGTCGAGGTGCTGTTGCTGGGTTGTGTAGAAAATGTGCTAGAATTTTGGAGAGTTGTTGTACGTCAAGTCAATACTGGAAAATAGGTCGTTTATATGTTGTAACACTTATATGCCACCGCTGAGTGTTTCCCTTTAGAGTTCAAATCTTAATGCAAGTTAAAAATGGACTGATGAATCCAAAAATGTGTGGAGAATGATTACCCTAGTTTTGCCACGAGTAAGAATCCGCCCACACTGAGCCAGCTGAATTTGAAAACACTCTTTTTCTCTCCGTTCAGGCCTTCCAGTCCAAGCACACTAAACCGCTGTTTTTCATATTCAGGCACTGAGTACAGTATTTTCAAAAATCGTGTCTGTAGTGGATCAATTAAACTAAACTTTAGAAAATAATAATGTGAACATTGTCTTTGTGATCACTCATTTTAGATACAGCAATTCATTATGCTTTATTTCACATGATAGTCCACCAAGTATTAACATTGGATTTCAGGAAGTCCTTTGTATTTTGATCTGTGATCATAAAATATTGATTCAACTTACACCTCAGACAGGAATTCCTGTTCAACTGGTCAATATACATTCATGACCTGCAACCAAGTCATTATTTTCTTCTTCATTTATCAGATATCTCTAAATGACAACAGCTAAGTTGTGAGTGTGTCTGTATTAAAACATAGCCTGCAGATGTTTATCCAACAGAGACCCAGCAGACAAACCAGACTGTCTGTCCCACTGTTGAACCCATGGTGTGATCAGTGCTTTTGTTGTTTGCTGACTGAAACAGGAGAAGGAACAGTTGAAGCATTTTCCAATTGATTAGGCATTTTAGTGTGAATGGTGATGGTGAAAATGTATTAAAAGTGTGGATGCCACGTCATTTTCACATGCGTTTTTGAGATTTAGCCGGTGGTGTTGCACAGCATACCGTTACTAGAAAGATATAGCAATATCCTGCTGTTACAAGCAGTACGATACTGTGTTTTAGTAGTACCAGTACTTTAAGAATGACATTTAGTGTTTTAATACAAGCTGTGAGTTGTGTCGATGTTCAACTGCAGAATTGCGAGTGTGTGTTTGTGTGTGCAGCACTCTGCTTTAGAGGACGCCATTAGGATTGGGATCCCACGGGAGCAGGCAGTTATAACTGGTAGGATCAAGCGGTCAAAAAATAAACTGTAGTGATAAACAGAAGGATGTTGAAAAAAAGATTAAAGCAGGTCATGAACCTCTCACCGGCTGCACAGTCCCGCTCTGAGCTATTGTCTCTATCAACAGAACTCCCTCAAAAAAAACAAGGAAATAACAGTGTGACTCTAATTACTGATCAAATATGCCGATAACTTTTGATTCACCTGCTTTTCTAAATCTGTCCAAGCATCTCCTGTAATTCGGCAAACACATTCCACCAAAGAGCATGTGTTAAAGCGTTAATTTGCTGCGTGTCTCTGTAACATGAAATAGACTTAGAGGAAAAGCAGTCCGGTGAGAGTGACTCTTCTCTCTCTTCACATCCCTCCGACACAACACAGCACTTTTTACAGTTAGTGCGGCATCCTCCTGATTTTAGCAGTTTTTCCCTCATCAACTTCTCACAAAACTGAATCTGAATTTAATATTGGTTTGTGGGTTTTAGTAATTGTTGTGCGCCAGCAGGGGTGCTGTTTTACAGCAAAACCCCTTATTAAAAGCTGTTTCATAAGTGATATCACAGTCAGAAATACTTTATTTATTGTTCCATTTTAGAATAAAAATATATATAAACATAGATTATATAACATTTTTTATATATATATATGTGTGTGTGTATATATATGTATATATATATATATATATATATATATATATATATATATATATATATGTGTGTGTATATATATATATATATATATATATATATATATATATATATATATATATGTGTGTGTGTGTGTGTGTGTGTGTGTGTGTGTGTGTGTGTGTGTGTGTGTATATATAGATATATATATACAGTAAATTACATCAACTTAAGTATAGGAGATATCAGATTACTGCATACCATTACATTTTTTAATTAATAAAAAAAAATTTTGAGTTCTTGTTTTTTGATGTTTTAGATTTTTTCAATGAAATCGTTTCAGTATCGGTATGGAGATATTTAGGCAGGATATCGTTTCAAAGTCAGAATTTTGGCATTGTGATAACACTATTAGCCAGCTGAATGTAGTGTAAAGGCAAATTATACTGTCAAGTCTGGCTGCAGAAGGCTATGTGGTATAAATTTTGTCATCTTTCTATGTCCATGAGGGATTAAAAAAACAACTGTGCATTTTTGTGTAGTTAATATGACAGCTGATGCATAGGTTTTTATTCTGTCCCGAGCAGATCGCTGTGGTCAGCAGTTTAAGATTCATTTCAGATGCTGCAGCAGCACCAGCGGCTTTACTGTCATGTACGCTGTGAAGCAATGTCACTCAGATTTATGTCAGAGATTCAAATAATGTGGCGGATAAACCAAGCTGAGTGGGGGTTACCGTCCACCGTCCCTAAATATACAGGCACATGTTTCATTGTAGATCAGATTCATTAATGAATTCCTCTTGGTGAAGTGATTGACCTGATTAGCTTCCCCGCTTAGCTGTTAGCAATTGCGGTTTATAATAGTTATGTTTTAATTTCAATGTATGTAGTTTCAGTGTATTTGAAGGAACTTCTTTCAACAGCTGCACGGTTTCAGAGGTGTCGTCATCATTAAAGCATGCAGCATGATTGACAGGAACAACTTTATCATCGAATGGACAAACTCTATTATATATTTTGACTTCAGGACATCTCTGACAACATACATGTTGAAAATCAAACATGTATTACTTTAGATATTTTCAAAAGTGAAAGTCCCTAGATGTGTATGATTGAACTTTTCCCATGACCTATTGTTAAAACAAAATTGCAATAAATCGTAATATCAAATCGCAAGAGTATATAGAATAGCAATACCTAAAAATCACAATACATATCGAATCAACACCCACGTATTGTGATAGTGTCGAATTGGAAGATAGGCGTATTATCCCAGCCCTAATAGTGTAGCTCTACATACACAGTTTCAGTGGTTGGCAGCATTAAAACGCTCTGTGAGAATGAACAGCTTAAAGGACTACAGCATCCAAACAGAATCCACCCAAATATTAATGTGCATGAGGAGCTCACAAGTACCAGATAAGAAGGAAACCCCATGTAGCGTACTAGGCCCATGTGACGCCTGTGATCAGAGCCAAGTGTGTGTTGGGCTCAGTGTCAGACAACAAGCTGGAGCAGACCTCTGCATGTGGAGTTCCCTGAGGAGGGAAGAGGGATGTCTGAGTGGCTGGCACAGCAATCAGAGAAACCAAATCAACTCTTCAGTCAGCCTCAATCACACTCACAAACAGAATAATTAAATCTGGAGTGAAACTGATTGAAGAAAACAAATGGCCTTTTTTGGACCTACGTTCTATTTCGCTGTATATTTGCTGAAATGTTGCATGTTCAACATCTAAACCACACATTGCCTCTCTCTAAAAGTAATCTGATATTTCACTCTAGATTACGGAGCTAAAATTATTAATTGATTAGTCTATCAACAGAAAAATAATTAATAGCTATTTTGATAATCAGTTATGCCAGAGATTCTCTTGTTCCAGTTTCAAAATTTTGAGGATTTGATGTTTTTTCATCTTATGTGACATTAAAATTATTTTATCTCTAATATATTTTGATTTTAGACTATTGGTTGGACAAAAAACATTGTGACTGTGTCACTTTGGGCTCAGTCACAAGGGACATTTTTCTGCTTTGAGGACTTTTACTTTTGATACTATACTGTACTGTATATTTCTCTGATGACACTTACATACTTTTACTTGAGTAATATTCTTCATGCAGTGCTTTAACTTTGAATATTATCAGTGTGGCATTCATACTTCCTCCACCAGTCCAAAATGACGAGGCTACTAAATTTGTTGTGACTTCTGTTATATGGAGGATGGAGTCTGTCAAAATCAATTCTAAATAAATAAATCACTCGATAAACAAATAAATGTCATGAAATGTAGCAAAATAATATTAAAAATAAATGTAGTCATAAATTAATCGATAAAATGTGAAATAAAGTGATGTTTCTGTTTTAATTTGCTTCTTTATTAATTTCATTCACTCTTCTGTTTAATTTTGCTTTACATTTATTTCTGTTTATTTTTATTAATTTTTAAATGTATTCATTTATTTCAGTTTTACTTTGCTTCTGTTTTTCTTTCTTAATTTCCTTATTTATTTACTCTTCTGTTTAATTTTCCTTTTTATATATTCATGTATTTATTTTTATTCATTTTTAAATGTATCCAATTATTGTGCATTTGTTTTTTATTTATTTTGTGTAGTTTTTTAAATGTATTTTATATTTATTTTTAGATGTGTGTATTTGTATATTTATGCATTTTTAATGTTTATTTATTTATTTATTTATTAATTTCTGCATGATTTTCGCTTTGCATTTCACCCCTTATTTATTTCCCAAAACTTATTTTTCTCTGTATTATTTTCTTTACACATTTCTTATTGCATTCCTTTATGCATTTCTGCCTTATTATGCAAACTAATATGCTGTCACTCAACGTAATCGCTTAGCGGTCCAGCGTGTGCCACCGATCTAGTCTCGAGCAGAGTCTCTGATGGGTGCAGTTGTCACAGAGAGGCGCAACACTTTTTCACACCGGCTTCAGCCTAGAAGTTCCCACTCTGAACAAGATTAACCTCAGGGAGGAGACTGACAGTAGTAACAGTCCAGCTGGAGCTTTTGAGCTTCACACAGCTACCGGTACGAGCAGCAGCAGGCTGATGGCCCGCTGAATGGAGCCGGGAATGAAGACTAGAGTGCAGCTAGCTAGCTAGCATATCGTCGATGTCTACATTCTGATCTATGCTTTGACCTCATGATGACCCATTTTGAGTGACAGCCCCTCCATTTGCATAATGAGTCAGATTTATAAAGAAATTTAAAAATAAATTGTAAAGAAATGTTTAAAGAAAAGAGTACAGAAATAGATAAGTTCTGGGTAGCTAAATAAAAGATGAAACACAAAGGGAAAGAATTACATAAATGCACACATTTAGAAATAAATATAAAATAAATGCAAAAATAACACAATAAATATGAATGGAAAATAAAGGGAAAATTAAACAGAAGAGTAAATACATAAGGGAATTAATACAAAGATAAATGAATGAAGCAAATTAAAACATAAATATCAATTTATGTCACATTAGATCAGTTAATTGATATATTTATTTTCTATTGCATTTAATTACATTTATGTATTGATCAATTAATTAATTTATTAATTTATTTTAATTTTTGGCAGGTTCTGTCGTCCATATTGTTGACCTATCCACCTCTCTTCTACAAACCTACATGAACTACTGCAGTTTGTCAACATCAAAAACAATAACATCATATTTTACAGCAGAAAAGCAAGCTAGCTAATGACACTAGAGATCCAACAGAAACATGGTGAAGACAGAATATTTCACAGCATTATAATAATTTAATGACATTTAAGGAAAGTGAGCTTTGGAGTGACTGGCCCAGTATTCATAGAGTCAGCTGTGTTAAACATGAACCTTGTCAAACCCTACAGATGAGATTATGTTTTTTTTATGTGCTGTAAGGCAGAACAGAGTTCACATATGACCTGTGTATGTGATTTAGAGTCAGTGTGGCTCTTGTTACCAGTCGAGGAGGAAAGCTGCAGCCTCGGTCGAGCAGCCTGATTCAAGTCCTCGAGAGATGAGACGAGGCAAATCAATGCGGCACGTTGGCCTAGTTTTCAGAGTCCAGATCATTCTGTCGCTCATGCATAATGAAGAACACCAACAATTAGCTAAGAACAGGGCACAGAATAGTTACGTAAATTCATCTTTTTATTTTTAGATTTCATTCAATTTTACAGATTTGTTATAAATGTACTGGGACACACGATTTCTCTCAGTCTCCAAAAAACTATCTTGTATGTAAATCTTTTAGCCCCCTTTTGGTATAAATGGTCTTTTCCCCTCTTTTCATACTTAATGTGGAACACTTGTTTCATTGTCAATCTTCTTTATTTTTCAGGGAAATGAAGCCAGTTATGCCCTGGACATGTGCTCGCACTGTAAGTATTAATAATCACTTCATGGCATTAGATGAAACACTGTAAGTGACTGTGTGGGTTCATTATTTTCAGTTTGTTTGTATTTAAGATAAGGAGTATTTGTAATATCTATTGTGTATTCATTTTGAATATGAAACGGCTGGTGAAAAAGTGCTGGAAAAAATGAGAATGCTTATTTCCATTCCTGTTTTCAGATTAGTCCATGAAAAATATGTTTTCTGAATATCTGAACGAATGAAATACCTGAGTTTTATTACTAATACAGTAAGAATTCTAGTTTTTTTGAAATACCGGTACCTTACTTTGAGTACAAACACATTTTCCCACAGACTTGTTTTATTCATTTAACAAACTAAACTTAATAAAGTCAAACATCAACAGCTGCACAAAAACTTTGCCAGAATAAAATATGGCTTTACAATGAACAAAATTAGTTTTAAATATGGATGTGTCTGATCAAAAGAAAACAAAGAATCTAAGGCCCTGATCAAATAGGGTGTGTTTTAGCAGCCTGGGGTTTTGTTTTTCATTTATACGCGCTGCTTTTGTGATGCAAAGTGCCTCGCATTTGTCCGCTGTGTCTTCACGTTTTACAGGAGCGCCCTGAATGTTAAAAAAAAAAATTCAACTCAGTGGAACACCGCCCAATGTCATTAGCATTTTTTCTCATTGTGGTGAGTTTTGCTGGCTACCTGGTGCTATACACCTTCACCAACCGTTGTTGACACCCAGAGGCAATTAATGCAGTACTTAAGATTTGGGGATTTTTTAAAAGTTATTTTTATTAATTTTAACTATACTATTAACTATTTGGGTCACGTACAGTTCATGGTTTGTAATAAGGTAACATTAGCAGTCATTTGCAGTGTAGGCTACGGCACCATCCCCCCCCAAAAAAAAATAGGGCTCCCCTGGAAGCTGTGGTGTAATTCAAAACTATAATTTACCACGTATATAAAGTTTTTAAAGTAAATTATGTAGACCATTGAATGACATCAGATCTAAAATGTTGTTCCTTCAATTGGTGCATACATTTCAAAAGTGGCAGATCAAATTTGTGGCAGAATGGCAGACTGCCACAGGCAGTGAAAAAAAGTTGATTTCAGACCCTGCTAATGAAGCATTGCCTTTTTTTTTTTTTTTTTTTTTTTTGGATTGAGGTTTTGATACTCATTGCTGCAGACACAAAATAGACAGAACTCAAGATGTGCTCAGCTTTGATTACCCTGCACCATTGGGTAGTGATCGTCAGGGGAAAAGTTACACATGTTCACACTGAGTTTGGGGTATGATGATGGCTGGTGATGGATGTGAACGTCGCCACTTGCTGCACCTTCCTCTGCAAGTCTCTGCTGGCAGTCTGATCCAGACTCCTAGCACTCTGAGGCTAAAAATGCCTCATCCCTCTGTAAAGGTCAGTGTCAGGGCTGCTGGGAAAACCTTGTTTATTTTTAGTCACGACAATATCCCAGTTTCAATTAGTTGGTCGCTTTGCTCTGACCCATGAGTCCAGAGAGGAAAGAGCTTGACGCTTAATTAGAAAATAATGACTGTAATGCCTGGACCTACTTTTTGAGTAGCACCCCCTGCCAGGAAGATGGTAGTGTAAGCTGAACTTCCTCAAAATTACGTCAGCCGTTGCTGGTATCAGATACGTTTGCTGAGGGGGTGGGAGGTTTGGGGGGCCTGCGTCTTAACGAGCTGTGAAGAAAGGTGTCAAAGACTTGGGGGGACCCTCCAGGAGGGGTGACCCGGTGAAATTTGACATGTGCTCCGACTTTTCCTTCTAAACTGAGAAACCTATGTTTCTTGCTGCTTGTTGAGTCCCAGAAACAGCTCAGCCTTTTGTTGAACCTTGTGGACTAGAAAGTTGATACCTTTTTCTGATACCCTTTTCTAATCTGTGAACAAGACCCGGCCCTGTTGTGTGACTGAGAAAATGGTACACACAGGTGTCTCTGCTCACTGCAGTAGACTTGGGGGTCTTGCCTAGTAGCAAGAAGTCACACCAGCAGCTCTCGGGCTACTCAGTTTTCACCAAACCTCACCGGTGTATTTTGCGAGGTGTCTGGGTTGACCTGAAACGGGGAGGTATGGGTGGTAGGGTTCAGTCTGGCTGATGTTGCTATATTTCCCCAGTCGACTGACAGACTTTGCCTACTCAGGGATATTTATGGGAGTTCCCAATGCTGCCACGCCTCGACTCCCCACCCTTCTTTTCTTTCAGGACCAACAGCTCAGTGCAGCTGCTTTCCCTGTTAAAATCAGAGCTGCCTTGCTTGAGTTACCCACTCAGCCATCAAAGAAGAAGCACAAATTTTCATTAAAGGTAGCCTGTGTGTGTGTAGATTGTGGAGTTTTGGCCCACTCAGAAGCACTGTGGAGGCATGTCTTTACAAGTGGGTCGACATTTTGTTAGTATCTTGCAAGTACACAAGAAAGTGGGAGGCACAGGTAGTGAACAGGACTAGACTAGAAAAAATAAATTCTACACGACCTACACAACTGAAGGATACACACAATTTGTATTAACGAATACCACTGAACACAATGCAGTCAATCTTGGTTGAAGCAGACTCCGCTAGAGGGAAGATATTTACCAACCATGTCGTACTAGCTTGTGTGGAAGAGGCTAAATAACGCTCCAAACCTGTGCAATATTTTGGTGAGGAAAATTACCATGGCCATTTTCAAAGGGGTCCCTTGACCTCTGATCCCAAGATATGAGAATGAAAATGGGTTCTTAGGGTACCCAGGAGTCTCCCCTTTACAGACATGCCTGCTTTTAACTGATAACTTACCCTTGTTAACCGATTATTAACTGTTGGCCAACAAGATTAGTGCATCTCATGTAGCAGTGCAGACAACAGAAGTCCCCAGTTCACCTGTCCTAAAATATTAGCATTAGTATTAGCCACGGTGCTGCATGTATTATCAGACAGATGCAGCCACATTCCCAGTAAAAGTCTGCCACCACCACCGAATCATTTAGTTTAGCAGGTGGTCACCTGTCTGCGTGGCATAACTTTAACGATTGTCTGACAAACAGTGTGCGTGTTTGTGCTGCATTAGCAGCTGTAACGCTACTGAAGGCTTCATGCTCCATATTATCCCACACATACGCTCTGTCATTGCAGCATCACTTTAGCGAGTTTCCAACAGGCTGTCTGTGTATGTGGCGATGGTGAGTATGGGGTTGTTGGTAACATTACAGCTGTGAATGTAGCTCCACAGTTTATTTGTTGGTGAATAAATGCTACAACTCCTCACAGCTCAAGTGAGCTCAAGACCAGAGCCAACTTCCTGTATCTTGCATCGGCAACTCAGACTCTCTTAAGGTAGGCTATTAAGGTGGAGCCGCTTTTCTCCTTAATTTGTGAAGCCGCTCCTCTGAGTTTTGCACAGTTTTTAAATTAATTATTAATATTTCTTTTAACCATTTAACCGATAGCGTTAATTGGTTAAAATTTTTAATGTTGGTTGACAGTTAAGTTGGAAATTATTACCATCCCTAAATCAAATGCAGTTTGGGGCGAGTCATAGTCAAGTCAGCACACTGACACACTGCTGATGTTGCCTGTTGGGTTTGAGTTTACCATGTCATGATTTCAGCATATTTTCTATGCTAATTGCAGTATCTGTGAGGGTTTCTGCATAACATTTGTCATTGTTGTTAACTGATTTCCAATAATATATACACACACACACATTTCCATAAAGCAGCATATTTGTCCACTCTCATGTTGATAAGAGTGATAAGTGTGAGTGTTAGTTATTTTGACAAATCTCCCTGTAAGGTATATTTTGAACAGATGAGATATTTCAATAGATTTACAGTCCTAGTTTTGTGTATATCCACTACACGTCTGTGTCGCATTAGTTTCCTTTGCGGCTGCTGAAAACACTCTAGTGTTTCTTCTAGCCAAACGGCTGATGTTCACTAGATGCATGAGCAGAAACTCTTTTCTCTGCTCTGCTATTTCTACACTGCTATTTTTGCTGCAGCTGCTCCTCTGTTGTAGTTCTGACTAAACAGTTGCTCAACCAATGTTCACTGTTGTATTAAACCACACTTGAAACAGTAATGAAATACTAATGAAATACTATCTATGTGTTAACTAGGCTTCTCTATATTCAGTGTTTGGTGCTCAAATCACTGCTTACTCAGGTGTTGTGTTCAACAACAAGTAGTTTATTTTACAGTTCACACATATTGATAGATTTCTTTGACTCATAAGCCATCATTTGATTCACCACTATTCACAAACAAATAAAAATTGGCCAAAGTGACCAGTAATGAACCAGTTAACATCAATTATATTAATTTTGTCTGTCCATTCTAGGGTTAACCAACCGTTAACCGACAAGATTGGTGCCTCGCATGCAGCAGTGTGCCGGCTGGAGTATATGAGCACAACAGACAACTGAGTCAATAGTTCACCATCAGGCGAGCTACTGTAGCAGCCACAGTGTTGCTTATTTGTCGGTGAATAAATGCTATGAGGCTCCAAGCTGTAACTCCTCTACTAAGACGGGAGCCAATTTCCTTTATCTGCGCCGGCTTAGACTATCTTATGGTGGACTCTTAAGGTGGACTAGACCTTAAAGTGATGAGCCTCTTCAGCATTTTTCTCAGGTTTTTAATTAGATATTAATATTTCTTTTAACTGTTTTAACCAACCATTAATCAGTTAAAGTGCTTATTGGTTTTATGTGGGGCGGCAGTAGCTCAGTTTGTAGGGGGGTGGGTTGGGGAACGGGGGGGTAACGGTTAAAATCCCGAAATGAAAAAAAAACTGGTGTTAACTGGTAGCTGGAGAGGTGCCAGTTTACCTCTTTGGGAATTCCGAGGTGCCCCTTAGCAAAGCAAAAAACCCAAAACCTCTCGGGGGGGGTGTTTGGCAGGACCCTCACTCTACATCCCTATCCATTACTGCATGTGTGTGTGTGTTAGTGTGAATGTACCATGTATAAGTTAAAACAGAGTGTAAATTGAATTTCCCACTGTGGGACTAATAAAGGTAGATCTTCTTCTTCTTCTTATTGGTTAAACATTTAATTATTAACATCCCTAGTCCATTCACTTTTTATGGTGCAGTGGAAACCAAAATTCTGAAATTGTTGCACAAACTGCCGCAGTGGTCCCGATATTTTATCTTTGAACCACGTCATGTCTGTGGCATGTTGGGTCGCGCACACATCTTTGAGACAAGGAAAGAGAGCAGCAGCACCACCCGCGAGTTGTGTCTCCTACGATGACAGCTTCAACTTGAACACACATATGCTGTCATAATACTGAGTGACAACTTTGTTGTGCCCTTGCATTATTTTGTTCAAGTTATTCAACTGCTCTGCTCTGCACATAGTAGAAGACGTAATAGACAGGACGACAAGGCAGCTTTGGGCCAGCTGTCAGGTATACTTGCTCAGCCCCTGTATAAACAGTTTTCTTGCTATTGCGACATCCAGTGGACACATTTAGAGCCGCAGTTTCTGTCACTGAAACATTGCAGCTCATTTTAATACTTTGCAAAATCATCTTGCGGGCTGGATTAAACCCATTCAGGCTCGCAGGCCGTAGGTTTGACACTCCTGCTCTACAGTGTTTGTGGTAAAAGCCTCTTTACTCATCAGACACTGGTACTGGTCAGTAGTATTCCAGTGTTCATTGATACAGTTTTTGCAGAAGTTGTGTCCGCATGGTATAGTGACTGGATCAGTGAACACATCCAGACAGATGGAGCACAGAAACTGATCTTCAGATAACCGATAGTTTGCAGCCATCTCTACATGCAGTGTGGAAAAAAAAGAAAAATGTTTTAATCAAAATACAGGTTTTTTTTTTGTTTAATAAAAGAAGTGTGATTACTGTTGTTTTAAGTGTAGCATATGATGTTGGATAAAGTTATTTTGTAAGTATATATACTGTGTTTTGATGAAAACCGCCACCATCGAAGTTGTGCTTAAAAGCTGAAGTTCTCTACTCTGGCTATAACCGCACAGAATATGTCCACATTCTGTTGTGTCGACCAATTTTTATTAAAGAATGACACTTCTAACAAAGCTCTGCTTACTTGATGATAAACACATTGCATTTCCTATTGCTGTTTCACATTACAAGCCTCCTGCTGGTTCTCTGGTGGAAAGGTTTTAATGTGAAACAGCTAGAGGAAGCAGTATGTAGGAAGAGATCAGTAATAATAGCAGCAAAGTAGGAGTGAAACTAAACTTCAGAGAGGTTCAGTTACATGTTACTAAAGTTCTGAGAACTGACTCAGAGAGACTGTTTAAAGCTGTTAAAGTGGGCTACTTTATAGTGGACCTGTAGACAAACAGCCATAGGTCAGTGTGAAATGAAAAGAGTGGAACTTCCTGCCTGAGTAGAGCTGAAGTTTTGTGTTAATCCTGGTTGTTGAAAGTGTAAATATTATCAGCTGTACTCACCAGTGTTTGGTAGAAACTCTGCTGTGTTGTTGAGAAAGATCTGAAAAACTCAGTTTGAGTTTTGTTTTGTTTTTAGTTTTTCCACCTTAACATACGGTGAAGGTGGTACTGTACCTAGTTTATGTTTCTGCTGGGAATCACTCTGCTGTGTAGGCAGTCTGTGAGAAGTGGAAGAGTAAGAATACTCTATACTACTAGCAGCCCAAACAATTTAGTGGACAATATAAAGGCACATTGATAGAAGGCAAGCCAAGAATTGATTTAATAAATTTTTGGGGTTGAAACAAAAATATAAACTTTTGTTACATCAAGTAAAAGACTGGCTCAGTTTTTACCTCTAACTGAAATATTTTGACATATTTATCCAGCAACTCTTTTCTTCAGTTCCTGCCAGGAGGGGACCAATAATACATGCAACATATAGCTGTGTTTGGTTAACGGTACAGTGACTCCATGTTTGTTCCTTTGAGCTATGGTCCATCCAGTGGTTGCTGTGTGCTATAACATCAGGAAGTGGTGTACATCGAAGATTTTTACTGCTTTTACTGTAATGCAACAAGCAAAAATGATTCTGAATTTAGCCCTGAGGTTTTTTTTTGTATGTACCTGTTTAAATTGCATTGGATAACACCTGCACCATTTTGACAATACAGTTTATTAACTTTTTAACTTTGGTATGAAAGGGCTTATAAAAAAGCATGATGTTTTTATCTATGGATAACATAAAACAGCAGTTATTATTATTATCAGCATAGTCACAGGTATGAAGAGGCAGAGCAGAAAAACAGCTGTTATCTGCCTAAAGATAAGCTAGATTTTATATACACATATAAAGTGTTCTGCTTACCTACTGTAGATATATGCTTTCATTTTTGCAGAGATGGTTTTATGATTGTTATGACTCTTGAAATAAGAAAACCAATATATTTTTTTTCTTCACATTTTGGATATGAATGTGACAACCACCCAGTCTACTGTTCTTTAGACTGGTTTCTTAAATTTAGAATGAAACCGCTTACAGTTTTGAAATAGATTTAATGCAGAATAAATATATTTGTTTCATTCTATTCTACATTCTACGAGTCTATGTGGCGGTAGAAGGAAGTCACTACTTTTATTGTTATAGTCAGAGTAGTTTTACATCCTATCTGTTCCATATCCGTCAACCAAAACAAACCGCAGTTGGCCAAAACAAGTACAAAATGGTGGAGAGTCCACAGGGATACGACCTGCACCCTCACTTTTTTTTTTTTTTTTTTTTTTTTTTACAGTGGTAAACACTACACATACAGTAAAGAATGAAAACACTTTGGGTTTCACACATTGCAGGAAAATTAGAGCTAGAGAAGTCAATGGAAGTGAATGATTAGACTTCTCCCATGGTCTAGTGTTAATAAAGTTTACACCGTAAATAGAAATTATAATACTTAAAAATCACAATGCCTACTTACCAAGAATGAGAAAAAAACAAAAATTGAATCACTCTAAAAAGAGATGTCACTTTCTTAAATTACCATTTTTAAAGTTGTGGGAATTGAAACTGTTGCAGGTGTTAGTACTGTGCTCTATCCAGTCAACCAAGCAACGAACAGGAGAGAGTAGACTGATGACTGTGTCCCTTCCGATGGAGTCATTCACTACAAATGAAAATTAGAGGCTTTTATTGATTCTTCCATTTAAATAGGAAAAAAAAAGTTTCAGGCTGTCGAGCAGCAGTTCTCCTCCAGGTCGACTCCTGTGTACATTTCCAAATCTCACAAATGCAGCACTTTGGCCAAACACCCTTTGCATTTCATTGTATGACGATGTGGTCTTGTATAGTTCAATATTTATAACGAAGCACTTGGTTGACAGTAGGTCACGGCCTCCTGTGGAGTGGACTGCAGGGCTCTGGTGTTTCTCAGTGGGTGCAGCCTGTTCTGAAGGATCAGCACTGTGACAGAGTGACATGTCAGAAGTGTTGTGTTTCCTAGGCAGTAAATTAAAGGGAGAAGGCACTGCTGCCAAGACTTTGGCTGTTGCTGTACCACAGGCCACAGGTGGCGTAACATCTACATCTATAGAAATAGATACTGTGTCTGTGCCTACTAGAGATGCACCGATTGCAATTTTCTTGTCCAGCTGAGATTTTTTTTTTTAAATCCAACCAATTCAGATTTTTTTCAGACTCAGATTTTTTTTTTTTAAGAACTGTAATGGACAGCATACAATACACAGTAGGGATGGGAAAAAAATTTATTCACCTCTGTATTGCGATTTAAATTTATTTATTTATTTATTTTGTTACTATTTTGAAAGTGATTTTTCTTTTTAATACTAGAATCAATATAATGGCTTCATTTGACTCTGTGCCGAGGTAGAAGGAAGTTACCGCTTTTATTATTGTAGTCTAACTACTGTGACGTCAAATCCACTTCAGTAACCCAAACAAAGCCGCTGTGAGCTAAAGTGAGAAAGGAAACGTCAGAGGGTCCGCAGGGATACGACCTACACCCTCACATTTTAAATCCAACATGGTACACACTCAACATATACAGTAAAGTATGGAAACACTTTGGGTTTCACACATTGTCAGGAAAAGCAGAGCTGGACATGACAGCTACAGCTACATGCTAACTCTGTCATGGACAGGAGATGTTATTGTACAGCAGCCTCAATGGAGCTGACCATAGATATATAAAGAGAATGGAGCTGACGGGAAAGCTAACATTGGATTTGATGAAGTTAGAGGAAGAATACATGATTCAACTTTTCCTCATAGTCTAGTATTAAAAAAAGTTAACTAAAATTGCAATAATTCATAATATTGAATGGCAGTGCTTAAAAATCCCTATACATGTCGACACCCAAATATCGTGATAGTTGATAGATAGATAGATAGATTGAGAGGATCATTTTCTTATACTTGAGAACAGCAGTTTGACAAAGCGATCTCCATTCATGGTCCACTAACTAACCTGTTCCAGAACTTTTGACCATATCACAGTCTTCATCAGCAGATGGAATTTGCTCAGTTGTCATGTTTATTTTCTGTATTGGCTTGCAAGTTGGTCCATAAATTAATAGTTTTGATAAGGAAGGTGTGAATGGATTACAGCAAGTATAGGCTGAACCAATGCAAATGACTAAAATGTAGGACAATGTGGACTTAGTTCAGCATAACACAAACTTAAAATGATTTTATGAAATAGGGTAAAACTGTAGAAAGCAAATGGAAGGGCTGAAGTCAGCTATTTATAAATATACAAATATATTTAATTCTGTGTTTGGTGCACAGAGTTAACAGTCATGAATTTGCTGATTTCTTTGACTCATAAGCCATCTTACCAGTATTCACAAAACCAATAAAACTTGGCCAAAGTGACCACCAATTAACCAAACTGTGTTTCAGACAAAATAGAAAATTCCATTATCATCTATTCTATTAAATAAACTTTGTCCATTCATTTTTGTATGCCTAGTATAACAATGACACATACTGTTTTCCGTAGACACAATAAGCATGTAATAGATTTGTCTCTTAAAGGTACTACACGTCATACCTGGCTAGAATTTTAGTTTAAAACATTTACAAAAAAAAAAGGTTAAAATTAACATCATCAAAAGAGTGTGAAGACGTAACCTGTCTGACATCATGACAAATATGTTAATTGTGATATTGAGGTATCTACTGCCGAACACACAGATAGTTAATGTAAACTATAGGCTAACGTCACATGTGAAGATTAAAAGAGCACAGTGTTATTTTGACTGGCTCTCGGTTTCAGCAGTTTGGTTGAATTATGTGTATTCTTGCACTGCTGGTAGTTTTAACAACTGATGCCTGTAAATTTAGATTTGTATGGACCCAGTAGTAGAGCTGAAATGCTGCCCTGTGTTTCTTTGGAGTAGGTGGCCTGCTATTACGCAATGCACCTTTGCCACAAATATGTACTATCTATTTCTATCTATTCCCTTGAATGACAATAGATAAATACATGAAATAAGATAAGTGATTAGTTTACTCTGACAGGACAGATGATCAGAGGTGCAGAATTTTCACCATCATCATTAAGACCAGGACAGAAGTATGGGAAGAGTTTCTCAGTGAAGGAGCAGCCAGTAAAGGAGTAGATAAGAGCTGCAGCATCTACGTCATAAAAGGAGACCAGACCGTCCTCATAATCCACAAACACCCCCACCTTCTGAGGTGGAGACTTCAGAGAGAGACTGACATCAGGGTCAGCAAGAGCTCCATACTCATTTCCATTTCTCAACAATATAGTCCAGTAACCATCCTCAGGGCTCAGAGTGATGTTTCCCTTCCTGTTGATCGACTCTCTGGCCACGC
Organism: Pterois miles; assembly: GCA_947000775.1. Lineage (NCBI taxonomy): Eukaryota > Metazoa > Chordata > Actinopteri > Perciformes > Scorpaenidae > Pterois > Pterois miles. The sequence continues at coordinate 1,385,916 of CAMQGK010000224.1, forward strand.
CTAAAAACCATTTAGTCTTTCCTTTAACTTGAACCTCAAAGTGAAATCTATCCGAACAGAAACTCTGCTTTCCTAAAACACTAACACATGTAGAAAATCTCTCTGGGTTGTTTTGAAGATTCTTCCTCACATTACCGTGATTCACTTGTTTCCCATCATCAGACAGGATGAGTTCAGGATGAGCTGTATCAGGATCAAGAGTCACATCCACTGCATACTGCTGGACCCTCTTCAGCTCAGCTTTAACCAGCTTCTTCATCTCTTTACTGAGTGTCTCCTCCAGCTGAACCACAGCTTTCACCACAGTCCCCTCATAGGAAGGTGGATGGACGCTGACCTCTGTCCAGTCCTTGGTGGGTGGAGCAGCTTTCAGGGACTGGACAGTCTGGAGAAGATGGAGGTGGTCTTCAGAGCGTGAGAGCTGCTCCACCTCAGTCCTCCTCTTCTTCAGCTCAGAGATTTCCTGTTCCAGCTCTTTGATGAAAGCTTCAGCCTGTTTTTCTGATGTTTTCTGCTTCTCTTTGATCGTGTCGATGAGATTGGCCAGACCTCTCTCAACAGACTCCTTCAGAGCAGTGACGACCTGAACACTGTCTGCTATCTCTCTGTCTGCGTCTTCTTTACTGAGGTCAACTGAGTGTTTGAGCTCCTGAATCTTAAGTTGTCTCTTCAGGATCATCTCCTGAATTTCAGCCTCTGTCTTCCCCAGCTCAGCCTTCTGTCCTTCATATTCGTCTTTCAGAGGAACAAGCTCATGTGTCTTGTGGTCTAAAATGGAGCAGAGCATGCAGACACATGTCTGGTCGGTCTTACAGAACAGCTCCAGAGGTTTATCATGCTTTGTACACATCCTGTCTTCCAGGTTCTCCACAGGGTCGATCAGCTGATGTCTTTTCAGGCCTGACATTGTCAGATGAGGCTCCAGGTGAGTCTGGCAGTAGGAGGCCAGACACACCAGGCAGGACTTCAGGGCCTTCAGTTTGGTTCCTGTGCAGACGTCACAGGGAACTTCTCCTGGTTTGGACACTTGTTGCTCTGAGCTGCTGCTGCTGGTTTTCTGTTGAGCTGACTGACTGAACTGAACAACCATCTCAGAGATGAAGGTGTTGACCCTCAAATCAATTCTTGTGGTAAAAGCCTCTTTACACATCGGACACTGGTACTGGTCAGTAATATTCCAGTGTTCATTGATGCAGTTTTTGCAGAAGTTGTGTCCACATGGTATAGTGACTGGATCAGTGAACGCATCCAGACAGATGGAGCACAGAAACTGATCTTCAGATAGGCGATAGTTTTCAGCAGCCATATCTACACACTGTGGAAAAAAAGAAAGACATTTTATTCAAAATACAATTTTAATTATTCTTTTAAATAGAAAGAACTGTGATCATAACTGTTGTTTTAGAGGCACAGTGTGTAGGATCTGGCAGTATATAGCGGTGAAGTGGTTGACTGCAACCAACTGAATATTCTCCCGTGTGCCAAACATGATGGAGAGCTATGGTGGCCAATGTGAAAATGCGAATACCCCTCTCTAGATCCAGGTGTTGTAAGATTGTCACTAGGTCATTTAGAGCAGAGCCAGTGTGAGAAGTGGGTGGTAAAGCAAGAGAGAGAGAGAGATGGCAATGCGAGGGAGTGACATTATTGACTCTGGCCCAAGCCATTCTGGGTGACTGTAGAAACATGGCGATGTAATATGGTGGCCTTCGTGGCGAGGACCTGCTCTATATGTAGATATAAACAACTCATGCAAAGGTAACAAAAATATAACAATTCTTTTGTTTCCCCAGGTTTTTATAACTTAAAGAAAACACATTTATTGTACTTATTATGTCATTTCTGCCAACACATAAGACATGTGGTAAAGTGATTTTGAATTACATATGCTGTGTTGACTTGCACCGACCCGTGAGCTGCTGCAACCAGTTAAGTAATGCTGACAAGCCCAAGCTCACTACTCTGGCAAAACAGCGCAGAATGTGTCCACATCCTGTTTTGTGGACTATTTTTTATTAATGAATAGCACTGCTAACAAAGCTCAACCATATCAACAGACCAATTATCAAATTTGCAAATAATTCTGTGATCATAAGTCTTCTTGAGGTGGAGGAGCACCAGAATTGGCCTGTGGTCGATGACCTTGTATCTTGGTGTGATGAGTCCTTCCTCCTATTAAATGAGTCAAAAACTAAAGACATGATGATCACTTTTAGAAAGACTTCTCCTTAGGGATGCTAATTTAAAAAAAAAACTTTTAAACCGATAACTGACCCTCATTAACCGATTACTAACCATTATGAGGATCAAGAGATATGTTTCCTTTGTCCCTGCTGCCATTCACATATTCAATGGTATATAGTAGCCTGTTAAACTGTGGATTAATCATTTGCACCGATTGCTTAGATTGTCCTACTCCTACTAAACCAGTCTGTAAACTATGTCCTGTTTTTTGTTTTTGCTGTCCATCAGTTTAGGGTTTTGTGTGTAACCTGGCTGCAAGCTAATTTCCCTCAAAGGGACAATAAAGATACTTTATCTGATGACAAACATCACATTTCTTCTTGCTGCTTCACATTAAAAGCCTCTCCTATTGGTTTTCTGGTGGAAAGCTTTTAATGTGAAACAGCTAGAGGAAGCAGTATGTAGGAAGAGATCAGTAATAATAGCAGCAAAGTAGGAGTGAAACTAAACTTCACAGAGGTTCAGTTACATGTTACTAAAGTCCTGAGAACTGACTCAGAGAGACTGTTTAAAGCTGTTAAAGTGGGCTACTGTATAGTGGACCTGTAGACAAACAGCCATAGGTTAGTGTGAAAGGTGAAAAGAGTGGAACTTCCTGCCTGAGTAGAGCTGAAGTTTTGTGTTAATCCTGGTTGTTGAAAGTGTAAATATTATAAATATTATCAGCTGTACTCACCAGTGTTTGGTAGAAACTCTGCTGTGTTGTTGAGAAAGATCTGAAAAACTCAGTTTGAGTTTTATTTTAGAGATATACAGACTTATCTGGACTGCAGCGTGGCTGCCACTCTGACAGACGTTACTTTCATTTCTGGAGTGTGACGTTGAAGGTCTCCTCTTTCTAGTGTTGCTCCGCCTCTCAGCAGCTCTGTTGGTTTTGTTTCCTCCCGCTGATTTACACGGTTATTCGGAAACACCATGTTCTCTCTGGGTAATATGGAGCAAAAGTGGAGCTTTACCTAACAGTGGGAGTGGGAGTCACGTATGTTACTTATCTTTATTATGTGTGTTGAAACTTTACGGGGCCTTAGCTTTACTTGAACCAGATGTCACACACATCTGCAAAATGTTAAAATGATAACACAATAAAGTCCAAGACTTTCATGGGGAGTCTAACAGTGGTGAGCTAAAAATATCTTGATAACAAAGAAGGTTGTTTTCTCTCAGGTTGCATTGCTCATTATTCTCATCATCTCATCTTCAGCCGCTTATCTGGGGTCGGGTTGCGGGGGCAACAGCTCCAGCAGGGGACCCCAAACTTCCCTTTTCCGGGCCACATTAACCAGCTCTGACTGGGGGATCCCGACGCGTTCCCAGGCCAGTGTGGAGATATAATCTCTCCACCTAGTCCTGGGTCTTCACCATGGCCTCCTCCCAGCTGGTCGTGCCTGGAACACCTCCCTAGGGAGGCGCCCAGGAGGCATCCTTACCAGATGCCCGAACCACCTCAACTGGCTCCTTTCAACGCAGAGGAGCAGCGGCTCTACTCCCTCACAGATGGCTGAGCTTCTCACCTTATCTCTAAGGGAGACGCCAACCACCCTCCTGCGAAAACCCATTTCGGCTGCTTGTACCCGCGATCTAGTTCTTTCGGTTATGACCCAGCCCTCATGACCATAGCTGAAAGTAGGAACGAAGATTGACCGGTAGATAGAGAGCTTTGCCGTCCGGCTCAGCTCTCTAGTACAGTATATGCTAATAAAAGGAATATACTACTTTTACCATAGTAATAGTGATACTGGGGGACACATTGCTGGTGTATTGTAGTAAAGCTGAATGCTTATGGACAGGTATTTTTGTCCATAAATGTGCATTGTTAAGGTACTGAGCAGTGATTCTCCAGAAAACCATCTATCCCAACATGTCATTTGGTCTAATTTTAAAAAATTAAACAATCAGTTGCCAGTTTATTAGAAATGTCAAGCTAAAACTAACAGTTGATTGCAACAACCCTGCAATAACTCCTCTTTTATGACGGTTATAATGTAATAAACTGTATTGTATTATTATTATTAGGGCTGTCAACTGATTAAAATATGTAATTGCTATTGATGGCATATCACATATTTTTTATCTGTTCAAAATGTACCTTAAAGGGAGAAAATATTGAATACACTATCAACATGGGAGTGGTGATGCTGCTTTATGCAAATGTATGTATACTATTGGAAATCAGTTAACACAAAACAGTGACAAATATTGTCCAGAAACCCTCACAGGTACTGCATTTAGCATAAAAATATACTCAAACCTTAATATGGCAAACTGCAGCCCAACACGCAGCAACAGCTGTCAGTGTGTCAGTGTGCTGACTTGACTATGACTTGCCCCAAACTGCATGTGATTATCATAAAGTGGGTGTAAAGGCGAGACTGGTGGGTACCCATAGAACCCATTTACATTCACATATCTTGAGGTCAGAGGTCAGGGGACTGTTTGGCCATGACAGTTTTTCCTCACCAAAATTTCTCATAAGTTTGGGCAGCTATTTAACTTTCTATGCAACTCACTATCTTTATTCTTGCTTTAAAACTGAGCGTGCTACAACAGTGTTAACCGTGTTTGGTGCTAGCAGTACCATAACTTTGGGCTCATCATACCTTTGGGTTGTGATCCATCTTGAGGTCGTTGTGTGTCACAACACCAGTGAGTGGTCTACATGGAGGCCTGTTGCTGCAGTGCAGACGGATTATACTACACAATTTGTTGTCAGATTGAAATTTGTCTTGCAACAATATTCAAAGCTAAAGTTATTGTTATTGTCAGTGTTGTTACCTGCAAGAAGAAGCACTGCAGAAAACAATATATGAAAATAAGAAAAATGCTGATACTTCTAGTAGGGCTGTCAGGACCAACACGTTAACACAAATTAATTTTAATGCCACTAATTTCTTTAACATATGAGCACAACTTGCAATTTTTAGGTTGTAGTGGGCTCAGTTTTAAAGCTAGAGTGAAGATACTAGCATCACCTGAAACTAGAACCTATTGAATCCACTGGTACCAACCATGTCATACGAGCTTGTTGTGATGGAGGCTAAATAATGCTCCAAACTTATGTTTAATTTTGGCGAGACAATACTGGCATGGTCATTTTCAAAGTCATCCCCTGACCTCTGACCTCATATATACAAATGAAAATGGGTTCTGAGGGTACCCACCAGTCTCCCCTTAACAGACATGCCCACTTTATGATAATCACATGCAGTTCGGGGCAAGCACTATGCAGTTTTTTCATGCAGTATAAATGTGTTATTTTCGCCTATTCTAAGTTGGTGTATTTGAATATTTTTGCATACTGGGGTCCCTAAACAGTCTTTAATTATGTAAATTTGGTATCACTGTAAAGCTAAGACTCTTGTGGATCCAATGAGCTCAACTGTATTTATGTGTTATGACGTTAGTCCCCATAGTAGCCATACTTGCATGCATTTTGGGGAAAGCCAGTTTGCCATGTTATGATTTGAGCATATTTTTTTCATGCTAAATGCAGTATCTGTGAGGGTTTCTGGACAATATTTGTAATTGTTTTGTGTTGTCAATTGATTTCCAATAATAAATATCAACATACAGTTGCATAGAGCAACATATTTGTTGATAGGAGTTTTAAATACTTGATAGATCTCCCTTTAAATGTACATTTTGAACCTGATAAAAAATAAGCAATTAATTTGTGATTATTCATGATTGCACAGTCATGCAATTAATCGATTAACAGCCCTAATTTCTAGTTTTAACATGACTTCAAACTGTCTGTGTTTGAGAAATTAGTTAACATTTGAGATGGTTTGTTTCAAGTCTTGGGCAAATATGTCATCTTATTATTAAATATTGTGTGTATGTCATAATTTCTTTGAACTGAGCTTTGTAAAATTTGTTTCTCCTTGGACCAAAGTTATTTCGATTTTTGATTATTTTAAAGGACAGGGTAAATTATCTCCACAAACTCCCTGGTTACCAACACAACACGGCCCCCACCACTATGATTATCCGCAGAGTGATTAGTGTTGAAAGCGGTGTCACATGACCCGGCGTTAGGGCTTAGAGCACGACACCAGGAGGTCCGGTAGCTCAAGGTTCAGCCTAACTGGTACAGTGACAGATCAGTAGCTCTGAGCAGCCATGGCCAGTAGGAACAAGAAACCAGGTAAGTTTGGTCACGTTGGACGGGGGAAATGGCTTCTACAGGCAGCACAGGAAGGAGATGAGATAAAGGTGGACGGCAGGTGATTTAACTCCTGTGTGTCCTGAAGTTCACATCGTAGAAATGTCTTCCAAACTCTCTGGTCCGAAAACATTTGTCCAAATACTCTGTTATGTGGAAACTTTGTCTGTTTGTTTCAGTTGCTGTAAATTAGTCTCTCTCTCTCTCTTTGTGTTTTATTTCAGTTGATGCTGATGAGATTAAGAGGCTAGGAAAGAGATTTAAGAAACTCGACCTAGATAACTCCGGGTCCCTGAGTGTGGAGGAGTTTATGTCCTTACCAGAGCTCCAACAGAATCCCCTTGTGCAGCGAGTTATCGACATATTTGACACCGACGGAAATGGGGAAGTCGACTTTAAAGGTAAATGAATATTTTTCCCTCCTCACTTTTATTTTCTCCTTTTCCTCTGAAAGTTATTACCAACATTTATCCTCAAGATATGGTATGATAGTCCGATACCCCTGAATGAAAAGGCCTTTGTTCTGTTTTTTTATGTGACCCTAAGAGACTGGGGGTGATCCCAACCAACTTTACTGTCTTTCAGAGGTTCTAGCAGATTCAGTTTAGGGCTAGAGTGAAGCTACATACAGTATATCCTATGAAACTACAAAACCTCAGGAATGCATTGGTACCAATCATGTCATGCTAGGATGTTGGGAGGGAGGTTAAATAGCGCTCCAAATTTGGCCTGAATTTTAGCGAGGAAAAACTGTCATGGCCATTTTCAAAGGGGTCCCTCGACCTCTGACCTCAAGATATGTGAATGAAAAAGGGTTCTGTGGGTACCCACAAGTCTCCCCTTTACTGACATGCCCACCTTATGATAATCGCATGCAGTTTGGGGCAAAAACTATGCAGTTTTTTTCATGCAGTGTAAATGTGTTTTTTTTTTTTTTTTTTTTCGCCTATTCTAAGTTGGTGTATTTAAATATTTTTGCATACTGGTGTCCCTAAACAGTCTTGAATTACGTAAATTTAAAAAAAAATTAAAGCTAAGACTCTTGTGAATCCAATGAGCCCAACTGTATTTATGTGTGATGAAGTTAGTCCCCATAGTAGCCATTTCATTGTAGTCAGACCATTTTTTTTAAACTTGACCTCACTGTATAAAATGACCTGGGGTGACCGCTTGGATAATCACAGCTGGCCATTTCTTTCTGTAAAAAATACAATCCTTTATTTTCTAATATTTTGAATTGTGTGTTTTTATGCAAATAACCACTATAGATGAAAATAACAAAGTGAAAGGACAACACTTAGCATTTTTGACAGTTGTAATGTAGCACAGCTGGAAGTGGAAACAGCCCTCTGTTTATTTAAATATGAAATTACAAGCCTTTTATGTGTAAAGAAAAAGTCCACAATCTTTTATTTTAACTCGTGAAAAATGGGAGCAAAAACATAAGTGTTGCAGTTGGATTTTCATTCAGAGTAGAAGAGAAGATGGAAATACTCTAGTGCAAGTACCTCAAATGAGTAGACTTGAGAAAATGTATTTGTAATGTAATGTAAGGGTCTGAATTTCTCCAAGACTTCTTTTTAACATGATTGGATCATTTTCATTATCTACAATTTAATCATTGTAAGTTTGTTTCCCTGTATTCATTTGAAGATCTGCACTGGTCCTAAACAATATGCATCATAGAAAGTAAAAATCTTTTATTGGTCGTCTTGTAATTATTTGCATATCAACACAAATGGTTTTCCCCATTATAGTATGATAATCTTTTTGGTTGAGAATCACATTTATTATGTAGCAACACATTTATTATCTTATCTTAACAGCAGTTTTAACTGATCTTGTTTTCTTTCCTTCGGCAGAGTTCATCGAAGGAGTCTCCCAGTTCAGCGTCAAAGGTGACAAGGAGCAGAAGTTGCGCTGTAAGTGTCCAACATGGATCAGCCTTCACATCTCTGGGGCCTCTTTATCATTATTCATTATCATCCAAAAAGCTTGATTGGGTCCAGTAGTCAGATGCATAAGAGGACTATTATATACCGTATGCTTGATTAGTCTTTCATGCCTTTAGGTTATAGCAAGTCTTTAAAAACAGATGTTATATTGTATGAAGGGTTTCAACCCCCAGGAATTTTATTTTGTATGAAGGGTTGGTTTTGTAACTGAAAAGGACAGAAAGAGACAATGATTCCTTTGAGCAACAGTTCAATAAGAATAGAAGATCTCAGCAGTCATTGGTGAAAGAAACTAGAAGCTGAGCATCAAAATGTGTGCAGATTTAGGTAGGAACTGGCTGCTGTTTCCGTGTCAAGGTCACAATAATGCAGCTGATAACAAGCTGGAATCAACAGGCAACATGTTGCTTTAGCAAAGCTCTTCTTCAAACTTAACAATAGAAATATAAGGTCAGTCCTGGGTTAGCACTGTTGGAATATGAGCTGAACATACTATGGGCTGACTAATCTCAGTTTAAACCTCTGCAATCTAAACATTGAATAGACTGCAGAGGGCTCAAAGAAAAACTAACTTTGTATTTAGAGCCATTAAAAAAGTTAAATATTCAAGTTCCAACATTATTTTCTCCTGTCATGCAGCACTGTGGGGACGTTGACTAAAAGGAAGTTTTAATCATTTAATTGTTCTTATTTTGGGGCCCAGACTCATTCAAATGTAAATAATACATTTTGTGTCTGAATTATATTGTTTTAATCTCTGTTAAAGTTATTATTGAAGGAGAGAAGAAAAAAACATTAATATTACAGCTGATTCCAAACTTTTCAACAGCAGTTCATGTAGATTTCATACAAACTTCTATAAACTCTGCATTGAAATGAACATGTTTAAAATTTTAATTTAAATTCACTCAAAACTAAACACAAAATTACAGTAAGAGACCTTTCATTTCTGTTAGCTGTTTAACCTTTTTTAAACCTCACTGGATAACACCTCAGTGATGTCATATTGTATTTAAGTACAGTACTGCATAAAACTTTACATGTTAACATTTCAACATCTAGATTACAGCAGCAGTGAGATTCTTTAGTTTTTTACACTTTACACTTTTGTACACTTAAAAATATACTCTACATCATTTGAAGCTGCAGTGGGTAGAAATGGAGAAAATATGATTTAGAAATGTCTGTTTTATAAAACGGTCACTATATCCTGACAGTAGTGCATGAGACAGGTAATCTGATGCTGGTGTTCCTAATGCCATACAGACTGGAGGAAAACAACCAAATATGAATCAATATTCTGTTACTCTAATGATTATTTCTCTCCTCAAATGTTTTCAGAAACATATTGTAGTTATTGTTTAGCTGTAAAATGAGAAAGTTTGTGACCCGGCAGCCATATTGAGATTAGTTGAGGAAATACCAAGCACCGCACCAGCCGGAGCACAGCCAATAGCCAATATCTCTCTGAAATGACCTGTGATTTGGTCAAAGTCTCCCATTATGGGTGATTTTTTTTTTTTTTTTTTTTTAAAGCCTGAAAACAGAGCCATGAGGAGGTGCAGAAGTAGTTACATGTAATTACAATATGCTGAAAAGTTATTTCAGAGAGAGAGAGAGCGTGCGTGATATTTCTTGAACTGATCTAAACATGGCTGCCAGGTCACAAACTTTCTCATTTTACAGCTAAACAGTAACTACAAAATGTTTCTGAAAACATTTGAGGAGAGAAATAGTCATTACAGTAACAGAATATTGATTCATATTTGATCAGCGCTGCCTAGTTTGACTGTTTGATCGGAGTTTGTGAGTGATTGACAGCTGCTTAGAGATGATAGACTCTAGCTCGGCTCATATTGGTTGTTTTCCTCTGGTCTGTGAAATCTTGAAGCTGCCATTAGGAGCAACGGAGGGCACAAAGTGATATGATTTCTTTCAGATTACCTGCCTCATGCACTATTGTCAGGATATAGTGATTTTTTTTTTTTATAGTGATTTAGTGTTTTATTAAAATATGTTTTTAATCATATTTGCTCCATTTCTACCATCTGCAGCTTTTTTTGAAAAGATGCATGTGTCTCTAGACTGAAGTATTGTGGGATGAACTTCTCTGTTAACCTCATAAAATAAATCATCGTTCCTCTGTGTCGCCTCTTTGACTTCAGTTGCCTTCAGGATCTACGACATGGACAAAGACGGCTACATATCCAACGGGGAACTCTTCCAGGTCCTCAAGATGATGGTGGGAAACAACCTGAAGGACACCCAACTTCAACAGATTGTTGACAAAACCATCATCAACGCAGACAAAGACGGTGATGGCAGGATATCCTTCGAGGAGTTCTGTGCGGTGAGCAGTGATGATGATTCAGCCTTATCACCTTCCTCTTCATCTCCTGTTTGCTAACCAGAGAAGTTTAGACTGAAAAACACAGCTATAAGACATAGAGTTGAGATTTCTGGCACAACTTGATGTACTTTGAAGTTGAATGGGGAAAGGCCTCTTCTTGCTGAAAGCAGTACAGTATGCCATGAACAACTCATAGTATAGTATGTCATAAAAAAAAAATCAAAGCACAGTATGAATGCTAATTTTGAGGGGAAAAAATTCAACCCATAACTGACCCTTGTTAACGATTATTAACCGTTTATAGACAAGATAAGTGTGTCTCATGTGGCGGTGCGCTAGCTGCAGTATATGAGCATGATAGACAGCAGATTCCCCAGGTTACCCCTCCAGGACCGTTACCAGCCATGGTGCTGTGTCACAGACATGCAGCCACTTTCTCCACTGCACATTTAGTTTGGTTAGCTGTGTGTCTGCCCGGCGTAACTTAAGCGAGTATCTGACAACCATGTGTTTGTGCTATGTTAGCAGCTGTAGCACTGCTGGTGGCTTTGTGCTCCCCATTGTCCCACACTTATGCTCTATTAGTGTGGCGTAACTTTAGCGAGTGTCCATGAGTGTGGATGGCAGTTTGTCAGTGGCGTTATAGCTGTAAACTTTGTAGCAGTGTGTACAGCTTATTTATCCTGAATAAGTGCTACAGCTCCTCCGTTCAAGCGAGCTCGAGAAATTGTAGCTAAATTGTAGCAAAACAAAAAAAGTCATAGTATAGTATGTCGAGGAAAAAAAAAGTCATAGTATAGTGTGTCGGGGGACAAAAAGTCATAGTATAGCATTTCAAGGTGAAAAAAAGTCATAGTATAGCGTGTCGGGGAAAAGAAGTCATAATATAGCATGTGGGGGGAAAAAGGGGGAGGAGTGGGGGGGGGGAAAAAAGTGATAGTATAGCATGTCGAGGGGGGGGGGGGGGGGGGGGGGGGGGGGGGGGAAAAATTTTTATAAAAAAAAAAAAAAAAAAAAAAAAAAAGTATAGTATGTTGAAAACCCTCCGGTTCCCAAGCCAACTCCCTACAGACTGAGCTACTGAAAACCGTCATGTATAGATGTGAAAGTGTTGTGTGAAAAGGTTGCATGTTGAAAAAAACCCGCGAGTGTGCATGTGGGCAAAAAAAAAAATCGTATCAGCATGTCGAAAAAAGTCATAGTATAGTATGTTGAAAAAAGTCATAGTATAGCATGTCGAAAAAAGTCATCGTATAGGTGTAAAAATCTCGTATAGATGTAAGGTGAAAAAAGATAGTAAGTGTGTGGGGGAAAAAGTATCTTAGATGTGGGAAAAAAAAAAATAGTATAGATGTGAAAAAATTAATAGTATAGCATGTCGAAAAAAGCATGTATAGATGGAAAAAAAAAGTATATTGTGTCTGGGGGGAAAAAGTCAGAGTATAGCATGTTGGGGGGAAAGTTGTAGTGTAGATATAGGGAAAAAAAAAAAAATAAAAAAAAAAAAAAAAAAAAAAAAAAAAAAAAAAAAAAAAAAAAGGAAAAAAAAAAAAAAAAAAGAAAAAAAAAAAAAAAAAAAAAAAAGAAAAAAAAAGGGGGGGAAAAAAAAAAAAAAAAAAAAAAAAAAAAAAAAAAAAAAAAGTCATCGTATAGCATGTCGAAAAAAGTCATAGTATATTGTGTCTGGGGGGAAAAAGTCAGAGTATAGCATGTTGGGGGGAAAAAGTTGTAGTGTAGCATGTCGGGCAAAAAAAAAAAAAAAGTCATCGTATAGCATGTCGAAAAAAGTCATAGTATAGTATGTTGAAAAAAGTCATCGTATAGCGTGTCGAAAAAAGTCATCGTATAGCGTGTCGAAAAAAGTCATCGTATAGCATGTCAAGGTGAAAAAAGTCATAGTACAGTGTGTAGGGGGAAAAAAGTCATACTATAGCATGTCGGGCAAAAAAAAATAGTCATAGTATAGCATGTCGAAAAAAGTCATAGTATAGGATGTTAAGAAAAAATCATCGTATAGTATGTTGAAAAAAGTCATCGTATAGCGTGTCGAAAAAAGTCATCGTATAGCATGTCAAGGTGAAAAAAGTCATAGTACAGTGTGTAGGGGGAAAAAAGTCATACTATAGCATGTCGGGCAAAAAAAAATAGTCATAGTATAGCATGTCGAAAAGTCATGGTATAGCATGTCGAAAAAAGTTATAATATAGTATGTTCGAAGAGAAGAAGAAGAAGAAGATCTACCTTTATTAGTCCCACAATGGGGAAATTCAATTTACACTCTGTTAAACTCATACATGGTACATGCAGACCTGAAACACACATACATGCATTAATGGAGAGATGTCAGAGTGAGGGGGCTGCTCCTGACAAGCGCCCCGAGCAGTTGGGGATTTGGTGCCTTGCTCAGGGGCACCTCGGCAGTGCCCAAGAGGTAAACTGGCACCTCTCCAGCTACCAGTTCACACTCAGTTTTTGGTCCATGTCGGGACTTGAACCGGTGACCCTCCGGTTCCCAAGCCAACTCCCTACAGACTGAGCTACTGCCGCCTACCCGCGACCTTGGCCTTATCAGCACCAAAAAAGTCATAATATAATATGTCGAAAAAAGTCATAGTATAGCATGTCGAAAAAAGTCATAGTATAGCATGTCGAAAAAAGTCATAGTATATTGTGTCTGGGGGGAAAAAGTCAGAGTATAGCATGTTGGGGGGAAAAAGTTGTAGTGTAGCGTGTCGGGCAAAAAAAAAAAAAGTCATCATATAGCATGCCGAAAAAAGTCATAGTATAGCATGTTGAAAAAAGTCACAGTATAGTATGTCGAAAAAAGTCATATAGTATGTCGAAAAAGTGATAGTATAGCATGTCGAAAAAAGTCATCGTATAGCGTGTCGAAAAAAGTCATTGTATGTTGTGTCTGGGGGGGAAAAGTCATAGTATAGCATGTTGGGGGGGGGACCCCCCGGGTCGTAGTGTATTGTGTCGGGCAAAAAAAAAAAGTCATAGTATAGCATGTCGAAAAAAGTCATAGTATAGCGTGTCGAAAAAAGTCATAGTATAGCGTGTCGAAAAAAGTCATAGTATAGTACGTCAAAAGTCATAGTATAGCATGTCAAGGTGAAAAAAAGTAGTCATAGTACAGTGTGTAGGGGGAAAAAAGTCATACTATAACATGTCGGGCAAAAAAAAAGTCATAGTATAGCATGTCGAAAAAAGTCATAGTATAGCATGTCGAAAAAAGTCATCGTATAGCATGTCGAAAAAAGTCATAGTATAGCATGTCGAAAAAAGTCATCGTATAGCATGACGAAAAAAGTCATAGTATAGCATGTCGAAAAAAGTCATCGTATAGCATGACGAAAAAAGTCACAGTATAGTATGTCGAAAAAAGTCATATAGTATGTCGAAAAAGTGATAGTATAGCATGTCGAAAAAAGTCATAGTATAGCGTGTCGAAAAAAGTCATAGTATAGCGTGTCGAAAAAAGTCATAGTATAGCATGACAAAAAAAAGTCATAGTATAGCATGTCGAAAAAAGTCATAGTATAGCATGACGAAAAAAAGTCATCGTATAGCATGTCGAAAAAAGTCATAGTATAGCATGTCGAAAAAAGTCATGTAGTATGTCGAAAAAGTGATAGTATAGCATGTCGAAAAAAGTCATAGTATAGCGTGTCGAAAAAAGTCATCGTATATTGTGTCTGGGGGGAAAAAGTCATAGTATAGCATGTTTGGGGGGGAGTCGTAGTGTATCGTGTCGGGCAAAAAAAAAAGTCATGGTATAGTGTGTCGGGGGACAAAAAGTCAAAGTATAGCATGTTGAAAAAAAGTCATAGTATAGCATGTCGAAAAAAAGTCATAATATAGCATGTCGGGGGGGGGAAAAGTCATCATATAGTATGTCGGAAAGTATTAGTAGTAGTCGTATTAAAAGTAGTATATAGTAGTCTAGTAGTAGTACAGTAGTAGTAGTCCATGGCAAGGCTGACACATAGAGACAGACAACCATTCACACTCACATTAACACCTACACACAATTTAGAGTCATCAATCAACCAATCAGCCTAATTAACCTGCATGTCTTTGGACTGTGGGAGGAAGCCGGAGAACCTGGAGAAAACCCACACTAACACGGGGAGAACATGTAAACTCCACACAGAAGGACCCCAAGCTGGATTCAAACCTATGACCCTCTTTTGTCTCCTCCAGGTGGTCGGTGGATTAGACATTCACAAAAAGATGGTGGTGGACGTCTGACAACTTTATTTTTTTCTTCCTCCATTTACTGAAGATCTGCTTGAAGACGTCGTCCAACAAAACGCTCTACGAAAGTATTTTCTCTGTGAAAAATCCCCTCCTCACCCCCCGTCCCTCCCTCCTTACCCGTCCTACCCCCCGAGCCTTCTGAAGCCAAACTTTCACCAAGTATTATCGAACAGGAACTCTGTGACTCGTCGCACTTTAAAAGCTGACGGACGGCTTTTTACCGCAGAGCGACGGTTTCAGTTTGGTGGAGGAAAGCTGGAGTGTGTGTGTGTCTTTGAGTGTGTATGTGTTCTGTATGTTTTACTGGTTTTTCAAGGTATGTGGGTTTTTTTATATTTATTTTGGTGTCATTGTTTTTTTTGTTTTTTTTGTTTTAATTTTGGAGAATCAAAGGAAGTCTATCTTAAAGAAAGTATACTTTAGTGGGTGAGTGTAGTTAGCGGTGATGTTACTTGATTTCAGAACAACACAAACAGCATGAAGTGCCAACAAGAATTATTGACATGCAGTTGAATTACAGGTAAAATCTGTGTCTTTATTTTAGAGATGTAATTGTATTATTGAATGCATTTATCTTACTGGAGTATTGCATTATATACACTTAAAGAACAGCATCATTTTACAGTCACGTTTGGCTACATTTTGTCAGAAATAAAGAGAGAGATTGGGCGCTACATGTTTTTAAACGACAGACTTTGACTTACATGAGCATCCATATTTGTTTGCTTTTTTCAGGCACTTTTGTGTTGTTTCGCACCGAGTTGTAGTAACGACTTAGATGTTGACGTGAACATTATTTACAATTCGGAAAACCGGCAGTTACGGCAACGGCGTACTCTCTGGGACGAGTCTGCATTTTTGAACAGCGCCTACTGTTGATGTCGGAGAGTAATCTACGAAAATGACTTCAAATGTGCGTTTGTAGATTTACTGCAGAAAAGTTAACACAAAACTCTCAGCTGTGCAGAGTGAGAGCAGAGTCGCTGCCGAAAATTAATCGATCATTTTATGTTTTCTCGTAAACGAGCAGAAATTCTGATATTTCTCATTAACATGTTTGCTTTATGAAAATTAGAAACTGTAAAGCCATTGATCATTGAACAACATGCAGGACTACAAGGTGGAAAGACTCATTTTAGTTTTTAAAAAGTCTGAACAAAAAGTCCATAATCTTGTTTTTACACCTGGAAGATTTAGTAAAAACGAGCTTCATCGGTAGAGGTTGGACAGAATTAGCAGAGACAAGACTGTAAATGATTATGAAAACCAAACACAGCGATGTTCTGTAGTAGTGAACTGAATCTGTGGACGCTTTGGACAGTCACACATTTATGCTCCCAACTTTGTTTGGAAAGAAGCAAAGCTGAGGAGGATAAAACCAAAATGGCCGTTAAACCGCTAACAGCAGCTGTACTCAGTATTTAGTACGCT
The DNA here is from genome assembly GCA_947000775.1 of Pterois miles. Lineage (NCBI taxonomy): Eukaryota > Metazoa > Chordata > Actinopteri > Perciformes > Scorpaenidae > Pterois > Pterois miles. The sequence goes on from CAMQGK010000224.1 coordinate 1,402,321, forward strand.
GCCGACCTATTTACTGACGCTCTGCAAAAGACTTTTCTACCTGAAACGAAAGACTTGTGATGTGTTTGCATGACGTGTGATCTGATCTCCTCTTCTTCTTCTGCCCGTTGCTCTTTGCATGTAGATCAGATTTTATTAAAAGCTCTTTAAAGCTTATTAAAGGTCTTTTTTCAAAGCTGGTCTCAAACATTTAATGAAATGAGTGAAATGTCTTGCGAATGCAAATAATCTATTCTGTGCATGCTAGTATATGTATTACTGGTTTGACCACTTGCATATTTGAATTTTTATACAGTTATACAGTAACATCTACAGTTTTTGGTGCATGTTCAATAGTTAGAAATCATGAAAAATAGCTACTTCAATAGAACTTTAACCCTTAAAAGACTTTATTTATCTGTAATAGTTTCATAATTTAAACGTGTGGAAATGGTGTCAGGGTTGTGTTATTATCAGATAATGTATTTCATGGTGAGGATAAGTAATCTTAACATCATTTGTATTGTATTTCATTAATTTAGCATTTCAGAGTTTTGGCTCATTTCATGAAATTCAGTGAGACCGTGTTGTGTTTACATATAAATAATGGTGATAAATAACACATGAACATTTCAAGCACGTTGATGTTGCCAATAAAGGTTTAAACATGGAAAAAAAAGGAACTGAAATCTTAAATGTTTTTTAGTCGCCTGCCACCCGTTTTTGTTTTCTTCTTCTTCACGTTCTTTCATTTTTTTTTTTCTGTTATAAACGGTTTGTATCCTGCTTGTTTAATTTGAGGTTGGTGCTGTTGGTTTAAAGGGATGTTTGTTATGGAGGCCACATGGATTCAGTCTTAGATTTTCACTCCTGTTTTCATCTTTGCTGCATCACTGAAACTTCATAAATGAGAAATAAATTGTTTGAAAGTTGTTACAGATGCTGTGAACTTAAAGTCTCTTTATAAATCTTCCAGGATTTTTATTAAAATATCACTTTCCACTAATATTTACTACAAATCATTAACGTGATTCCTGTATTTGGTTTTAGAGTATTTTTTAAAGCATTTTGGTTCTTTTAATTGAATTAATATAAAAATTGTTCATAGTTTTTCTTTTAAAGTAATTGAGGAAACGGTACTGCTTTTTTTGCAGTAGTGGAATTTAACTAACTACTGTACTTAAGTACACATTTTAGGTAATACTTGTGTTTTCTTTTTGTGCCACTTTTTACTTCCAATCCACATTTATCTAATAGCTTTAGTGATTTTACAAAAAGACATTTATCAAATATTAAACTACCTCAGTAAACAGTTTCTACAAGTACAGCTGATAATTAGTTGATTAATCAGTTGGCTAACTGACAGAAAATTAGAAACTATTTCGATGGTTGAAGTAATTTTTCATGTGAAAACATTTCACGGTTCCAGCTTGACAAATGTGAAGATTAATAATTGTAACGTATTAGTAGTAATGTTGAGGTTTGGACCGTTGTTTGGACGGAGCAAACTTTGGGCTCTGGGTCAGCAGATTAATCCATAATGAAAATAATGATAAGTTAATATTTCAAAAAGAGCTTCACCTCAACAAACTACAACAGTAAAACCCCGCTTTTAACTTTAATGCATGAGTAATATTAATCTAATGATAGAATATATAATGGTATGCCAGTATGTTTGTTACTTAAAAAGTACACAATTTTCTGTGAGGTCAACATTCGCGGTTACCTGGCTCAGAATAAAAACAAAACTAAGGGACATCAAGGTGCACTGCTCTGTTTCGACCAGCAGGTGGCAGCATGAGGCCACATGTTGAGACACGCTGACAGCTCATGGTAAACAAGTTTTCATCATGGAAGAAATGTCAGCATCTTAAAACTGATTCCTGCATATGACAATATATAACAGATTGTTTTAAGCACTGAGTTCAAGCACCAGATCACCTGATGTTACAGGTCTGAATGCCCTTAAGTGAGCTGAAGGTGAAGTCGTCCAGTTGTTGCCATCACTACTAGTTATAGATCTCATTCATTCTCCCCCTGCTGCCCACTCAGACCCCCGAACCCTCCTCATGTAAGCTGCTCATCTGTTTGTGATTTCACCTCCAGATGTATTTCCGCACGAGCCAACATGAAAGTCTGCATAACCAGCATCTAAAATGTCTCTCGACGTAATCTGTGCCAAAAATGTAAATGTTAAAAAAAAAACAACAAAAAACTACATAAACACTGTTCATAGAAATGAGGTTTTTCAGTGTCACCTCTGTGTAAACTGAGCAGTCTGTACCATTTATCAGGTTTATAGGAGACAGTTTTCTTCAGAAGGTGAAGTCTGACTTCACAATACAGAAGACAGATTGAGGGACTACTATTACATTACTATTACATTTTTATGGCATATTTTTATGGCTATACTTTTTTTTTTTAAATTGACAGCATGCTATACTAAGACTTTTTTCTGAATACTATACTATGACTTTTTTCTGACATACTATACTATGACTTTTTTCGACATGCTGTACTATGACTTTTTTCGACATGCTACACTATGACTTTTTTCGACATGCTATACTATGACTTTTTTCGACATGCTATACTATGACTTTTTTCGACATGCTATACTATGACTTTTTTCGACATACTGTAATATGACTTTTTTCGACATGCTATCCTGACTTTTTTCAACATGCTATACTATGACTTTTTTCGACATGCTATGACTATAATTTTTTGACATGCTATACTATGACTTTTTTCGACATGCTATACTATGACTTTTTTCGACATCCTATACTATGACTTTTTTCGACATGCTATACTATGACTTTTTTCAACATGCTATACTATGACTTTTTTCGACATGCTATACTATGACTTTTTTCGACATGCTATAATATGACTTTTTTCGACATGCTATACTGTGAATTTTTTCGACATACTATACTATGTCTTTTTTCGACATGCTATACTATGACTTTTTTCGACATGCTATACTATGACCTTTTTCGACATGCTGTACTATGACTTTTTTCAGCTATACTATGACTTTTTTACTATACTATGACTTTTTTCGACATGCTATACTATGACTTTTTTCGACATGCTATACTATGACTTTTTTTCGACATACTATACTATGACTTTTTTCGACATGCTATACTATGACTTTTTTCGACATACGATGCTATGAATTTTTTCGACATGCTATACTATGACTTTTTTTCGATATACTATACTATGACTTTTTTCGACATGCTATACTATGACTTTTTTTCGACATACTATACTATGACTTTTTTCGACACTATACTATGACTTTTTTCGACATGCTATACTATGACTTTTTTCAACATGCTGTACTATGACTTTTTTCGACATACTATACTATGACTTTTTTCGACACTATACTATGACTTTTTTCGACATGCTATACTATGACTTTTTTCGACGTACTATACTATGACTTTTTTCGACATGCTATACTATGACTTTTTTTCGACATACTATACTATGACGTTTTTCGACATGCTATAATATGACTTTCTTCGACATGCTATACTATGACTTTTTTCGACATGCTATACAATGACTTTTTTTCGACATGCTATACTATGACTTTTTTCGACATACTATACTATGACTTTTTTCGACATACTATACTATGACTTTTTTCGACATGCTGTACTATGACTTTTTATGACGTACTATACTATGACTTTTTTCGACATGCTATACTATGACTGTTTTCGACATGCTATCCTGACTTTTTTCGACATACTATACTATGACTTTTTTCGACATACTATACTATGACTTTTTTCGACATACTATACTATGACTTTTTTCGACATGCTATACTATGACTTTTTTCGACATGCTATACTATGACTTTTTTCGACATGCTATAATATGACTTGCTATACTATAACTTTTTGTCATACTATACTATGACTTTTTTCGACATACTATACTATGACTTTTTTTGACATACTAAACTATGACTTTTTTCGACATGCTATCCTGACTTTTTTCGACATGCTATACTATGACTTTTGTCGACATGCTATACTATGACTTTTTTCGACATGCTATACTATGACTTTTTTCAACATGCTATACGATGACTTTTTTCGACATGCTATCCTGACTTTTCGACATGCTATACTATGACTTTTTTCGACATACTATACTATGACTTTTTTCAACATGCTATACGATGACTTTTTTCGACATGCTATCCTATGACTTTTTTCGACATGCTATACTATGACTTTTTTCGACATGCTATACTATGACTTTTTTCGACATACTATACTATGACTTTTTTCGACATGCTATACTATGACTTTTTTCGACATACTATACTATGACCTTTTTCGACATGCTGTATGATTACTTTTTTCGACATGCTATAATATGACTTTTTTCGACATGCTATACTATAACTTTTTGTCATACTATACTATGACTTTTTTTCGACATACTATACTATGACTTTTTTCGACATACTATACTATGACTTTTTTCGACATGCTATAATATGACTTTTTTCGACATGCTATACTATGACTTTTTTCGACATGCTATAATATGACTTTCTTCGACATACTATACTATGACTTTTTTCGACATACTAAAATATGACTTTTTTCGACATACTATACTATGACGTTTTTCGACATGCTATAATATGACTTTCTTCGACATGCTATACTATGACTTTTTTCGACATGCTATACTATGACTTTTTTTCGACATGCTATACTATGACTTTTTTCGACATACTATACTATGACTTTTTTCGACATACTATACTATGACTTTTTTCGACATGCTATACTATGACTTTTTTCGACATGCTATACTATGACTTTTTTCGACATGCTATACTATGACTTTTTTCGACATGCTATACTATGACTTTTTTCGACATACTATACTATGACTTTTTTCGACATGCTATACTATGACTTTTTTTCGACATACTATACTATGACTTTTTTCGACATGCTACACTATGACTTTTTTCGACATGCTATACTATGACTTTTTTCGACATACTACACTATGACTTTTTTCGACATGCTATACTATGACTTTTTTCGACATGCTATACTATGACTTTATTATTTTCGACATGCTATACTATGACTTTTTTCGACATGCTATACTATGACTTTTTTCGACATGCTATACTATGACTTTTTTCGACATGCTATACTATGACTTTTTTCGACATACTGTACTATGACTTTTTTCGACATGCTATCCTGACTTTTTTCAACATGCTATACTATGACTTTTTTCGACATGCTATGACTTTTTTTGACATGCTATACTATGACTTTTTTCGACATGCTATACTATGACTTTTTTCGACATCCTATACTATGACTTTTTTCGACATGCTATACTATGACTTTTTTTCGACATGCTATACTATGACTTTTTTCGACATGCTATACTATGACTTTTTTCGACATGCTATACTATGACCTTTTTCGACATGCTGTACTATGACTTTTTTCGACGTACTATACTATGACTTTTTTCGACATGCTATACTATGACTTTTTTCGACATGCTATCCTGACTTTTTTCGACATACTATACTATGACTTTTTTCGACATGCTATACTATGACTTTTTTTCGACATGCTATACTATGACTTTTTTCGACATGCTATACTATGACTTTTTTCGACATGCTATACTATGAATTTTTTTCGACATGCTATACTATGTCTTTTTTCGACATGCTATACTATGAATTTTTTCGACATACTATACTATGACTTTTTTCGACATACTATACTATGACTTTTTTCGACATGCTATACTATGACTTTTTTCGACATGCTATACTATGACTTTTTTCGACTATACTATGACTTTTTTCGACATGCTATACTATGACTTTTTTCGACATACTATGACTTTTTTCGACATGCTATCCTGACTTTTTTTCGACATACTATACTATGACTTTTTTCGACATGCTATACTATGACTTTTTTCGACATGCTATGCTATGACTTTTTTCGACATGCTATACTATGACTTTTTTCGACATGCTATGCTATGAATTTTTTCGACATGCTATACTATGACTTTTTTTCGACATACTAAACTATGACTTTTTTCGACATGCTATACTATGACTTTTTTCGACATGCTATAATATGACTTTTTTTGACATGCTATGCTATGACTTTTTTCGACATGCTATCCTATGACTTTTTTTTCGACATACTATATTATGACTTTTTTCGACATACTATACTATGACTTTTTTCGACATGCTATCCTGACTTTTTTCGACATGCTATACTATGACTTTTTTCGACATACTATACTATGACTTTTTTTCGACATACTATACTATGACTTTTTTCGACATGCTATACTATGACCTTTTTCGACATGCTGTACTATGACTTTTTTCGACATGCTATATGATTACTTTTTTTCGACATGCTATAATATGACTTTTTTCGACATGCTATACTATAACTTTTTTTGACATACTATACTATGACTTTTTTCGACATACTATACTATGACTTTTTTTTGACATACTATACTGTGACTTTTTTCGACATGCTATAATATGACTTTCTTCGACATACTATACTATGACTTTTTTCGACATACTAAAATATGACTTTTTTCGACATACTATACTATGACTTTTTTCGACATGCTATCCTGACTTTTTTCGACATGCTATACTATGACTTTTTTCGACATGCTATACTATGAACTTTTTTTTCGACATGATATACTATGTCTTTTTTCGACATGCTATACTATGAATTTTTTCGACATACTATACTATGACTTTTTTCGACATACTATACTATGACTTTTTTCGACATGCTATACTATGACTTTTTTCGACATACTATACTATGACTTTTTTCGACACTATACTGACTTTTTTCGACATGCTATCCTGACTTTTTTCGACATACTATACTATGACTTTTTTCGACATGCTACGCTATAACTTTTCGACATGCTATCCTATGATTTTTTTTCGACATCCTAAACTATGACTTTTTTCGACATGCTATCCTGACTTTTTTCGACATGCTATACTATGACTTTTTTCGACATGCTATACTATGACTTTTTTCGACATGCTACGCTATAACTTTTCGACATGCTATCCTATGATTATTTTTTCGACATACTATACGATGACTTTTTTCGACATGCTATACATGACTGTTTTCGACATGCTATACTATGACTTTTTTCGACATGCTATACTATGACTTTTTTCGACATGCTATACTGACTTTTTTCGACATGCTATACTATGACTTTTTTCGACATACTATACTATGACTTTTTTCGACATGCTATACTATGACTTTTTCGACATGCTATACAATGACTTTTTTTCGACATGCTATACTAAGACTTTTTTCGACATGCTATACTATGACTTTTTTCGACATGCTATACTATGAATTTTTTCGACATGATATACTATGTCTTTTTTCGACATGCTATACTATGAATTTTTTCGACATACTATACTATGACTTTTTTCGACATACTATACTATGACTTTTTTCGACGTGCTATACTATGACTTTTTTCGACATGCTATACTATGACTTTTTTCGACACTATACTTGACTTTTTTCGACATGCTACGCTATAACTTTTCGACATGCTATCCTATGATTTTTTTTCGACATACTATACGATGACTTTTTTCGACATGCCATACTGACTTTTTTCGACATGCTATACTATGACTTTTTTCGACATGCTATACTATGACTTTTTTCGACATGCTATCCTGACTTTTTTCGACATGCTATACTATGACTTTTTTCGACATGCTATACTATGACTTTTTTCGACATGCTATACTATGACTTTTTTCGACATGCTATACTATGACTTTTTTCGACATGCTATACGATGACTTTTTTCGACATGCTATACTATGACTTTTTTCGACATGCTATACTATGACTTTTTTCGACATGCTATGCTATGACTTTTTTCGACATGCTATACTATGACTTTTTTTCGACATACTAAACTATGGCTTTTTTCGACATGCTACAGTAGCTCAGTCTGTAGGGAGTTGGCTTGGGAACTTTTCGGAGGGTCACCGGTTCAAGTCTCGACATGACCTATAATAACTGAGTTTGAACTGGTAGCTGGACTAGGTGCTTTTTTTACCTCTTGGGCACTGCCGAGGTGCCCCTGAGCAAGGCACCAAACCCCCAACTTGCTGTGGCTTTTGTCAGGAGCAGCCCTATCACTCTGACACCTCTCCATTAATGCTATGTATGTGTTTTTCAGGTCTGCATGTACCATGTATGAGTTTAACAGAGTGCTAAATTTAATTTCGACATTGTGGGACTAATAAAGGTTGATCTTCTTCTTCTTCTGCTATACTGACTTTTTTCGACATGCTATACTATGACTTTTTTCGACATGCTATGCTATGACTTTTTTCGACATGCTATACTATGACTTTTTTCGACATGCTATACTATGACTTTTTTTCGACATACTATACTATGACTTTTTTCGACATGCTATACTATGACCTTTTTTCGACATGCTGTATGATTACTTTTTTCGACATGCTATAATATGACTTTTCTCGACATGCTATGCTATAACTTTTTCGACATGCTATACTATGACTTTTTTCGACATGCTATACTATGACTTTTTTCGACATACTGTACTGTGACTTTTTTCGACATGCTATAATATGACTTTTTTCGACATACTATACTATACTATGACTTTTTTCGACATGCTATACTATGACTTTTTTTCGACATGCTATACTATGACTTTTTTCGACATGCTATACTATGACTTTTTTTGACATGCTATACTATGAATTTTTTCGACATGATATACTATGCTTTCCAACACTTTTTTCGACATACTATACTATGACTTTTTTCCGTTCAGCTTCCTATGTTTTTTGACATACTAAACTATGACTTTTTTCGACATGCTATCCTGACTTTTTTCGACATGCTATACTATGACTTTTTTCGACATCTTCGTTAACTTTTCAACATGCTATACTATGATTTTTTTTCGACATGCTAAACTATGACTTTTTTCGACATGCTGTATGATTACTTTTTTCCACATGCTGTATTATTACTTTTTTCGACATGCTATACTATGACTTTTTTCAACACGCTACGCTATAACTTTTCGACATGCTATACTATGATTTTTTTTCGACATACCATACGATGACTTTTTTCGACATGCTATACTATGACTTTTTTCGACATGCTATACTATGACTTTTTTCGACATGCTATACTATGACTTTTTTCGACATGCTGTATGCTTACTTTTTTCCACATGCTGTATGATTACTTTTTTCGACATACTATACTATGACTTTTTTCGACATGCTATACTATGACTTTTTTCGACATGCTATACTATGACTTTTTTCGACATGCTATACTATGACTTTTTTCGACACGCTATACTATGACTTTTTTCGACATGCTATACTATGACTTTTTTCGACATACTATATGACTTTTTTCGACATGCTATACTATGACTTTTTTCGACATGCTACACTATGACTTTTTTGACATGCTACACTATGACTTTTTCAACTTGTTATACTAGGATTTTTTCCCTGAAATACTACACTAGGACTTTTTCGACATGCTAAATTATGACTTTAAAAAAAAATTGCCACACTATACTATTAGTTTTTTTAACATAATTTACTTCGACTTTTTTATTTGTTTTGACACAGCACTGTGTCAAAACACTGTTCAAACACAGTGTTTCGACATACTATACTATGACTTTTTTTGAGCAAACTATACTATGACTTTTATCGACATGCCGACGTAATGGACTGACTTTTTCTCGACTTAATCATGACTTTTTTTTTTAAATTGATGTACCATACTATTAGTTTTTCGTAACATGATATACTATGAATTATTATTTTTTTGACATGCAATACTATGATTTTTTTCCACACATTATATGATGACATTTACATTTTCTTTTGACATTCTATACTATCACTTTTTCGACGTACTGTACTATAATTTTTTTTCTGAAATGCTACACTCGGACTTTTTCGACATACTATGACTTTTTATTTTTTCAACATACTATCCTGGCATTTTTCAACAAACGATATCATGTTTTTTTTCAGTGTACTATAATAAGATTTTTTTGATACACTATTCTATGACTTTTTTCAACATACTTGACTGACTACATTTTTTGACACTTTTTTGACGTCCTGTACTGACTTTAAAAAAATGTTGTCATATTAAATTATGACAATACAGTTTTTTTGCAACATGCCATACTTTGATTTTTTTTGACATACTATAACTTCTTTTCTGACATACTATACTATGACTTTTTTGACATACTATATCACTTTTTTCCCCAACATAGTATATTGTTTTTTTCGACATACCATATCATGACTTTTAACAGAAAAAAATTTCAACATATTGTCCTATTACATTTTTTGAACATGATATACTATGACTTTTTACATATTTTGACATGCTATACTATGACTTTTCCACTGTACTATAATATGACTTTTTTCTGACATACTATACTATGACTTGTTTAGTTTTTCCAACATATGTACTCAGACTTTTTGAAACACCTTTGATGCACTACACTATGACTTTTTTTGACATAACATATTATGATTAAATCTAAAAAAAAAAATACTATCCAAGGACTTTTTTTCGACATACTGCGCTATAACTTTTTTCACCATACTATACTATGACCTTTTTTATTTTTTCAACATACTATAACATGGCTTTTTTTTTTTTATATACTATGACTTTTTTTTTAACATACTTTAATATTAGTTTTTTTTTTAACATCATGAACCTTTTTTTTCGTCATATTAAGTTGTGACTTTTTTCGACATACTATTCTGACTTTTTTCAACATACTACACCGTGGCTTTTAAGTTTTTCAACATACTACTAAGCCTTTTTTTGCATGTTCACCTATTTTCCTTTAAATAATAGTTACTAGCTTTGTTCAGCTTTATGAAAAATATTCTTCTTATTATTTTCCTGAGCACTAAACATACTTCATAAAGCAGAACCTGAAATAAATTCATCAAACTTTCTGTATAATATTATATATTATACTGTACACTGCCATAACAACACAAAAGTATGCTGAATACAGTTAAAATAGTTTTGAAACACAAAACCCTTTAAATGCCACTTGGAGTCTGGTTCTGCTCTTTAAATTGCCCTTTTTTTGCATTGTAACTGGTCTTAAGTCTTAAATGACCTGTACTACTTTCTGTAGTTGCCGTTTGTTTGTCTGGTGACATTAACACAGCGAGGACGTCAGAAAACGTCTTTAAAGTGAAACCTGTCCTGCTCTTTATCAGTGTGGATGTCGTCTGCAAAAGCTGGATGAACACCAACCTGTCCTCTCACCTGTCACTATCCTCTGTGATTGGCCTGGGAATAATTAATGTGTGTGTGTGTGTGTGTGTGTGTGTGTGTGTGGGGGGGGGTTATTCAGAGTTCAGTGCAACTCTCAGGTAACTTCACAGCGAGTAAAAGGATCTGCCGTAAACAGTTACACACTATGTGCGTGTGTGTGTATGTGTGCGTGTGTGTGTAGTTAATAAAATTGCCAACCTTGGTTTTCTTGCAGTTAACACATAAACAGTGAGTCTAATAAAACTACATGAATGTACTTGCGGACACTAGGTGGCAGGAGTTTTCCACAGCAGGCTGAGAGAAGCTCAAGTACTGTACTTAAGTAAATTTTAAGTACCTCAAAAGCTTTTCTTTTCATGCTCAGGTCAGGGTCAGGGTTCTTCGTATACTCCACTACATTTACTTGACAGCTTTAGATTTTTGCATACAAGATATGAAGAGTTTATAAAATATGTTTTGTTATAAATGTAACTACTTGATTAGTCAATCGGTCAGTTGACAGAAAATTATTTGGCAACTATTCTGACGGTTAAAGTCATTTTTCATGTAAAAACATTTCATGGCTCCAGCTTCACAAATGTGAAGATTTGCTGTTTTTCCTTTTAATAACACTAACTGTAAAGTATTAGTTACGATATTGAGGTTTTGACTGTTGGTTGGACTAAACAAACATTGAGAAGGTGTCATCTTGGGCTCTGTGTCATTGTGACAGCATTTCTCTATATTTACACTGTTTTTACAAACCAAACAATCAATTGATTAATTATTAATTTTAAAAAATAAATGGATTAATGCATAATGGCAATAATCATTAGTTATAGTTTAAAATGAACTCTGCCTCAACCAACTACAACAGTAAAATCCTGCTTTTACACTGATGCTTCAGTAATAATAATCTAATGATAAAAATGTATACTATAGCAGTCACATTTTTATACTTATACTACTTGAAGTCCATTTTCCTGATTATACTTATATACTTTTACTTAATATTTTCAATGCAGGACTTTTACTTGTATTTTTACAGTGTTGTATTTGTACTTTTTAGTACTTCCTCCACTACTGTCAACCACAGATATCAGATAAAAAAAAAGACAACATTTGGCGCAAAGTTAGGTTCGGCATTAACTGGTTTACAAATCATTCAACTAGCTTTGTGTTGTAGCTGTTTCTATGGTGACGGTTAGCTCTGGTGCTAACAGCACAATGATACAGATTATTAAGTTATTTAAGTTTGAAGGATTCATCACAAAGGATCTCTAAACTAGCTGATTTCTGCTTTGTTAGTCTGGAATCTGATTTAACGTGAATTTAAACGTTTAAGTCAACAATGTAAAATAAAACAGAAATCCCAACAAAATCAACTGAATTGTTGGTTAATATTTTCTTATTATTTGCAAAATGTATTCACAAAGAAAAGTTCTTTAAACCACAAATTTTAAATAAAATCTATGAGACGCACTGAAAAACATGAATAGAAAATTATTATAATATATTAATCCTGCAATGTACGTTATTTATTCATTACATCATTTATACTGTAATTAATCTGATTTTAATTAATGTATTATTAGTCATTACTTCAAACAGATTATTTAAGATTAGTTACGTGTAATAGTTTAATGATGAATATTGTGCCTTAGCTGGTAGTTTTCTGTTTTGTTTTCCACTCAAATCATGAATTCATATTTTTCAAATTAGCCATGTTGTGTGTTGCATTGACACCATCACAATTACACAGAGAAATCCCCTGATTTTAACCTGTGTGCTGCCATTTTAAATGTTCTCTGTTGTGTTTTTAATGCTGGCACAGCTCCTACACACTGTAAATCCAAATTAGCATATTGTATTGAACTGTAACCTGCAGAGGGGACACAACAATTGACTCTACATGAGGTTCAATTCAAACAGTGAGATTATTTATTCTTCCAGACCAACAATAAACATTAAATAAATATCTGTTAAAATGAATGTTTACATTATCAAACAATTATTAATAAATAAATGTGGCTCTCTGTAGCAGATGATGTCTCACACATTGCTCTGACATTCAGGACTTTCACTGCCAAAATAACCGACTTTATAATTGAAAAAATACTTCTACATGGCAAAGAGAAACTTCAGAGAAATTTCCTTTACAAATGGAGTAAAGTGAATCCTGGAGTACGTTTTGGGACAAAGGCAGCGTGATTAAACCGAGGCAGATTACATCTGTGTGTCTGTGATTTGCAGCAGCGTGCTGGACTACAGTTACACACCTGTCTGCTGATAACAAGTCTCGGTTTACCTGCCGGGACGATATATCTGCTCCATCAGACAGCTGCCAGACTGTTAATGAAGAGAGCTGACGAGTCCGACCGGACCACCTGACTGCACGGGGACACGGGTGACCCCCCCCCCCCACTCCACGGCTGACATTCAGGTGATGCTGCTGCAGCACTACACTCAATAACGGGTGACTTTTAAGTGAACAAACTTTTATTTTTTATAGATAAATATCTAACTTTTGTGTCATTTATGGATGCATTTCATTGCATCTTAATTATTAAAGTCAGCAGTGGAAAGTACTAGTTACTTTCCACTTTCAGTATTAGTTTAGTTTTGAGGTACTATTTAGAGGTTCGATGTTCCTTTATACCACTACATTTCAGAATACATATTGTGCTTTTAACTTCATATGAATTATTGAAATACTTCTTCCACCACTGATTAAATGTGGGGTAATTTATTACTTCACTGTAACTGTACTGAAACTGTGTTTCTTTTCTAGTATTTTTTGCTAAGTTATTTTATGAACTTCCCAGGAAAAATCCTCTATTGAGAAATAGTTAATTTCACATGTAAGTTGAGAGTAAGAAGAAGAAGAAGAAGATAGTCCTTTATTAGTCCCGCTAGGGGAAATTAAATTTTTTACCTTGTTAACTTATACACACACTGCACAAACAGGTCCATATACATGCAACAATTGGAGAGGTGTCAGAGTGATGGGGCTGCTCCTGACAAGCGCCCCGGGGGGGGGGGGGTTGGGGGCCTTGCCCGGGGGCCCCCGGGGGGGCCCAAGGGGGAAACGGGGCCCCCCCCCCCCACCCCATCCCCCGCAGTTTTTTGGTCCCGGGGGGGGATGAGCCGGGGGCCCCCCCCCCCCCCCCCCCCCCCCCCCAAAGAAGGGGCTCCCCCCCCCCCCAAGAAGTGGTAGTTTCTCTGCTTTTGATTTTTAAAGCAGCAATCAGAATTTCAAACCTCTGACCGGTGAAAAAAACAAAATTTAAGCATTAACAGATTTTTTTCCCTTGTTAATGGTTCAGATTTGAATTCTAAAACATAATAAAGTTAAAGCTGGAGCTGGCAGATTGGAGCAAATATGATTTTAAAAAGCTAATTTTCTAAAAGGCATCACTATATCCTGACAGTAGAGCATGAGACAGGTAATCTAAAAACAAAGTCAAGCGTCTCTGTGTCCTCCGGTACGGCGTCTGCAAGGTTTCACAGACCAGAGGAAAACAACCAATCAGAGCCGAGCTGGAGTCTGCCTTCTGAGCAGCTGTCGCTCACAAACTCTGATCAAACGGTCAAACTAGGCAGCTCTGATCAATTATGAATCAATACTCTGTTACTGTAATGATTATTTCTCACCTCGGATGTTTTCAGAAACATCTTGTAGTTACTGTTTAGCTGTAAAATGAGAAAGTTTGTGACCTGGCAGTCATGTTGAGATCAGTTGAGGAAATACCAAGCACCGCTAACATGGCTGGAGCACAGCCAATAGGAACACTTTCTCTTTTTGAAATGACCTGTGATTGGTCAAAGTCTCATGTCACACACTAGATGTTTTAAATCCTGAAGACAGAGCCATGAGGAGGTGCAGACATCTAGTTTTCTCTAGAACACTTGAACTACAATATGCTGAAAGGATATTATGAAATATTTGCCCAATGATGCAAAAAAAAAAAAAAGATGGCTACATACTAAAGCTTTAATACTAAAAGGTGATTTTCACTCTAACTGTTATCAGTTAATTTCAGCACTTTACATGACAGACTGGTCGGGGCTATTTGAAAGTTGGACAGATGGGTTGACGAGAACTTGAATGCAGCACACTGTAAAAAGATGGTAAAATGCCATTGGGTGATTATATCTCTATATCTATAGATATTGATAGAAGAAAAAGAGTGCAAAAATTGAATAAATGGAGGTGTATAAATGGTGTACATCAGGCTGTAAATGACAGGCAACACATGACTTAATGTGCAGGTAACGCTTGCAATATTTACTACAAATTACAAGCAATAAAAAATGACATATAGGTAGATTTATGTTATCAGTTAAATAATTAAAACAAGCCATCACGCAGAGCTGTTGGGATTCAGACAGTATCACAGTATCATATTGCAGTGTTTTATTTATGTGTCAGTTCTTTAACAAAAAAATTGTATTTTTGTCCATTTTGGACAAGAAGACATCACACTTAATTTTCAGGTTGATTTTGGAGGGTTGAAGTTAAGCCTAAGTATTCTGGTTAAAGTTAAGTTAAACAACATGTCTCGACTTTACTAACTTAATGTAGCATTGAGGGATTACTGATGATTACAGTGGTCAATAACTCTTTCAATGCAAATATGCCATGTGAATGTTTGGACTTCAGATGGACCTCGTCACACCAACTGTAAATGACTGTAACCATGTGGAGTCCACACAGTCTGCTGCTTTTCATACAAATCAGTCAACAAACCATTAAAATATATTTTATATTAAAGACATTAGCACATTCAGGCCATATCCGTTTTATAATAACAAAAAAGATGGGAAGTCTGACCTGAACAAAACTGATCTCAGGCTCTTTGCTGTGCCTCCGATGATCCATAACACATCTAACGACACCAGAAATAATAATAAGACCACTATTAACAACAAAATCAACAATAAAACTTTTATTTGTAAAACACTTTCCAATCAGTTAAAGTGCTTTACCTAAAATAAAGTGTATAAACATGAAAAAACTTTGTAGACAGGTTAGAAAAGTGACTCCTCGTGTTCATGATCAAAAAAGAAATGAGAAATAAATATGGAAATCTTAAAAGAGCCACCTAGTGAGTGGTTAGCCTAGCTTAGCACAAGGACTGCAAGCAGGGGGAAACTGCTAGCCTGAAATTAAACTGACATCCATCTTCTCCTCTGACTGAATACAAATTGCCTCCCAAATCAAAGGACTGCTGACGTCATTTTTATTTAAAAGGCATATTTATTATTGTGCAAATCAGGAGTTTGGTTCCAAATTTCTGGGGGAAAAGTGACTTTTGAATGTAAATGACACAAAATAATCCCCCCTCTTAAACAGATATCTAGTGCATAAGAAATTTACTTTACAACTTGTAATACATTCTGGCCTTAAAGGAATAGTTCAAGACTGTGGGCAATACATTACTTGCATACATTATTCGCTTTTTTTCAATAAGTGAGATGAGAAGTTTGATACCACTCGTACGACTGTGTGTTGAGTACAGAGCTGGAGTCTTGACGCTGGGACGGGACGGGAAGCAAAGAAAACGGTTAGCCTCCCGTCAGTGAGCTCTAGAGGTGTTGGTAGGCGAGAGCCATGCCTGCTGGTTCACCCTGCTTCAAGCCTGTTTGTTAAAGTGATGATTTGAGTGTTTTGAAGTGGTTGTATGAGGTACTTATCTATGGCAGGTGTATTACCTACAGTAGATGACAGTCAGCCTGACGCCAGCATCAAGAAACCGACAGGAGCGCCAACACCAGCACAAAGCAATACAGAGCTGTGGATGACGACGGCAGAAAAACATATTTTAGACAACTAAAAAAATTGAAATCCATTTAAGTGTATGCTATATTTAGAATAGATACTGGTGGCAAACTGAACTGACAGTGAAACGTATTTATATTGTTTTGTCTGCTGGATTTTTAGGGAGCATAGATAAGTTTCACCTTCAGTTCAGTTCTCCACCAGAAGGAAAGAGCTGTCTGACTGCAAGATAGAGGTGCAAATATACTAAATACTGTATAATGTATGCTTAAACTAATTTTTTTTTAGTTGAGCATACGTTTTTCTGCCATCCCAGTCCACAGCACTGCATTGTGCTCCTGTCTGTTTTGCCAAACGGGAAGCATGCCGACAGTCATCTACTGCAAGTAATACACAGACTATGGATAAGTACCTTATACACTCCCACCTCAAAACACCTGAACTATCACTTTAAGACTAGGCTAACCAGCTCTGTACTAAAACACACACACACACACACACACACACACACACACACACACACACACACACACACACACACACACACACACGCCTAATCCCACTGAAAGGAAGTAAATAAGTGCATTTCCCAAAACGTTGAACTGTTCCTTCAAAGACACAAAAACATGGTTTGATTTCAAAAACTAAAGAACTTTTAAAAAGAAATCTGATAGATCAGAAACACAAAATTCACATAAACTACATTACACATACTACACAAATAAAAGTATACGCACAGTTTAATTTTATAAGAGCATATATTTGTAGAAGAAATGTTGGAGAAACATCTGACAGAGAAAAAGAGAAGGAAATCAGAAATGTATTGTGCTAACAGCAGCTAACAGCTAACAGCAGTGCTGTACAGGTGGAGCTCTGACAGCAGCTCAGCAGGTTTGTGAGGCGAGACAGGGACTGTTTATCTTCGTCAGGTGGGAGCTCGGAGGTTTTGGGCGGCCTGCAGTCGTTGACGTCTTCTCTCCATCGCCTGCTGCTTCTTCAGCTCGATCTCTGCTGCTGAACATTTACCCAGAACTGCACAAAAAAAACACACAGAAGGATAAGAAGACAGTGTCAATTTGATCAACAAAAACTATGACGTAAAACACTTGAGCGCTGTTATTCTATGAAGACAATGAAAGCTGGAGTAGGCAGATTGGAGCAAATATGATTAAAAAAGTATTTTTATAAAACAGTCACTATATCCTGACAGTAGTACATGAGACAGGTAATCTAAAAAAAAAAAAAAAAACCATCATGTACTTCTGTGTCCTCCAGTGCTCCTAATGGCATCTGCAAGATTTCACAGACCAGAGGAAAATAACCAATCAGAGCCGAGCTGGAGCCTGCTGTCTCTGAGCAGCTGTCAATCATCCATAAACTCTGATCAAACAGTCAAACTAGGCAGCGCTGATCAAATATGAATCAATATTCTGTTACTGTAATGTCTATTTCTCTCCTCAGATGTTTTCACAAACATCTTGTAGTTACTGTTTAGCTGTAAAATGAGAAAGTTTGTGACCCGGCAGCCATGTTGAGATCAGTTGAGGAAATACCAAGCGCCGCCCACCTACTGGAGCAAACTTTAACATTTTTTTCTAGGAGAGAAATAGCCATTACAGTAACAGAATATTGATTCATATTTGATCAGCGCTGCCTAGTTTGACTGTTTGATCGGAGTTAGCGAGCGACTGACAGCCAGTTGGAACGCTCTCTCTGAAATGACCTGTGATTGGCCAAAGACTCCCATCATGGGGTGCATTCATTAAAGCCTGAAAACAGAGCCATGAGGAGATAAAGAAGTCCAGTTTTCTCTAAAAACAATTACAATATGCTCAAAGGTTATCATGGAGTTTATGGTTATTTTTGCCAAAAATATTCTGCCCACTGCTGCTTTAAATATCCCCCAAAAAATCTTTGTAAACCAAAAGTATGAAAAACTGCAAAATTTACTTCAACAAATAAAAACAAAATTATGCAAAAGATGGACAAATGGAAAGTCGGTTTAAAAATGCACAGAGTTAGTATATTTAACTAAACTGATAATAAATTACTTTTAACTACAAGGTTTGCAAAATTCCAGGAATATTCAAGGTGGAAACTTTCCATGGGAATTAGGTTAACAGAATGGGAATTAACTGGATATAACGTGAATAAAATGGAAATATTGGGTTATTTGCTGAGGCTCAATACATGCAGACTAGCAATGGAATAGCAACGAAAAAGATCAACAGTTTAGCTGAGTTGAACGTCCTCCATGTCAGATGCCTCATCTTCACTATCCCAGCTAAATTCCTATGTAATGAGATGCTGGCAAATGATCTGTACATGTGACTGAAGAGTGCTGCTGAATGTAGTTCAGGTTACAATTCAATTAGATGGGCTTATTGTTAACCAAAACATGCCAGTGTGAGACCTAGTATTTCCCCAAAATAAGTTCACTATTAAAAAATGGTAGGATATTGAAACTGTGAAACCTCCCTTGGAAAATTTCCAAAAATTTACCGATCCTTTGCCCTACTTGTAACCACAGTGCAATAATTAGTACTTCCATACAGTGATTGTGATCAGAGCCGTGAAGCAGTGTGACTGTAACAGAAACATCAGTAAAAGCAGCTGCTTACCTTCATGACATGCTGGAGGTTTGACGTTCATTCAAAATGCAATAAGAACCTGCATTCTTCTTCTTTTATCACTCACTTTAAAACGCACGTCCGAAAAATTGCAAAGAAATATAGAGAATTTGGTGTGACGTCCAAAATTTCTCAAACAACTTAGCAGTTAGCGCAAACCTTGGTGGCAATGGTGACTATTTTGTGTTATTTTGCAATAACTTTCAGTCATCTGAAAAAAATCTGATTGTTTAAAGAACTTGCTAACAATCATAGTACCAAATCTGTTTCAGTGGGAGTAAAAATTAGCTCAGGAATCTCTGAAGAGTTTCTCTGAAGACTGATCTGTTTGTGGTGACATTTGACATTGCAGTTAGTTGGCCAAGAAGTCAAACCAAAGGCTTTTTTTTATACCCTAATCCAAGTGCATGGTTACTTTAGCATATCATGTAGAGTTAGCAACAAGCTCCACCATGCAACTGCTTTAGGTATTACATTGGAAATACACTGAAGACAACTTCCAGGATAATGAAGCTCTTCCTACAGTGGCTACAATTATTTTGCCAGGTGACTCTGAACATTTTGAAAAGCATTGTATTTTTTCACGATATAGCAGCAGGCATAATAATATGTTAATGCCACTACAGGAGAGACTTGATGTTCTCTGCAATTTGGTAGAAGAAATATGTGCGTATGTCATATTGGAAATCAGACAAAATTAGTTGGAAAATAGCATATTGGACATCTGCAAAAATCCAATAACATGCATCCTTGTCGCAAAATAAGTCAATGATGTGGTTGTTCCAGACTGGGTGGCAGGAACTGGACAGTTACGAGCAGTTATCTGTGTGAGCAGATTAAAAAAAATGAACCTGCCATCTGTGACGTCTGAATCTGTTGTGATATTAAACTGTGTTTGAAGGAGGAAACTGCTTTGCTCTGTGTGGACCAAGGCTATGATACTTTTTGAATTTTCAATGAATTTTTATTAGTTTGAATTATTTAGTTTCAGTTTTTCCAGAAAGATTTAGTTTTTATACATTTAGTTTTATAGTAGTTTTAGTTTGTTTTTGTTAGGCTATAATGTCTCAGAAGTATGTAGCTACAGATACATACAAAATACATGGATGGAGAACTGTGTAGGAACAGCCATGTTTAATCTTCACCTTTATATACTTTGCATACTGTTTTACAAATGTTACACCTCTGTGTGCATGTATAGTATATAAACATATTCATTACTTCTCTATACATACTACATTCCTGTTTAAATCACTGTGTAAGTATATTACTTGTCATCATACATATACATATGATATATGACATACTAAATATGAAAGGAGTTTATATTCATTTTTATTTCCTTTTTACAAGTTTTTTTTATTCAGGCAATATTGTTTCAGTTAAGTTTTTCTTAAATTATATAGCTTTTAATTTAGTTTCAGTTGGGGTTTACTAAACAGATTTTTCACTGCATATTTTCATTTCAGATTTAGAGTCCTATAATATCCCTGGTGTTGATGTGCTCTTACCTTTGCTGGTCACCGTAGAAACTGGGCTGTTTGGCTTCTTGAAGGTGAACTGGTCTTTGCAGGGGTTTCCCTGCTGTGCTGACTGGACACCTGTCGATCTGTTCGTGGATCCTGAGGTGTGTTTCCCTTGCGTGTATCTGAAAGACTCCCTCGCCTGTACACCTGCAGCGATTTGAGCCAATGAACTGCCGGCTGGTCTTCCTGAAGCAAAGGGAAGACTTGTCGGCACCTGTTTTTTGGGAGCAAAACTTTGCTGACTGGTTGACTGTTGGTTTCTGTTGGACAGTGTCAGAGGTGCTCTCTGGTTTGACATGTGATCCCCAGGAATAGTCTGTTTGGTGGAAACGTTCTCTGCTCTCTGGATCTGGTTCTCCACGTCTTCACACATTTCACGCAGCAGGTCGTCGTCAGCTGGGTCATCCCAAACAGGGTCAGATGAGAAGAACGAGGACAGATCCTCATCCAGGAGGTCGGAGACAGCAGGCGCCTCACTGTGGGATGACACTACTTTTTTTGTAGCTGATGTGTTTGATGCAGTTGTGTTGTATTTGGCAACGGACGTCCTTTGAAACTGTGGTTTCTGTGGCTCTGACTTCACTGTGTTCGATGTTGGCCACTTACGCTGAGATCCCACCTCAACTACAACACCGTTACCGGAAGAAAACCTGTTCTGCTGAGTGTCTTTTTCAGCTGTTTTTGTTTTGTAATCCACCTTTGTGTTTGTCCATGTGTCTGCCTGGATTCTTTTGACAGAGAAATTAGGATTAGACTCCAGTTTGAAAGTCGTTCTTTGTCTCACATTGTCCTTTTCCACTTTAGAAACAGCTGACTGGACCGCTACATTTGCTGGACTTTTCTGTATTTGACTGGGTGGTTTCTGGGTTGAATAGTACTTTGGACCAGTGAAGTTCTGTGGATTTTGTGTCATCTCCAACACCAAAGAGTCATTTAGCAAGTCATCATTTTCCCAGTCGTCATCAAACTCGTCTTTAGCTGATGTGACTTTAGTGTTTGTCATGGAAACACCAGAGGTGGGACCGTGTGAGGAGGCAGACGGTTTCCCAGAAGCCTCTTTAGAAGCAGGTTTTACAGGTGATGGCTGAGCTGAGGACACCTGACTTAGATTTCCGCTTAATTGTTGGGTCGGTCCATCAAACAGAAAGGCCAAATCATCCTCTATATATTGATCCAGGTGGAGCTGCACGTCTGACCCAGCTGGTGCCTTCACAGTTGGTTGGCAGTTTCCGCGAAGCGAAGGTGAAAAGTCGCTTTGATCTCCGTTATTGAAATCCAGGATGTCCTCTGACAGGAGCTCCAGACTCTGCTGGTGCAGGTCCTCCACTTCTTCTTCATCCTGACGAAACATGTTGAAGTCAAACTGTTTGGCCAGCTTCAGCAGGTCGTCCACTCCGTTCGGCCTGTCACAAAAACAAAACAATTTTTTACTGATTACACAGAGAAATTCTGGAAATATGTCACAGATACAAACTTCCTTAAAAAGGTGGTAAATTCAAAATCCAGGGCATTAATTTAGCAAAGAACAAAGGTACAATCCCACACATACAGTTCACCTCTGCAACGCCTTTTGATTATTTTATCAAGACATTTTCAGGATTCACTTACACACACGCACGCACGCACGCCACACACACACACACACACACACACACACACACACACACACACACACACACACACACACACACACACACACACACACACACACACACACACACACACACACACTATATTTGGCAATAAGAGAGGTGAATAAAGAGGAATCTTCATTTATTTTCTGTGGGTGTTTTTATGGAAATGTGGATCTCTCAGATTAATTTTAGGAGAACCTCAATGGTTTGCATGTTCCACATTTTATTGTAATTGTGTCATGCTGTATGGGAGCAGTCAGGCTTTAACAGCTGTAGAGACGTTTGAGTTTGTTTCTGCACTTAATACTAATAAAGACACAGTTATTCTCACAAGCAGAGCAGCAGTGTTTTCTACCTGTTTAACAAGCACCTGCACATGAATAACAACCTGTAGTCTGTATTTATAATGTGGACTGAGTCCTGCTTAGAGGCTCAGGAACCATTTCTACTGGTACAATAACTTTCTGTTATTTATTCATGATTAGCATCTGTTTTTCTTGATATTCTGACTGTGAATTTGTTATTTAATAACCCAGAATATGAATCTGGGGTCTTTTGAACACTAGAAACTATTTATTAGGCTAAATGTTTCAAGGAAAATGAAAATTATGCAGCCTAACTGATATCAAACCCGACATTGAGCCTCATGTGACTGAATGAAAATGACGATAAATGATGTAAAAAGTGTTTGTTGCTGACAGACAGACTCTCTTCTCTCTGACTTTAATTGTATCCTTAATAAAAGTTAATGGGGGAAATAACAGATCATGAAACAAAAACTCTTTCTAATAAATGAAGGAAGTTGTTTGAACTCCATTTGTGGTCATGTGTTAAACAGCTCTTTCAGTGCCAGACTGCTTCAGCTGCGCTGTGTGATGGAGAGATACCGCAGGTCCCTGGGCTGTTGTTCAGACCTACAATTAACACAGATTTTAACTAGATGGTGAATCAGATGTCAACTAAAATATATAACTGTTAATCCGTTATCTGTCTTCAGTCTGGTATGAAACTCAGTGATGTTGCTGTGTATCAGATCAGTCCGGTCGGCAGCAGTGTCCAATCAGTAACTGATATTCAGTAAGGGGCCGTGACGGTCGGTAAAAGACTTCTGTGAAGGCTGCTCTTGTGAACCCCCGCCCAGAGATCCTTCCTCGCTCCTCCGTGAAGAAATAAGAGCTTTGAGATGGTCGTCAAGATGGCGCACCAGAACAACTTCTGGTTCAAGTGAGGAGTGAAGAAATGCCAAATAAGAGACTTGCGATGCACTCTTAGTCTCAATACACTCTGGTCTTGGTCATGACTTGGTCTCAGATTAGGTGGTCTTGACTATAACGATGCGTTTCGCCATGTTGAGAGCCCTGTAGAGGCAATCCCTCCATCATATGGTGCCTTCAAATGGGGTCATGTTTATGGTGTTTAAGAGGTGGGCCCATATGAACGCCCCCCTCATGTCGTATTCATGACCTTGTAAGTAGTAAGTTTCTGAAAGCTCTGAGTTCAGGACTTGTGACGTGTTTGTTGACGTTGTGAGCAATGGTTGAGCCCATGGATGTTCATTTTTGGGTGCATAATAAGTTAATAATAAAATTTGTAGTTTCTCATGAACCTACCTTGGGGATTTCTTCTTTGGTTTGGGAACTTGAACATCTGGCGTGCAGGGAATGGCGGCGCTGTCACCGATCCACTGCTGTAAAGTCGGCTCTGCAACCTTCGGTCTGCCATACTTCAGAGAGAGACAGCACAGCGAGAATATAAATAAATACTGTTTATTGGCTCTCTTTGCTGATCTGAACTGTGATTTGGAGCACTGTCATGAACAAGGGAAGCATGTTTACAAATTAGGTCCAAGGACTTAAATGTTTGGCCATGTTACTGACCTTTGGAGCGATCCTGCTAACAATCTCTGAGATGTCCACAACTCCAGCAGGCTGTTTCTTGCCCCTTTTACCTGAAAAGAAAAACAAAATCACCACATAGCTCAGATTTTTTTTTTTTTTTTTTTGCTCAATCAAAAGCCCAAAATTTAACACACAGGAATTATCCCAAAGGTGTTAATCTTACAGTGACAGAAAACAAAGAAACACGGTTGGAAATATCAAATCTTTCTTTTTTCGGTTTCATAAAAGACCACAGTACCTAATCAGTAATCAAAATTGCTGTTTCTGTTGATCGGCTAATCGATTAGTTGATTCGTAACTGCAGCAAATTATGAACTTTATTACACATTCTGGAGAGAAACCCTTTAAATACCCACATCACAGTTAGAAGGACTGATGTTTACCGAGTCTGTTGGGTGAAGGAGAGGTGGCATCCCAGATGATGTCCTGCTGACAGTCGGAGTCGTTGTTTGGAGACTCTGCACCGAAACCACCCACTGCTCTGGATCTTGGGATCCTGGTCGGGGTCTTAAAATCTGGGGAAGAAACACAAGCAACTGATTCAGAAACAGCAACATTTATTGCTCAGTCTCAGTTAGGAAGAAGAAGAAGAAGAAGAAGAAGAAGAAGATATTCCTTTATTAGTCCCACAGTGGGGAAATTCAGTTTTATACTCTGTTGTTCACACAGTACATATACATGCGTCAATGGAGAGATGTCAGAGTGAGGGGGCTGCTCCTGACAAGCGCCCAGAGCAGTTGGAGGTTCGGTGCCTTGCTCAGGGGCACCTAACTCTCTCTAAATCTATTTTTCCTACAGGAGGTCAGAGGTCAATGTCTGGAGCTGGTAAGGATTCAGTGTCTCGCTCAAAGACACAAACTGTAACTGTCTGTTAGCTTCTGCTCTTAGTGTTAAAATGTCTAGAAGCTAAATTCATAACCCTATTCGTGGATTTATAGGATCTTTAAGTAAATTATCCGTACAAATAATCCACTAAACTGGAATAACATTATTGAATATAAATCTACGCTTTATTTCACACTGCTTTCCAATGCCACGTGAGACTTGTTTTGGTTGAAAGCAACAAAAAGAGGCAAATAATGTATTAGAGTTTAAATTATACAGCCAACAGCAATGCGGTGAATTTGTGATGTGCCGAATTGAAGACTGAAAACTGTGGTTTGTAAAAATTCATTTAGTCATGTTGTGTGACGCAAGTTATCTCTTGCATATACATGAAAACCTAAAATTGTGAAATATTACAGTGTAGTCTGGTAGACCGGTGTCTGCGTACAGCTGAGCGGGACGTTGTCAAGGCTTGTACCCGCCACAGGACACAAGAAGGGCAGGCAACAACTTCAGACACTTCCGATAATGCTAAGCGAACAGAAATAGTTTCTGACCCGGCTGCTGGCTCTTTGGAGAGTCGACCACCGCCGCTGTCTGTGTCTGCTGAGTCTGCCTGAAACTTCTCCTCAGCCGGTTCGGTTTTGACGGGGTCGTCTGTTGCTGCAGCGGGCAGTCTGTCAGACCCAGACCGGACGAAGGGTGGATGTTTCGGCGTTTCTGGTTCATGGTTTACCGGCCGTTACCGGATGATCTGTTGACGATTTGCCGGTCGACCGTTTGCAGTAAACGCTGAATTGTACTTTGTTATTTACAGTTCATTTTGTTGTAAATTCGGCCAGTCGGCGGTGTTTTTGAGCGTCCCGCCATCTTGTCCTTCCCAGGGTTCCTTTCGAGGGCGTGTTCAGGAGCAACAAAGCTGCTCGGATATTACGCACCTCAGACTGTATACAGGGTTGAGACACTTAGTACTTTTACTTAAACAAAAAAATCAGAGTACTACTTCCACCACTGATCAGTGGCTCAGTGGCCCATTTCAGAATAACATATACGGGATTAAGCTATATCTTACTGGATTATAATTATTGATGCATTCATGTGTCCATCACTTAAAAGTTCCAGCTGGTAAAAATGGAGTTTATTTTAATTGCTTTATATACCGCTGGGTAGCTTGTGATTTTACCCCAAATAAGTCTAAACCTTTACATCATAATCTATTTGTTGATTACATTTTATATATTTTAATCTGCATCTGCAAAATAATGAGATGAATGTAGTGTAGTGAAAAGTACTATATTTGCCTCTGAAATGTAGTGGAGTGAAATAAAGTAGGCTTCTACCAAATTATACTTAACTACCGCTGATCTTTTATTGGCACAAAGGAAAAGGAAAAGCACAAAAACATACTAGGCACTCTTTAAGGAAATTTTTGGATTTGGGGCTATATCAATAACATTGACTTGACTTGACACAGCTGTATGTGTAGCAGGAATATATTTATGATCAGGCCGAAAAAATATGAGAGGGGATTTGGAGGTTTGGTCTAATGATCCATAACAATCATCAGGACTAAACTTCAGAGAGTCAGAGCAGCAGTAAATCTCAGTTAATCTCAGAGACATTAGACATCAGATAAACATGTATGCGTTCACAGTGCAGCTGCAGGCCGAGTCCATCCAGCAGACGACAGCAGCAGCGGGGGTTGTTTGTGAAGCTGTCAGCAGCAGCTCTCCTCCTCCTCCAACGTTTCCCCAAAGGAAGGATTAGCGCGTCACATCCCGCTGGGCTGACAGTATATACACACTGTGATGAGAGCACACTGATGCTGCTGCTGAAAACAAGCTCACTTCAAAATTTGATGAATGCTCTGTGGAAAAAAAAACACATGACTGAGTTATAACAGATGATGGTAGAGGCAACTGAGGTCCACAAATGTTCTTCATTTCTGTTTCCTTTCTCTGTAAGAAGAGTCCCAGCAGTGAAAAAGATGGTGTAAGTGGTAAGAATTTGAATTAAAAATGTCTTAACACACTGAAGTAGTGCGCAAGAGTGTTATCTTCAACCAGATAGTATAGTTAAAGGTTTTTTTTTGCAGAAACAGAAACATACAAATAAAGCAAAAATGTAAGTGACTGTCCTTCCATAGTGTGATATTGGGGCGGCAGTAGCTCAGTCTGTAGGGAGTTGGCTTGGGAACCGGAGGGTCACCGGTTCAAGTCCCGACATGGACCAAAAACTGAGTGTGAACTGGTAGCTGGAGAGGTGCCAGTTTACCTCTTGGGCACTGCCGAGGTGCCCCTGAGCAAGGCACCAAACCCCCAACTGCTCGGGGCGCTTGTCTGGAGCAGCCCCCTCACTCTGACACCTCTCCATTAATGCATTTATGTGTGTGTCAGGTCTGCATGTACCATATATGAGTTAAACAGAGTGTAAACTGAATTTCCCCACTGTGGGACTAATAAAGGTAGATCTTCTTCTTCTTCTTCTTCTTCCCCCGAAAGCCCCCTCATACCCATCAACCCTCACCCATGCAAAAAGGACAGAGAACAAAAAATAAAGTTAGATTTTAAAAAATAAATGATTATAATACAATGAATGATAATAAATAAAGTAGACATTGTAGTTGTCACATACACAGACATCATAGAAAGAATAACCATTTTAAAATCAATGACATTGTGCAAGGGCTGTCAGTCAATTAAAATTTAATTGTGATTAATCGTATTATTGATCATAGTTAATGACGATTGATCAGACATTTTTTATCTGTTCACAATGTACCTTAAAGGGCGGTTTGTCAAGTATTTAATAATTTTATCAGCATACAAGTGGGAAAATATGCTTACTTTAGGTAGATGTATATATTTATTATTGGAAATCAATTAACATCACAAAACAATGACAAATATTGTCCAGAAACCCTCACAGGTTCTACATTTAGCTAAAAAATATGCTCAAATCATAACATGGCAAACTGCAGCCCAACAGGCAACAACAGCTGTCAGTGTGTCAGTGTGCTGACTTGACTATGACTTGATCCAGACTGACTGTGATTATCATAAAGTGGGCATGTCTGTAAAGGGGAGACTGGTGGGTACCCAGAGAACTGATTTTCATTCACATATGTTGAGGTCAGAGGTCCAGGGACCCCTTTGAAAAATGGCCATGACAGTTTTCAAAATTTAGTGTAAGTTTGGAGCATTATTTAGCTTCCTTCTCGACAAGCTAGCATGACATGGTTGATTCCAGTAGATTCTTCAGGTTTTCTAGTTTAATGTGATACCATACATATCGTCACTCTAGCTTTAAAACTGAGCCTGCTACAACCTAAACATGCTGTGTTAGTGACCTGTCAATCACAAGGTAGACATGCCCTAAATCATATTCTGCTTTATGGTCTATTTGCCTCTAAATGGGACCATAATTTACTAAATGAACATCATGCTGTATTGAGGAAGACTTGAAACTAGCGATTGAGACCATAAACTCATGTTTACAATGTTTACTGAGGTAATAAATCAAGTGAGAAGAAGGCTCATTTTCTCATAGACTTCTATACAATCAGACTTCTTTTTGCAACCAGAGGAGTCGCCCCCTGCGGGCTGTTAGAAAGAATGCAACATTAAGGCACTTCTGCATTGACTTCACTTCTCAGACTATCTAGATGAGATGCATTGGCTTTCTAGTAACTACAATATAAACCTCATCTGACTCATTATTAAATGCTCAGAGGACGTAGTAAGGGAGTGTGGTGACGTAGTTTAAAGAGTGAAGAAACACAGCACGTGGATTGGAGGTGGATGGGCTTTCTTCCAGGAGTCTGCAGTTTGTGTCCTGTAACCAACAACATGCTGTTTGTCTTTGTGTTCACAATGTTAAGTTTCACTTACACTCTACACACGGAGCATTTTTTGAGGGCGACAGTAGCTCCCCCCACAGGGACTTGGCTTGGGAACTGGAAGGTCACAGCTTCAAGTCCCCACATGGACCAAGTGTGAACTGGTAGCTGCCCCCGCCCCCTCGCTCTGACATCTTTCCATTAATAAATGTACTATATATACCATAGGCCCTGTTTGTGAATGTACAGTATGTATTTCAGGCCCATATGTACTGTGTAAAAAAAACAACAGAGTGAAAAACTTTAATTTCCTCAGGGGATCAATAAAGTGTGCCTTCCTTCTTCTTCTTTTTAAAACCACAGTCTTTTTTCACCTAAACCTGACTAAGTGGTTTTGTTGCCCATACCCAAGCAAGTGTTTTTGTTTGAATTCACAACATTTACCGTGACTAGTGGAGCATCATGCTTTGATGCGCTGGGCTACCCAGTGTGTTAGAAAGTAATGCCAACAGGTCCTGACCAAGCATCAGTATGTGATTCACAGCTGTTTGTGAAATAGTCACGAAAATTATTGTTTTCGTGACACTCAGCATGGTTTTCAGCAACATTACATTGACATAACATCGTCATACAACGGTTCAGATGATTTCTTATAAAAAGTTGTCCCTCATTTTTCGTGCATTTTCCTACAAATGTCCAGCAACATGCAATGCATCTATCAATTTCCTCCAATCTTTTAAATGACTCAGGTTTAGGAAAATTGATTGATTGGCAAAAGATAACTAAGATAAAAGTGCTGTAATTTATGTATGGAAGTTACATGACAAATTAATCGACACTGACATCGGACATGGGCATAGGGCATGAGCACTAGTCTCTTAGGCGAGAGTCTGGTGTTTTTTGGCCCACCTGCCTCCTCCCTGTGGTTCACAATTACGTGGATTACATACAAATTCATTTTGTGGGATACAGCGTATTACTTTTCATTGTTATAGCTACAAACATGCATGAGCAGCCTGTCGCTCTGAGCCTCACAAACATCATCTTGTACCATTTTAACTTTGATTCTTTCATGATAAAGATATATATTAAGATTAAAAACAATCCGTCCACCATTTACTGGCTTCCATCTGTTTCCATCTCGCCAACTGTGTGGACTGAGGTGAAATCTGAGCAATTCATCGTTGGGCAGACATGCTGACCCTCCGCCTGGCTCGCAGCCAAACACAGATACGCACCATATTTCATGGCTTGTGCGCCCAAATAGAATACCCTGCTGCTCTAAAGAAAACACTGAGCTTCGATGTACCGAGAAAGGAATCTGTGGCAGAGCTGTCAGGAAGGAAAGAGGCAGCTACCTGGTTTTTACATTACAGTGGCAGCGGGCTAAATGGCTCTTTTTTCCCCAGCAGACATTGTCCGTCTTTGAAATGCGATCCGGGACCCCGGCGGAGGCTCGTTAGAAAAGGTCTGAGCGCTTTCAGGCCGGCGGATCAGAGAGCAGTGTCAGATATGCTGCTTTCTAATCTCACCAATCTATCACTGTCTGCTTAGAAGTGCCAGAGAGCCTCCGGGGTGCAAACTGCAGCACCAACACTCATCTGTAAACTGCTAAAATAAAACCCCAGTTTATAAATCAGAACTCTGGATGAGGTCTGGATACTGAAAATATTCTGCAGGCAGCTAACGAACCAGACTTTCCTTCAAATATTCGGTAATTTTCTATAAAAATAAATCCCGACCGCATAAGTAAAAATAAAAATAAAAACAGTCAAAAACTCTAAAAATCTGCTCCATCGGGATTGTGTGGGTGTGGTTTGATCAGATTTGAGTGACAGTGACCAAACAACTAATCAGCTGTCATTAGACTCTGATTCAGGTGTTGCTAAATCCTGATTGGTACCCAGAAGTATGTGACATCACCTTTTTCTAACGGAGCCCCGCCCCCATCAAACCGGAGAGAAGAGCATGATTAAAACAAGAAATCAATTAACTAACTAATTAATTAACTAACTAATTTTAGCAGAAACTAGACTGTTTGTGTTGGACACCATTGCTGGTAGCAAATAAGTACAATAATCTGATGAAGAAAATACATTTTAATGGCCTATGGAGGCTCAGATTTGGTCTCGACTACTATTTCTTGACACGGACTTGACTGGACCTGGTCCAACATGAATGAACAGCTGATCGTAATGTGACGCACGGGACACAAAGAGCGGCCTGCTGGATGAAGGCTTTGTGTTTGTTGGACCACACTAAAAGAAATGGGACTCTTAACTCGTCAGATTTCCATTCATCCATCCATCTGCAACCGCTTATCCCGTTAGGAGTAGTGGGGGGCTGGAGCCGATCCCAGCTGGCATTGGGCGAAGACGAGGAACACCCTGGAAAGGTCACCAGTCCATCGCAGGGCACATAGAGACAGACTTCCATTCACACCTACGGGCAATTTAGAGTCATCAATTAACCTGCATGTCTTTGGACTGTGGGAGGAAGCCGGAGTACCCGGAGAAAACCCACGCTAACATGGGGAGAACATGCGATCATCTTGCTGTGAGGCGACGGTGCTAACCACTGCACCACCGTGCAGCCCTTGTCAGATTTCAGCTATCAGCTTGTTCCATGTGATGAGATCATAACTGGTAGAAATGATGGACAAAACTACCAAGACAAGACCTTCGTTACAGTGAACCAGAAAACTCCTTTAAACAAAGTCTCCCTGTTCCCGCAGTAGAAACTGATCCTCGTTGTTGCGCTTTTATAACATCCAGCAGATCTCTCAGGTGCACATAAACATGGCTACTTTCATTTATTGGCCTTTTACTGCTCTCATGGGGCGTCTGTGGATGTTTCATGTCAAGTTTCTACTCGTTCTTTGTATCATCGCCTCACCTGACAGTTTCCAACACCTCTGGGGTAACAGCTCATTTTGCACCAATTTCCTTTTTGTTTGTCCTCTTTTTAAATGCTTCATTTAGGATCTTTCTGTAGATGCAACATTCTGCAGCTCCAGTGACGGGTATTTTTTATCCAATGGTGGAACTTAACTAAGTACATTTACTCAAGTATTGTACTTCAGTACAAATTTGTGGTACTTGAACATTTGAGTCTTTTCTTTTCATGCTACTATTTCACAACATTTATCTGACAGCTTACAAATTTTTGCCCACAAAGCATTCAAAGAGTTTTTAATATATGATGTATTGCTATAAATTAAATTATCCAACAGTTAATACAAGTACAGCTGTAATGATTTGTCAGTAGACATTGAAAATCAACTGGCAACTACTTTGATGGTTTATTTTTCATGTCAAAACATTTCACGACTCCAGCTTCACAAATGTTATGTTAGTGATATTTGTCACGTGTTTTCTGTGCTTATGTTACATTGTTTACCTATTGTATGTATTTTTACTTATTTTGGATATATACCTTGATGTTTTGTTGCCCAAACAAAACTGAGGCCATTTCACTGCAGTGATAAAGCATAAAATGTATTATAATGACATGCAGAAATGTCCTTAAAATATCTATTTGCTATTTATGTGACTTTCCATGAGATCAGGTTGAGATTTACTGCTTTTCCTTTTAATAATATGAATGATGTTAATGTATTAAGAGCTGCACGGGCTCTTCTGTGTGGAGTTTGCATGTTCTCCCTCTGTTAGCGTGGGTTTTCTCCGGGTTCTCCGGCTTCCTCCCACAGTCCAACGACATGCTGGTGAGGTTAACTGATGACTCTAAATTGTCCGTAGGTGTAAATGTGAATGGTTTTTTGTCTCTATGTGTCAGCCCTGTGATATACTGGCGACCTGTCCAGGGTGTACCCCACCTTCACCCAATGGCAGCGGGTATCCAGCCCCAACTGGAGCCGATTGCAGATGATTGATGGATGTTAATGTATTAGTAATAATGTTAATAATATTAATATATTAATAATAATGTTCAGGTTTGGATTGTTGGTTGGGCTAAACAAACATTGTGAAGGTGTCACTTTGGGCTCTGTGACAGCATTTCTCACCATTTCATTATTTTTACAAACCAAACAATTAATTAATGGAGAAAATAATCAGCAGATTATTCCATTATGAAAAGAATCATTAGTTAATAGTTTAAAATGAACTCCCAAATCAACTAAATACAACAGCAAAAAGTAAACAGTAAAATCCTGCTTTTACATCTATGTTTCAGTAATAATAATCTAATTATATATTATATAATAGTAGAACCATAACAGGGGACTGATTGTACCTATTTTCATACTTTTACTGAAGTAGCATTTTCAATGCAGGACTTTAACTTGTAACAGAGTATTTTTACAGTGTGATAATAGTACTTTTACTGAATGCTGTTTATATCAGATGTGTGTACAGTAGTAAAACAGCTCTACCTAAGAGGCTTCATCTCATTAAGATCATCAACCTAATCACTTCCATTAAGCTGATTGACTCTAAGAAGCTGTTTTTTTTTTTTTTTTTTTTCTCTTGGAAAGATTTGCTTTTCCAGCCTCCAAGAAACTGTCAGAGTTTCAGTTTGGAGGCTGGTTGTTCCTGATAGATTAAAAAATGGAGACAATTTAACTGAAAATAATGCAAGAACAAAACATTTCAGTGGAAACATTTGTATAAGACAGTGTCTATAGTTTCTTTCCTTTGAATCTGCTGGAAAAATGTCTGGTTTGATGCATTTATACATGGATATTTTCCTTAAATAGAGTTATAAAAAAAGACAGCAGAGCTCAAAGATAAAACAGTGCAGATGTGGCTCAGTTAAGAAGACAAGGGGTTGGGGGGAAGTATTTTTAGCTCATATGAAGCAGAAGAAAGTGAAACTGGATGAGCTTTGCAAACTAAAGTCATGCAGACATGACGTCATGCATCCAGTGTCTTCCCTTTGAGCTGCAGCCGGTTAGCAGATGGAGATGGGCAACATTTCCTCCATCACAAGCTTGAAAAGAATTCCCTTCGACGTGCTCTTCAGCCGGAGTCCAGAGTACACAGTTTACAGCTCGCTGCACTTCAAGTCTAATGTTCCACAAGCCTCCCTTCACATTTCCACTTCAACACCCACTTTAATGCGTGCAAACGACTCCAGTTACTGTTTCATTACCGGCCTATAAACTCCACGATAAGTGGCTCCGTCACATCCATCTGAAAGCCGTCCAAGACGTCGCCCACAAAGTGCCCGCTCAGTGTGCAGCGTGCGTGTGTTTGGGCTGAACTTAATGCTGCATTTATTGCCATTGACTGGCCCATTGTAATTTATGTCAGATGGTGTCCCGGCTTTTTGTTTTTGTGAGGAGTACAAAGAGCGGACGCACAGACTGTCTGAGGGGCCGAGGAGAAAAAGCAGAACTTCTCTGTAGGTTTTGGGTTCATTCTTGGTCGTAGGTCACAGAAGAGGGGCACCATAGACTGTAAGAAGTGAGTGTAGTCACCATGACGTCACCCCTTGGTTTGTGGACTGCCGTTTTGAAGCCTTGAGTTTAGTATTTTGGCTGTCGCCATCTTGGTTTTTGGCCGACAGCATGCTGTTCTTTTGCAACCAGAAGTGACATAAAAGGTGCAACCAAATGCTGAATAAGATGTTTTCAGGTGACTTAAAATATTACAATTAACTTTCATGAGCTGAAAACACATTGTGAAAAGCTTAAAGTTGTAAGACGAAAACAGGGACAACTCCTAGATCTGACAACGCCATGGTAGCGAACGCCATGCCCTAAAACGGACCCTGCTTTAGGGTTTATTTGACTCTAAATGGGACCATAATTTACTAAATGAACATCATGCTGTATTGAAGAAGACTTGAAACTAGCAATTGAAACCATAAACTCATGTTTAAAATGTTTACTGAGGTAATAAATCAAGTGAGAAGTAGGCCGTTTGCAACCAGAGGAGTCGCCCCCTGCTGGCTATTAGGAAGAATGCAAGTTTAAGGCACTTCTGCATCGGCTTAACTTTGCAGACCTGGAGGTTGCCCACTGAGGGACACTTGTGATGCTTTCTAGTGAGCTATTAGGGTAAAACTGAGGAAGCTCACACAGAAACTGTAACTGCCCGCCAATATGATGCGCAAGTTTTCTGAACTGCCTCCTCTCACAATAAAGTTATATAATCATCAAAATTTTAATCATATTAAACTCTATTTTTTGACAATGGTGAGTAAACAGATTTTTAATTCTCTATATAGCAGTTTTAATCATTACTTTTGGAGTTCACCTTTCCACAGTTCATTCTTTTTCACATTTTACAAAGCAATCTCACCGTGAAGTACACTTATTATGCACGCATTTAGCAAAAAGCATCAGCATTATATCTTCATGAGCATTTTGGTTTAGTTTGGCCTCTTAATATTACTGCCTATGATGCTAACAGCTCTTTGAGACTGTAGGCACAGTGGTGCTTTGAGCTAAATGCTAGTGATAGCATTAAAATGGACCCAGTGACAATGCTAACACGCTGATGTTCAGCAGATATAATGTTTGCCATGTTTACCACCTCGGTTAAGCATTAGCTAATTACGACAAAGTACAGCTGCGGTGATAGGAATGTCTGCTTTGCAGGTATTTGGTCATAAACAGGCGGCAACCTCCAGTTCTTTAAAGCGAAGCCAATGCTGAAGTGTCTTAAACTTGCAGTCTTTCTAATATCCAGCAGGGGGCGACTCCTCTGGTTGCACAAAGAAGTCCAAATGTATAAAAGTCTATGAAAAAAAAGAGCCTACTTCTCATTTGATTTATTGCCTCAGTAAACACTGTAAACATGAGTTTAGTTTAGTTTCAATCGCTGGCTTGAAATCGTCTTCAAAACAGCATGATGTTCATTTAGTAAATTATGGTCCCATTTAGAGTCAAATAGGCCATTAAGCAGCGTATGATTTAGGGTGTGGCTACCTTGTGATTGACAGGTCGCTACCATGGCATCGTCAGGTCTGGGAGTTGTGGGTTTTTTTGTCGTAGAACTTTAACCCTTTCACAGTGTGTTTTCAGCTCACAAAAGTTCATTATGATCCTTTTGGTCAACTAAAAATGTCTTACTCAGCGTTCGGTTACACTTAGCTCCACCTTTCGTGTCACATATTTTTGCAAATAACCAAGATGGCAACGGTCAAAAACCAAGAGGGCCATGGCCAAAATGCCAAACTCGAGGCTTAAAAATGTCACTCAACAAACCATCGGGTGACATTATGGTAACTACGTCCACTGCTTGTATACAGTCTATGCCCAAAAAACAAAGTATTGGACAAATTCTGACCTGATGGTAGAGCTAGATAAAAAGTTGAAGGATCACCAAAGTCACTGGGCTCCATCTTCTGGGAAACATTTATATATGTACAAAACTTTGCGGCTATCCATCCCACATTTGTCAAGATATTTCTGTCTGGACCAAAGTGGTGGACTGATTGACTGACCAATCAACGTCGCCATATAGAGCCACAACTCGTTCACACTGGTTAGAGACTGAAGCCATAATGCCCTGAGGTGCCAGAGAGCTCTAAAACCAGTCTGTAACTCTCTCCGAGGCGACTTGAGAACCACCTTGTTGTGGTGTGATGTTGAGTTTCTCATGAACTGGATCGTTCATTGTGGGCGCAGAGAACCAGAGCCCCTCTCTAATGGCTCGGAGATTAAACAGAACATCTGATGAAACAAAGACGAAGAGTCTCTGAGCCAAACACAATGGATCTTGAAAGCAGAATATTTTCAAGAGCTAATTGTGTTGGGTAAATGCATTTGAACATTTATCAAGCTGGTCTGTTTTCTCTCCAAATCTAAGACACCCACAGGAATGCTTTCATTTGCAGACTGTAGCTGCTGCAGGCTGAGCTGTCAGCATGCTGGACTGGGCTGGTGACAAACAGCATTTCAGAGTACAGTATCTGAACAAGTACTGGAGCAATGAAAACAGTCCTCCAAAAACTTCATTCTTCCCAGGATGACAATACTATTTGGCCCGTGTCAACTCAGTCTACTTCAATCCAGAATGTTTAATGTCTCTTTAACAGCGCTGGTCTTATTCTCCCTTCATTCCCTGGACACTGCTCATAGAGAAATCCCCTCGCTGCTCCAACAGCGAGGATTGTTTGGATTTATGGACAAGCTTTACTGGACTGTTGGGAACCGGCGTGCAATCACTGCGCTGCAATGAAACCCTGACTTTACTCTGCCTCCACCATAATAAGCTTCATTTTGACCCAGTCAATGCATTTAAACCAGTTCAGGGAGATTTCTGCTGCATCAGAAAACTCTACAGCACTGGATCCTCCAGCTGCACTTTTTTTTATAGACAAACTTGTGTAAAAAGTGGAAGAGGTGGGAGGGAGAATATGTGAGGCCACAGGGGGAAGTAAAAAGTTCATGGAAATTAACTTCTTGGACTCTTAAGACAGATGAAAGACTGTTTATTGAAAGGATCGTTTTCAGCTTAGTCTAAATTAGCACAGTTTATCTACACTGACATGTCTAATTAATAAAGTACCTGTACCTTTTGTTGTTTAAAGGAACAGTCTAACATTTTGGCATCTTAAAATAATAAATCCAGGTTGTTTAGCCAGTGGGCTACATCCAGATCTGAGAAGTGAAGCCAATGCTGAAGTGCCTTAAACTTGCAGTCTTTCTAATAACCATCAGCAGGCGACTCCTCTGGTTGAAAAAAAAAAAAGTCGGATTGTATAGAAATCTGTGAGAAAATGAGCCTACTTCTCACTTGATTTATTACCTCAGTAAACACTGTAAACATGAGTTTATGGTCTCAATCGTTCGTTTCAAGTCGTCTTCAATACAGCATGATGTTCATTTAATAAATTATGATCCCATTTAGAGTCAAATAGACCATAAAGCATGGTATGCTTTAGGGTGTGGCTACCTTGTGATTGACAGGTCGCTACCAAGACTTTGTCCAGTCTGGGAGTTGCTTGAAAATATCTTATTCAGTTATCAGTTGAGTTTAACTCTGCCCTTTCGTGTCACTTTTGGCAGCAAAAAAAAAAAAAAAAAAAACAAGAGCCAAGAGCCAAGATGGCGATGGCCAAATTTGCCGAACTCGAGGCTTCAAAACAGCAGTCCACAAACTGATGGCCGATGACATGGTGACATCCTCTTCTTATATAAAGTCTGTAGTTTAGCGCAAACGCTGGAGGCAGCATCACTTTGAGGGAATCTGCTTAGAAATGAAAAATAATTTACTGGAAAGTTGGTTGAGGAGACAGGTTCATAATGTTGAGCCTTTAAATAAACCAGAAGTTTAAACTATTGTCCCTGAAAGTAGCAGCCTAAGCTGAAGTTGTGTGCTGACTTAAAGTAAGTGCACACATCTGAAGTAAAGTCACCAATCAGGGCCTTCACAGTGTTTATGTGAGCTCCTGTTCCTCCACGCTCTGCTGATGTGATGGATCGTCACACAGAGAGGAAGAGGAGGTCACTAACCCCCCTTCATCCACCTCCACATATATGCACACACACACACCGCTAAGATGATGTCACCAACCAAGGTCATGGTCACCCTCCTCGACCCCCAAAACACACAAATACACAAACCCCTCAGTGGGTTTGTACCCTCTAGTGAGGACATTTTGTTTGGTCCCAGTTCTGATTATATTTCAACTCCTTCCTGTCCAGTGAAAACCACGTATCTCCAGATGTGCTGATGTTGAATGTTTGTGATAAACTGAAGGATGAAGTAGTCCTTTATGTGTTGACAAAGTTCTTATACTTCTTCAGCTAAATAAACCATTTCTAATGTGTCTGATTATATACTGTATTTGTAGCAGCGTCAAACCTACTTCAGGTCATATGGGAAAAAAAGTTTTTAGAAATAGCATTTTGACACTAAAACATACTTGGACTAAAATTTGAATGTTTGAACTTGAATGTTTGAACTTGAATACACAATGTACACCACCGTGACGCTACAGAATGATATGAAAACCTCAGAATAATGACAAATAATGGACTCGCCTCTCGGATCAGCTGGAAAATGCATTAATTTATCTGACACAGTGAGAAGCTGACTTTTTAGAGATATGTGGTTCTCACAGGACGGCGATGCCACAAACATATGATGATCTTATAGACCATGATGCATTGCTGTAGATTAAACTAGCCAACAGCATTTAAAGGAATTAAAAACATCTACAGCAGTAAAATATACGTTAACGATTCAGCCATGTTGATCCAGAAACATCCGATATAATAGTAAAACAATGACAGGGAACATTTTACTGTACAGTGAGTACTTTTACTTTTCATACAGAAGTGCATTTTGATGATAGTTACTTTCACTGGAGTAATGTCTTAAATGCAGGGCTTTTACTTGTAGTGGAGTATTTTCACAGTGTGGTAATGGTATTTTTACTGAAGTAAAGGATCTGAATACTTCTTCCAGCGCTGATTCGTCCTCACAAAGCCTCTCACTTCCTCAGCTTGCCGTCTGGATGGTCGAATGTGGTGTTTGTTGTAAAAAACTGTTGTGGAAAACTGTTTAGGACAACCCCCCCCCCTTAACGAGCTGAGCTAATTGACGTGAATGTGATGGTGAATGAGTGGAGCTGCAGGCCAGCAGCTCTCACTCTCATTAACCTGATTAATACACTCTTTCCTCACAGCTACAGATTACATGTCACTGTGAGTCATTAGTTCTTCCTCTGAGCAGGAGAAATGAATCTGACCTGAGACCTTCAGACAGGAAAACATGAAGAATCGTTGGTGAAATGGATGAAGACTCTCAAACTGTGTTTTCACTGAGAACTTCCATCAGTTTGATGGTGGCGTCTGCCTGACGGCTCCATAGTCGAGTCAAGTTTTGCTGTGGCAATTTTGGCAATTTTAAATACAGTAGTGGAAGAAGTATCATATCTTTTATTGAAGTAAAAGTACCAATAACAGGCTGTGAAAATACTCCACTACAAGTAAAAGTCCTGCATTCAAAACCTTATTTAAGGCAAGACACTGCAGGCTAAAGCGCTGTTTTTCATGCACTGGACAATTTTACTAATTTTGCTATTTTGCTACCATAACATGTCTTCTTTCACATTAGTGGAAAGAAAATATCCCAAATACACATTTAGATGTTTACTACTTCGTCTATTTGTGTCTGCAGATTTCACCTAAATTCAGCCAAAGTTAGCTTTAGATAATGCCTCATTTGCATATTTAAACATAATATTTTCAGAAAATTTGCAATACAAAAATAATTAACTTAATGTAAGTAATCAGCTGGGGAAGTTTCACGGTGAGCATGGTTTTCTCAATACGAGTTTTTTCTCAGACTCTGAGCCACAGATCTCCATTTCAGTAGCACCAACCTTTCCAGTTTCATTCCTATTTAAAGTCTGAAGGTTTTTACAGAGGAGTTTGTTCATATATCATTCACAGCCTTTAAACAACATTTTATTCCTAAAAACATGGCAAAAATAGATTTTCCAGGGCTGTCTACTTTCTGATTCATGGAGTGATACAAAGAGATCCAAAATCCCCTCAGTAAAAACCTTCAACTGTCATCTCAACAACATGAAACCAGAATTTTGAACCTGGTTTCATCCAATGTTCAGATTTCTGGTCAGGAAATGTATGCAAATTGGCATAAATTCAATAAGATAATGCGTCATTTGCAAATCTAAACATACATTTTCCAAAAACTTGTACTACAAAAAATTATTGTCTTAATGGAAGTAATCAACTGGGGAAGATTCATGATCATATCGATTAGTTATAAATTTACCCTATTCACCTTCAGTGTCTTCAAAATGTATGAAATTTTACAATCCATATCTTTAAAGGTCGTTTTCTCAAAATGAGTTTTCTCTCAGATTCTGAGCCATAAATCTAAGTTTCAGTAGCTCTTACATCCACCAGACCTTCTAGTTTAAATCCTATCTATATTCTGAAGGTGTTTACAGAGGGGTTTGTTCATATACCATCCATAGCCTGATTTATAGAACATTTTACACCTAAAAATATGGCAAAAATGTATTTGCTAAGGCTGTCTATTCTATGATTCATGGAGTGATACGAGAGATCCTGAATTCCCTCTGCAGACAACCAGCCCCGTGGTCTTTAAATAACCTGCATGTTCAGGTGAACAGATGACGATTGTCTTTCATAAACGAGGTTGACTTCCTGTCCGACGGGTAAACCTACCCTCCCCGCCGCCTCGTCTCCCCCACCTTTCCTCCTCCACTTCCTCCCTCAAGGTAACCGTGATCCTCCCCTCCCCGAGTCTCTGGATCCTCTGTCCGACATTGAATACCTTCCCCTTTTGCCCCGCACATGAGGAAACACATTTAATCCCTCCTGGAGCAAGCATTTAATTAAAGGCAATAAATTATCCAACTTTGTGTTCAGTCCTCATGGATCCCACAGATCTGGAGGGTGAACAGAGTGGGTTTCACGAGGAGGCCAGTGAGCACATGGCGGCTCTTGTGTTTAAGCAGAGTATTGATGGACCGGCAGGTCACAGGTCCAGACCTGGAGGAGGCAGATTAATGTGTCAGTGGAATTTGGGTCTGCTCAGGCTAACGTTTGTTACTCGAGTCCAAATTAGGAGTCGGTTTGTTTAGATAAACCTCGTTACCTCTGTGGGCTCGTTGCCTGCAGCCAGAGAGGGTCATCTCCTGGGCACCAGAGCCCACAAGAGCTCCTCGGGACCAATTTATCACCATCTCAACATCTCTGCTGCATTTTTTCCTGCTGAGAGAAGACACGCAGACGATTACAAACACTGATACAGATAACTGACTGACTCACCTCGAGCCCTCACTCACTAACCTAACATCAAATATCAAGGGTTCCCCAGGAAATTGCTGGTAAGTGCAGGGCCAGGAGTCTACATCCTGGCTGCAGATTTTTAAAAATCTAATCTGTTGGAGAAAAAGTGTTGATTATTCTTTTAAAATGATTCAGTTGTCGAGATAGATTAGATTGAATAAGGAGAATAGAAAAAGTTTAAGGTTAGTATGAAACTGAAGTGGTCATTTGACTATATGAGCCACTAGATTTCTGACATATGGGATGACAAATAAAGGTAATGTACCTCAAGCCAGTCATTATTGTGAAATAAACCCCGACAGGGTGAACAGGACCAAAAGTAAATAACCATGAAGTACATCATCCCGCTTATTACACAGCTATTTACGAAAGAAATCAGCTCAAGAATGCGTTTTTGCTCCTTGTATGGATTAATCTGCTGATTATTTTCTCCATCAATCAACTGATTGTTTGGTTTGTAAAAATAGTGAAAACAGTGAGAAATGTAATCACAACAACCCAGAGTGACACCTTTACAATATTTTAGTCCACCTCAACATTATTACTAATATATTAACATTATTAATGTTATCAAAAGGAAAAGCAGCTTCACATACGTGCAGCTCCAACCATGAAATGTTTTTAAATGAAAAATGACTTAAGTCATCAAAGTAGTTGCCGGTTAAATTTCTGTCAATTGACCAACTGATTAATCAAGTAATCGTTTCAGCTGTACGACTGAGTAACTAAAGCTGTCAGCTAAATGTAGTGGAGTAGAAGTAGAAAATGGCATGAATAAAAACAAGTACCTCAGATGTGTACTTAGTTATAGTCCAACTACAATAAATAGAAGAATTTAGAAGATAGTCTTAAGCAGAGGGGAAAATTTTTTCACTCTGTTGTTAACTTATACCGGTACATAGACCAGATTGTGGGGTGTCAGAGGGGGGGCGGGGGTTGTTTCCCGTAACTGGCACCTCTCCACCAACCGTTCCCTCGTTCTTGGTCCTGGCGGGACTTGAACCGGTGACCCTCCGGTTCCCAAGCCAACTCCCTACAGACTGACTTGCCGCCCCCACAATCTTCATTCTTCAATCTCACAATCTTCATTTTTATCTGTTGTCCCTGAAAATAGCAGCCTAAGCTGGAGTTGTGTTGACTCAAAGTAACTGCGCACAACACCCAAACCACAGCAATCAGAGTTTATGTGAGTTCATTTTGAACCATTAGCTAATAATTACTTTCATTATGGATTAATCTGCTGATAATTTTCTCCATTAATTGATTGTTTGGTTTTTAAAAATAATGAAAATAGTGAGAAATGCCGTCACAATTACCAAGAGCCCAAAGTGACACCTTTACAATGTTTGTTTTGTAATACATATACGAATAACATTAACATTATTAACATTATTAAAAGTGAAAGCAGCAAATCTTCACTTTTGTGTGAAATGTTTTCGCATGAAAAAATGATTTAAACCATCAAAATAGTTGTAGTTATAGTCATTTTCTGTCAGTTGCTTCAGCTGTACTTGTACATTTCCATATGATTTGGATGCAAAAATCTTTGATAACTGAAGTTATCAAATAATTGTGATTTCCCTCTGAAATGTGATGGAGAGGAAGTAGAAAAGCAAAATACCCACGTAAAGTACCTCACATTTTATGTGCAGTACTTGAGTAAATACACTTACAATAGCATAGCATCAGTCAATAACAACCTATATAGTAATACATTTTAGACTTACTGTATGTTCTCATTAGTAGGTCAAATGACCTTTGACCCCATTAGAGAGACACCAAAGGGTTAAAAGTTATGACGATATTCACATGAATAATATTCTTGTCAGATGTCTTCAGTTTTTGACGGTGGTGTGTTTTAATTAGTTGGTGTGTTTATCAATTATATTAATAGTAAAAAATGTAATAAATTGCCTGCATATGTTGCATTCGCTGCCTGAGAGATCTATGGGAAATTACACCACACCAGAGCTCCAAACAGTCATTGAAAAACTTTCTCAAATGTGACGTCCCTGTTTATTATGCTGCTGCTGTGTTGTTGTCACACCAGCTACCGTCTCCAGAGACTCTCTTTACTTCAACATCGTGTTACTTTTTCATCTTTTTATGCATTTTTAAGCGTTTGATTCTTGAACGGGCGCTCAACATCCGCTTACTGGCTTATCATGGGTTTAACTTAAAAAAAAAAAAAAACACACATGAAGGCAGTTTCCTCAATCCCCTAAAGAGGGCAGTCAAACATGGGAGTTGAAGCTGCCGCCTGTCAGTCAGCTCACAGTGAAGCAGAGGGAGGAAGAGGAGCAGCTCTGAGGACGCATGTTTGCTTTAAGCTCTCATGTTTTCTGCTTCAAAAATAATCTCCAGTTGGTTGAAAAATGTCACCGTCAAACTCATCAGAGCAAGTTCTGTGTCCTGCAGC
This sequence comes from Pterois miles, assembly GCA_947000775.1. NCBI lineage: Eukaryota > Metazoa > Chordata > Actinopteri > Perciformes > Scorpaenidae > Pterois > Pterois miles. Next base: position 1,447,083 of record CAMQGK010000224.1, read on the forward strand.
TGGCTGAATATCTGCATCTCCAAATTAGTAATTGATTATAAGAGGAAGATAAATGATCTCTTTTGTGGCCGCCAGCTTTGAAATGAGGTGTATCTAGGAAACTCCCAGCAGATTGGGAGAACATCCATTGAGGGGGCCAACTGGAGCGTGAGGGGGAACTAATCTCTCCATTTAAGAGTTTGGAGCAGATTTACGTAAATCGCCTTTTTTTCCCCTCCTCCTCAGTTGAATTCCTGAGGAAGAGTGTGCTGCTCTTAAGACTAGAAACCCTCTCTCAGGTCTGCATGTACACTGAGCGAAGTGACGATTTGGGATTATTTCAAACCAAACTGGACCCGAGTGAGCCAGCAGCTGTTGGCAGATCTGAACTGTTTTCCTCTTCAAACCAGAGTGACTCTCGAAAATTACACATGAAATTAAAGTTGTAATTTTAGTTTCCCCTCAGTTCTGCTGAAGGCTTTTTGGCATTTTGTCCCCCCCCCAAAGAATCCACCAGCTCCTCCAGTGTGTTGATTTGAGGTGAGTTTCACTGGGTTGCCATGTTGGCATTCAGGAGTGGAAAATAAATTAAATGGTGACTAAAAGTTAGGCTGCAAAAATAGATTTCATAGATTGAAAATGAGTTTTCTACTCCTGTTTGACCCCTGGAGAAAATTATATATGTTAAAATAGCAACACCACAGTGGAAAAATACTCAAAAGTTTAAAAAAAAATACTCGTATTAGCAGCAAAATGCAAGTATTCACAGTGAAAGTACTGTAGTAATGTGAAGTAGAGTTCAGTTTTCAGATCAAAGAAAAGTAAGAAGGGAAAGAAGGAATCAAAGGAGAGACAAATATGTATTATCATTTCTTTGGACACTGAAGCGAGCTATAGTATACAATTTAGTACTAATTAAAAGCGAAATAGAGAAAGTGTTTAACTGTACACGCTCAGTGTTTCTTTTTTCCAAATATATTGCTTTATGCAAATATATGTATATATTTATTATTGTAAATGAATAAACAACACAAAACAATGACAAATATTGTCCGGAAACCCTCACAGGTTCTGCATTTAGCATGAAAATATGCTCAAATCATAACATGGCAAACTGCAGCCCAACAGGCAACAACAGCTGTCAGTGTGTTGACTTGACTATGACTTGCCCCAAACTGCATGTGATTATCATAAAGTGGGCATGTCTGTAAAGAGGAGACTCGTGGGTACCCAGAGAACCCATTTACATTCACATATCTTGAGGTCAGAGGTCAAGGGACACCTTTGAAAATGGCCATGATAGTTTTTCCTCAGTTTTGCCAAAATTTAGCGCAGGTTTAAATTGTAATTTAACCTCCTTCTCTTGTGTGACGTGGTTGGTACCAATGGATTCCTTTGGTTTTGTAGTTTCATATGATGCCAGTATTTTCACTCTTGCTTTATAACTGAGCACACGAGAACCTCTGAAAGATCAATTGCTTAAATACGTTAAAGAACTTAGTGGTGTTAAAGCAATTTGACAGCTCAACAAATTCTTTCTGAATCTGAGCAGCAGTAAAAGTCTGTGAGGGTCAGAGTAACATAAACTTCATCATCTTCTAACGTCTGTGAGGCTGCACAACATTTAGGACCGTGTAACGCTTACAAGTGTACACGAGTCTATATGTATCTTTATATGGCATATTGGAGTCTATTAGCGACTTTAAAGGAAGGGTGGGTGATGTTGATTTTTAAAATGATCCAGCTGAAAAAAAATCAGCTAATATAATAAATGATAATTCTCTAATCTTTACCAATCCAGCTGTTTACCAACAGTACAGACTACACACTTTCCCCATTTCCCTTATAATTATACATCCAAATCACTTAACTCTTTCCAGGAAATGCTGTAATAATTAATATTTACATAAAAGCTTCTTTCTGGGAAATTATGTTGAACATTTCTTAGAAATAAGGAGAAAAATATAAAAGACCCGTAAAACAAAGCGCTACTGAATAAAGGAATGATGTTTTAAATATGAAATATTAATATATAAAGTACCCAGTGACGCCAGCTGTCAAATAAATGGAACTGAGTAAAAAGTAAAAACTAGAAAATTTCCCAAATCACAAGTGAGGTATGTGAACCTGTAAAGTGTACTCAAGTACTAATTTGTTGCTGTGACGTGTTCGTACACTTCTGTAGCGTTTGTCAGCAGTACAAGGAGCCAAAACCTCCAGGTGTCAATAATAAAATACATTAACGAATCGAGGAACAAATTTGCTTCACTTTTTTATTTTAGAACTCAGGGGTTTGTGGGGCTCGAGGGACGATAGAAGTCCATGAAAAAAGACAAACACACACAGTGTGAAAAGTGAAACTTTCCTTTAAAACAGTATATTATGCAAAAAGGCAACAGCAGAGCACTTGTAACGACTTGTCTCTTGTCCTCTGAGAGTCCTCAGTAAACAGCGCTCGGTCACGTGACCTCTGCCATCCATCTTTCAGAGTTTTGGACTCTTGAAAAAAATGGTTTGCTGACGCGTTTTTAAAAGAACGCCTCGGGAAATACAGACATCAGCTTCATGTCAATATGAGTTCAACTGCTGTAGGGAGGGGAAGGACGCTCTGCTGGTATCAAAACGTCCAATTGAGGCATCTGTAGTTGTAGTCCAGAGAGGAAACAGACGGTTAAATCTGCTGGATGACACTCTGGGCTGCTGACATCACAGGAAATGATCGAATCCAGAAACGCCACGTGGTCGTTTGTGTCCTGATTGAGGAAAAATCCTCCTCATCTGCGAGGACACACAGCTGGTTGTTATTCCTTCCGGGATCTCCATCTGTCCCCACAGTCTCTTTGTTTTTGTGTTTAATCTTAAGCCACAAAGCGTCTCCGGTCACTGCGGAGACGGCGTCCGTCAGGTGTTTTCCTTATCAGGCCAGGTAGATGCCCAGAGTGGGGGCTGAGGGGAGGACGGGTGAGGAGGCGTGGGGTCCTGCTCCACGCCTGCCAAGGAGGTCTGCAGACCTGCTGATGGTGTCCTGCAGAGAAAACCGATAGTAGCATTTCAACGGAAAGTCAACTTAAAAAGAAAAACTCAACTGATGAGGAGAAACTTGTGTTAGAAGGCAAAAGAAATCAGAAAATCTGATCCAGACGCAGCACAATGTGGCAATAAAAAATGGACTATCCAATCCAATCAAGATATACACTATATACAGTATATCAAATCTTTTCTTGTCATATTTTCATTCTGTTTGTCGTGAAAAAATGTCATTGTCCTAATCGATGTACGTCACAATTAGGTCCAGGAAAAAAAAAAAATCATCCACATGTCTTAAAGGTCCCAAATTATGTTCAATTTCACATTCGAAAACCCTTGATTTTCCTCATATTGTCTGCCTGAATATGAGGGAAATTGCAATAAAAAGTAGAAAATAGTGCAAATATTAAAAGCAAGGTACAAATCCAAAATATATACAATATATGCAAAGCCAGAAAAACAAGCTAACAGTAACGATCTAGCTGGGCTGCAAATAGATATGTATGTAAATAGTAAAGCATGACCTCCTCTCCAGGCTAAACAGATGACAGAACATGGCCTCCTCTCCAAAGGCGCAACGAGTAGGATTTGACAGTTACAGTTTGTAAACAACATTCAAAGTTGGTCCCTCCTCCCCGGCTCAACGACGGTTATGGTATTCGCAGCAGGTAAAGCTAACCCCAGACTCACTCTCCTTTTGGAGCTTTGTCCACTTGGTGTTTCACCTCGCTTTATTTGCATTATTTCAGCGCCAAGTCTGCAATTTTCATGGCGTCTTCTTGGATGTGAGCTTACAATCTGGCACTTGCCACACATTTTTCTAGAGGTTAACGAACAGAAACATCCCAAAAACAACAACATAAGAAAATGCAGGCAGAGGGCTGCAGAGTCTCTGCAGACACAGATGCCTCCATACACTTCTAGTGGCTCAGAGGTGATGACTGAGAGGGATTATTTTTCTTTATTATTATTTTTTTATCAGTCCATACATTGTTTTTTAGGAAAATCCTTCTCATTGTGCCTTTAAGTAAAGGATCTGAGTACTTCACACACACACACACACACATTTTTCCCCATTTTACTCTGGAAAATTATTCTAAAGATCTAGGTGTGTGTGTGTGTGTGTGTGTGTGTGTGTGTGTGTGTGTGTGTGTGTGTGTGTGTGTGTGTGTGTGTATGCATGGTTGCATCAGATCCCAGTTGACAGGTGTATTGTTTCCCGAGAGCCATGAGCTCAATAATGGCGGAGGGAAGAAAAGAAACGCTTCTTCTGAAGACTCTTTAATTGTCTTTGGTCTGAGTGATGTTGCCGTCTGACTGACCACGTTTTAGGGGAAACACCCCCCCACCATCCCTAACTCCTCTACACTTCCTTTCTACACATTAACATCCTCTTAATCTCTCCTCCCTGCGCTGCATTTACTGCCCTCCTTCCCTCCTCCTCTCCAGCTTAATAATGAAAACTGCTTACAGAGTAATTGGACTCCATGTAATCAAATAAAGAGATGAGAGCGTTCTGCGTCTCTCGCTAATGATCAGTTCGTTAGACAGAATGTGGAGAGGATCTCAGAGGATTAATTGACCTTTAAATCAGATGGAAATGGCTTTAATTAGCGAGGAGGAGCCAAAAGGACTGGTGAGGGATGAGAGAGATGTTTGGATGTCTTTTTTGTTGTTGATGTTGTTATTTTTTACAGTGCTCTGCCACTAAGCCTGTCTGCTATCATAGCTCTTGTAGTTCCTTAAAACCAATATGGACAAGAAGTCCTTAAAATGATCAGAATAATTGAAAAACACAACCATATAAGAGAAATCATGCAATAGGACTGAAAGCTCCAGAAATACCACCAACGAGCTTTGTGATGAGAATATTTTGCCAAAGGAAATAATGCTGCTATGGAGGATTTTGTTTTTATTTCATATTTCTTTACACTTTGGTGAACTTGCACCATAAAATTTAATTACTATAGAACCCCCTTTCGTTGCCTTAATCTAAACAAGTGTTTTAGTTTAATTCAAAACATTAACTGTGTTTAGTATGACCGAAAGGTGAGGCCAAGGGGTCTGACAAAGCGTCAGTATGTGACAAGTTGGGATGAGAATGTGTTGATAATGAATATAGGGTTGTAGCGATATACCGGTATTGACAATAACTGTGATAGTCAAAAAATGATCAGTGATATCATGTAAAAATATACGTACATATGATAATAATATGTAAATAATCCAGCTGCCTCTTACATGGTTACAGACCCTCTTCATGTCCCCACTCTCCCATTTTGAGTGTAAAAAATAAGACATGGAAATGCACCATAAACAGTTGAAAGATGATAACATTATTATTATTATTATTTTCTCTAGATCGCAATAATGTCATTGTCATGAATTCTTTTGGCCAAGATAACTGTGTAGTGAAAATCTGATGTTGTGACAGCTCTAAATGAATATCAGCGTTATTAGTTTGAGAAGAAGGGGTGCAAGTTTTGACATAAATTACACAAACCTACCGTATATACAGCCATTTTCATTGGAATTTTTTCACTGGTAGGAAAAAGATTCAATAAAACATGTTCACAGTGTGTTCTGTGGATTATCCTGACTAATGTGGAAAAGGATGCTAAATTTTTAAACACACTGATTACCACAAACTACATCAAATCCAGTGTCAAGTCAAGATGAAATAAAAAAACATTTCTAACCCTTTTAGATCACATTTCTGATCATATGGTGCATCTATTTAACAATATTTATTTTGATTTATTTTTTTAAGTATTTAAAAAAGTGAAGTAAAGTATTTTCATGTCTCTTTCATATATCATGATGTGTGTTTATGTAAGCTAGAACCAACCGATTTCAACTAATAATATGACATTGATCAATCTGCAATTTGTAGCTCTGTATCAAGGTACAGTCTAAGCCCGCCCACTTTTTTAGCAGTCCAATCAAATTTGAAGGATTTGATTTAAATCCCTGTTGTAGCTGCACACGGCTAAAATATGCTGTTTCACTGAGACCTGATGGACAGATATTGTAAAACTTGAGACTTCACAAAATCTGCACTGCTAGATATCAAAAGAAGTACACAAAACAAACAAACATGTAAACAGCAACTGTGATATGGGTGAACTGGCCCTTTAAACTAGTGTTACTCACGTTGGTTTCCCAGGACACTGGGCGGGTCCTCTGGCTGCAGGGTGCTGGTGGTGGTGCTACATGTAGTGCCACTGTCCCTCCACGCCCATCCCCATCCCCACACCACCCATAGGACCTGCAGGACAAACACACAGTTTCACTATGAAGATCTGTATCCTAGCATCTCATCCATACAACATGTCAAAACATCTCAACTGTCTATTGAAATTCAAGTACATTTAATCAAGTGCTGTACTTAAGTACAGTTTGAGGTATTTGTACATTACCTTTAGCATCTCCATTTTATGTAACTTTATAGTTTTACTACACTACATTTCAGAGGAAGTACTGTACTTTCTACTTCATTACATTTATCTGACAGCTTTAGTTACTTCTCCAGATGTGTTTCAATTACAGCCTCATGGGACAGTCAGTGTAGTTATAAACTTTTATTTTTGCTTAATGCTGATATATAATTCACTTTAATTAACTCTATTTATATAGATTCATTAAACAATTTAGAACTGCATCTCAACAGTCCACAAAAATATAAGGTATGTGATTGAAGGGTGCGCGTGTGTGTGTGTGTGTGTGTGTGTGTGTGTGTGTGTGTGTGTGTGTGTGTGTGTGTGTGTGTGTTTACCAGGTGGTCTGATTCCCATGTGTGTCTGTCCGTCCATAACGAAGCCTCCCATTGGCTGACCATCTGGGCCGTATGGTCCTGGCTGGCTCACTGCGGACACGGTGGGAAGGGGGGGATTACTCTTTTTAATTATCTCGCTGCCTGCTGTCCCACAGTGATGACATCACTCTCACGCTCACACTGTGAGGCAGAGGACGGTTTGACAGCTGCTGTCTATCACACACAATTACTACTCCTGCAGAGACCGGCCTCTTGTTAGTGCTGAGACACTCTGGTCCAGAGTGAGATGTCTCAACAACTACTGGCTACATTCACTTGAACATTACTGAGGATATTCCTGCTCCCCAGAAGATGAATAACGATGACGCTGATGACCCCTGACCTCTCCCCTATAGCTCAACTCCAAGTCACATACTTTTTTGTACTCTAAGTAAACACTGCCGCTGCCCTTACAAAGTACGTACCGTTGCATGCAGTATGCATGCAATTAGGACATACTACTTCTTCATAACATTGTACCTTGAACTTTGATCGTCTTGCCCATATATCTGCTGTGCAGAAGATTGTGGGTCAGAAATAGCCAGAAAAGCATGTTGGGTTGGATACTGCAAAATGTGACCGGATGCAATAGGACATCCTGGTATTTTTGGACTACTGCATTCCACATACTATGTATTAGGTCATACTATATATATCATATTCTGGCATACTAAAGAGTACGGTAGTATGGGTATTGGAACGCACAGTTAATATCCTAACTGCTAGTCTGATTGCGCTGGGCAACCTCCGGGTCTGAAAAGTGAAGCCAATGCTGAAGAGCCTCAAACTTGCATTCTTTCTAATATCCAGCAGGGGGCGACTCCTCTGGTTGCAAAAAAAAGAGTCTGATAGTATAGAAGTCTATGAGAAAATGAGCCTACTTCTCACTTGATTTATTACCTCAGTAAACACTGTAAACATGAGTTTATGGTCTCACTAGTGTCCTCTTCAATACAGCATGATGCTCATTGAGTAAATTATGGTCCCATTTAGAGTCAAACAGACTCAAATAGACTTTTGACTCAGTCCCACATACGCCGTCCTGCTGCCACTAATACTCACTAGAGCACCACATATGGATTAATCTGCCGCTGAAAATAGTCCCCAACAGATGTACTGTTTCCTCCTGTTTGATAAAAACTACAGTGAGCAGCTGTTTTAGGAAATGAGTGAGCCTTTAATAAAAATTAAACTATATACTTGGGTTTTTAAAGATTTACATGTTCAGTAGGAAACAATGAGTCAAAGTATTGAGAGATGGCCTAGCGTTGTAGGTTACTGGTCATGCACTGGTGTGGAAGGTATTTTGTCTTGCAAATTAACCCAAAAGACATACATTAACTCGACAGAAACTATGAAAATGAAGGCTGCAGGTTCAACACCTTCACTTAAACATGCTGTAGTTCATGTTTTATATTTATGTAGATAATTTCTGCATAAAATCTAAATGAAATCACTCCTGTTTTCTCTAAACTTGTTTATGCTGTAGTTTATTTTTTCATCTTGCATCCGATCTTTGGAGAGAGAAGCAGAGGAGGGAGTCGGTCATTAATCAATAATGAGATGACTTTGAATAAAATACACTCATCCTCGCAGGGGAAATTTGCTCCATAAAGTTTTGTCTTCAGGGGAAGTGAGGGAAGTTTTTCAATCTGCATAGTCCCATTCCCAGGATTCAGGTCTTTAACAGTTTCTCATCGCCGTCATTCAGCAGTGTATCGATGCTTTTGTGTGGAAGTCAGCTGCAGGGTAAATGCTAACAAAGCTCAGGGGCCAAAAGGCTAGCGGTACTTTAGCCCCGCTTTAGCCAGGCTGCTATTTGTTTTAATCCCAGGTTAAAATGTTCAATGGAGTGGTCACTCAAAGCGATTAGCGTCTTTGTCTGGAGCTAATCCTGCTGGGGTTTAGAGGCCATTCAATCCTGGAGTTTAAGCTTCTCTGTTCGCTTTAACACACCAAGGAGCCAAGAGACCAAAAGACACAGCGAGCGGGGGGAAATTCACCACTGAGGCTTTTTTAATGTGTCTTACTGCTCACATTCAGGCTGCAGAAGTTTGCTTACGTACACTCAATATTCAAGTTATGATCGGGTGTTTGGAGCATCCTGGTTATGCACATGAAGACATCATGTCCAGGTTTCAGAAATGAGCATAAACTAGGGCAGTCAAAGTTAACGCGATAATAATGCATTAACGCAAATTGAAATTTTTAAGTTGTAGCGGGCTCAGCTACAAAGACACTGGTATCATATGAAACTAGAAAACCTAATGAATCCATTGATATCAACCATGTCATACTAGATTGTCGCAAGGAAGGTTAAATACTACTGAAAAAACTGGCATGGCCATTTTCAAAGGAGTCCCTGACCTCAAGATATGTGAATGTAAATGGGTTCTCTGGGTACCCACAAGTCTCCCCTTTACAGACATGCCCACTTTATGATAATCACAGTCAGTCTGGATCAAGTCATAGTCAAGTCAGCACACTGACACACTGACAGCTGTTGTTGTCTGTTGTGCTGCAGTTTGCCATGTTATGATTTGAGCAGATTTTATGCTAAATTCTGAACCTGTGAGGGTTTCTGGACATTGTTTTGTGATGTTAATTGATTTACAATAATAAATATATTCATACATTTGCACAAAGCAACATATTTGCCCACTCCCATGTTGAAAAGCGTATTAAATCTCTCTTTACGGTATATTTTGAAAGATAAAGCATGTGTAATTAATCTATAATTAATTGTGATTATCTGGAGAATCAAACGATTAATCATGATTAAATATTTTATTATTATTTAATGTATTGACAGCCCTAATATAAACCCTTATCCATGTTTGACGAAATACGTCCTAGTTGAAGTATTGACATTCAAGGAGACGGCGTGATGCCACAATTGCTTCTCATCAGCCTTTGTGGAGCACATTTTGTCTCTGTGCAGCCTGTCGTCATCAGGGTTGACAGACAGAGCACCTACATCCCTGGAACAGTGACGATCAACAAAAAAAATTGTTTCACTGAAGTTGAACTTGTTGAAGCTATGCACACACACAATTGTTGTTTTCAAATGTTAAACAACTGGGCTTGTTTTCTTCTGAGTGTGGTAGTGATGCATGCGAGTGTGTACATCATATATGTATATGTAAAGTAAGTGAAAATTCAAAACTACAAACTAACCTTGATAAATGCACTCATTTATACTCTTGCAGGGGCAGTAATTAAAAACATCAGAATCTACCAATGATGCAATGTTTTCTTGACTCAAAGATCAAAGATTTCTAGCTTTCACTAATATACAGTTCATACTTTTTTCTTGAATTAAAAATCTGCAGCAGTGGACAACAATTAATCGATTAATCAGATTAATCAGCATTTTCTTTTAGAAAAAAATCCCCCTCAAAATTCTCTGATTGTAGCTTCTTAAATGTGAATATTTTCTGGTTTCTTTACTCCTTTATGACAGTAAACTGAATATGTTTGAGTTGTGGACAAAACAAGATATGTGAGGACGTCATTTTGGGGCTTTGAGAAACACTGATCAATATTTTTTTCTAACATCTTATAGCCCAAACCACTAATTGATTAATCAAGAAAATAATTAACAAATTAATCAACAGTGAAAATAATCATTAGTTGCAGCCCTGAAAAAAAACTCATTACAACACAAGTGCTAAGACAGCCGACTGCTTCTGTCCCACACTGGCATCACCAAAGCCTGGACAAAATTAGAGCAATCACTCAGATCTATTGCATGCCTTGTTGCCCTGTATGCTCAACAATTGTTGTTTTCTACCTAATGACACCAAACCATCTGAGAAGCAACAAATAAAACTGTTTGGACTTGAGACCATGAATGTAAAAATCATGGCTAAAGGTAAGGTTGCCTTACAGTAACATTAAAGCAAAGGGAGGCAGAGGTACTACGAACACACAGAACCGCTAATCCAATCTATAGTGTAGTTTAACATCAGGCCATGTGGGATGCAATTGAATATGGAGAGTTTCTTTATCAACATAAGAAGCTACGACAATAACAGCATCTATTGTTGGTTATCTTCTGGGTTTGATTTGCTTTTCAGACGCCAACTTTCAAATGTCAGACCTTCCAATTTTTCATTGCTCAACATTATCATGCACCACTATGTGACAAAACGAAGCTTTAATGAACAAAAAAAGGCTGAACAGAAGACAAAAAATGGAAAGTTTTCAAAAATTTCTGTTGCACTTTTAGACAGAGCAAAGGCATATGAGATTTTATCATCAAAATCAAAGCGTTAAAATTAAACTTATTACTATCAGAACAGAGGTTGATATATGAATAAAGCTGGGGTTCTTACTGGATACAGAACTGGACTGGGTGTGAATATCAATAAATATAAAACACACCTGCTCTGTTGGACTGGTCGATCATGGGCTGAACGATCCGCCGCCTCGCGTTGATGAACCTGAGAAACAGAAGAGGAGAGAAACAGGAGGAGGAAGAGGGAAAGACAGAAAGACAGTTTATAAATGAGGTGGAGCAGCAGTGTTGTGTCTGTAAAGCGGCAGAGAAACCTCAACTTCCTCTCTGATTGACTGTGGGACATCGAACGCCTCACTCAAATTTCTCTAACGTTTTCTCTATATATTATATATATTTTCTTTTTTTTTTTTTTTTTTTTTCTTTCTTATTTTCTGAGCGTGACTGGAAACAATGGGTTCAAATCATAGCGGAGAGATGAAACGCATCATGCAACCATTATTAGTGAACCTACAATGTCCATCTACCAGTACTATGGCAAATGCAGTTACTAAAATACTGCTAAGGCCTGAAGTGCAAAGACACATAATTTAAAAATAATTTCAAAAAAGCTATTAATGACATAAATATGCCATGGAAACAACGTGAAGATACAGCATTATCTCATCGCAAGATCTTCAGTTATTAAGAAAATGTGCATTTTTTTGATCAGTTGTACGATACAAAGATTTTGCAAAGTTGCATCAAAATGTCCTTGTTTTTAATACAAAATGAACTCAAGTTAGTATCAATATAGGTGCACTGATATGATTAATAGCAAGAAAGAGAGGAAACCAATGGTTTAACAGCTAAAGCAGTTTGGTTTGCATCAGTTTAGCAGCTAAAATTAAAACAGAACCAAATTTTTGGACAAAAACATCATTTTTCATGTATTATTTTGAAACATGTTTTATAACATGTCAACTTTTAGACTGGTGGAGAGATAACATCCACAACACACATGTTTATTTTACTACTTTGTTTATTTGTGTCTGTAGATTTAGCATTAGATAAAGCCTCATTTGCATATTTAAATATAACATTTCAGAAAACTTGTAATGAAAAAAAAAATGTCTTAATGTAAGTAATCCACTCGGGGAAGTTTCACAGTGACACCTCTTCATTAAAAATGTTACCTTATTCAGCTCAAAATGAAAGAAATTTTACAATCCTAGTATCCGTTAAAGGCCATTTTCTCAAAATAATTGTTCTCCTAGACTCTGAGCCAAAAATCTCCACGTCAGTAGCTCTTTTGTTCATACATCATTTATAGCCTGATTTATAGAAAATTTTATTCCTAAAAACACGCAAAAAAATGATTTTAATGGCTGTTATATTATGTTATATCGGTTGCAATATTTTCTGATTGATGGAGTGACACAAAGAGGTGTCCAAATTTCCCTCTTTAAAAACTTTTCACTCCAACATGAACCTGCAGTTTGGTTTCATTAAGCTGTGTGTCTGCTGATTTGTTAGCCAGTGATTCATTTCAGTTGCTTAAATTTAGATTCCTGTTAGTTAAAAGTCTGTTTAGCAGCTAAAACTGTTCATTTCAACAGCTTTGGTCCAGTTCATCAGCTAATGCAGCCTGGTTTCAGTCAGCTAAAAGTTCAGGTTAGTCGCTAAAACGGTTTGGGTTTTATTAGTTTTATTATTAGTAGTAGTAATATTAGGTTTTACTGTGAATTTCTCCACTGTGGGACTAATAAAGGAATATCTTATCTGATCTTATTAGCCAGTGGTTGATTTCAGCAGCTTAAAATTTAGAGTTCTGTGAACTAAAATCCACTTTAGCAGCTAAAACAATTTGGTTCAAGTTACGTTCTGATTTATTTACAGACCAAATAAATGCCAAATCAAATGAAGCAGCACTTTCCTGGAGCTTGGCTATCTAGTCACCAATGGAAACTATTGGTGTACACAATAGCAATTTAGCCACATATCTGTACATTTTTATTGTGTTTGCAGTGTTAATACAGGGCTCAATATACTGCTTATTAATCAAGTTAACACAGTGGAAGAAAACTGCACTGAAACCAAGTCTGTGATGGCTTCAGGCGTCGGGGGGCTGCAGCAGTGGTGCATTCATACATGTCCCCTTCTAAGTACACTCTTGAAAGCCATCATCCTGGTATGCGTGACCTATGACCTGGCACCTTCTGTGACCCCCCTCTTTAACTCCCCCATATTCCCCCTGCTGCCTCCCCTCTGCAGAGGAGCGCTCTGGTCTTCCTCAGCTTAAAGCCTTCTGAACCGCCTGTCGACCCCTCCTGACCCGCCCCGGAGTGAAAGCTCTGTGGTTTCCCACTTGATTTATGTCCCCTACAACCACCTCCCCACCCTCAGCGCACCTCCTCACCCCCAGGGAGGGATGGTTCCATTTCAACTTGTTCGGAGAAGAGGGAGGAGAGGGGGTACACAAAAAAAAGAAAAAGTGGGGGGACGACCCTGTTTCCTTTTCAGGAAAACAAAAGCCATAGCAGTCTTTTCAGGGAGTTAAAAAAAGGCAAGCAGGAGGAGGAGGAGGAGGAGGAGGAGGAGGAAGGGTGAGATACAGAAGATGTTTAAAGGAGAGTAAAGGAGGATCTGCATCAGCTCAAACAGGCAGCCAAATTTTCACTAAAACATTTGACATTGGGCCTCATGCAGGAAGTGATATAAGAACAAATTTGCACAGTGTATTGGGTGTATAACACCCATTGATTTCTGGGAAGCAGCAATGTTTTCTTATTTTTTTCTCTTCTCTTAGGCTTTTTCTGTCGCCTCGGCTCAACAGCCAGTCTGCCGAGTCTGTTGACACTTTTAAGGGCGCTTTCACAAGCTATAGTCTGTTTTTCTGGTCCGAATCACAGTGAAATTGATTCTTTATTTCATTTTGTATTTAGTCTGATTTGGTTTCACAGTGCACAAATTAATGTGGACCAAAATTTTAAAGAAATCTGCTGAGGTGCGTGTACAAAGGAGCTAATTTATCTTTTTCGTCTCAACAGCTGACACTTTTGTGTTAGGAGTCACAGACTTTTTTCCACTTTGACTCGGTGTTGATCTACGGTGAACACGAAGCCTCCTCCAGTTAATCTCAAATGATTTCATAAACCTCACTATTTTTGAGGACTTTACGTACGGTCCAGATGTCAAGCGAGGCAGTCCTCTCGCCCTCATGTTAACCTGTCATTTACATGTCTCCATCTCTACAAATGCCACACAGACAGAAAGCATTTTGCTTGCAAGAGATGTTCTCAGACCGCTTTGTTTTGGTCTGCAACAGAGTTGTACTGTACAGTAGCCCACTGCTCCTAAAATGTTTAGGATGGGTTAAATGCAGAGGTTGAATTTCATATATGTACCTGCATGTATATGACAATTAAAAATTCACCTTTATTGTAAAGTCAAGAGAAAATATCAGATAAGTTTAAGAGAATGATGCTGCATTAGGCGTGTCTTATTTAATCGTTGGATTTCCTCCATAAACAGCTGATAACTACTCAAATAATTTACTCCCTCTGGACTCAGAGGAAGACTACAGCAACACATGATGCTCTAAATGCTGTTTCAAAGACTCTACAGAAAACTGTCCATGACAAACAAAATAGTTAGAAATAAGGAGAAATGTGTATAAAGCACAATAGCAAGAAGAGCTACTGGTGTCACAAGATGATTTTAAAAAATAATAAGAAGAAAGAAAGCATATTGCTATTACACAAAATTATGTTTTTTGTGTTTTTATCATATTGATTCTGGATATTTCACGACCTTCCTTGAATTTTTCAAATGAAAGAGTGAGAAGGAAAAATAAGTCTTGGTTGAACTGTTCATTCATGTCCACACTCTCTCAGTTCCTGGGAATATGCCACTATTTTCACAAGCTTTACAGTATTTCTTGACATAAATCATAATTCGATTTAAACACAGAGTTTTGGAAAATTAATCACAGAGTGCTCTGATGTTGTGCGATTATTTGGTGGTTGAACATAAAGTCCAAGTTCACCACTTTAACGCTGAAGTGGAAAGAACACACAATGCCGAGCAAAGAGAATCATCTGATCCTCTGTTTCTAACCTCCATTAGAGAGTCAGACCTTCACCTAATCACGACCTCTTCACACCATGAGACTGAGTTTACAGCTGTCAACCCCTAAACACACACACACACACACACACACACACACACACACCG
This sequence comes from Pterois miles, assembly GCA_947000775.1. NCBI lineage: Eukaryota > Metazoa > Chordata > Actinopteri > Perciformes > Scorpaenidae > Pterois > Pterois miles. The sequence continues at coordinate 1,462,358 of CAMQGK010000224.1, forward strand.
ACCATGAGCTGCCCCCCCACCGGCCTCCATAACACTAAAGCTTTTTACTCTTCTGCAGCCAGACGAGCCATAAACTGCCACAAAGAACACAACTATACTCAGGTACCGTTTGCATCAGCAGGGTTCAGTGTTAATGTTTTTAGAAATCTACTTGCCCAAAGTCCATTTTTACTTCCCCCTTTACAAATACTTTTATTTATTAGTGTGTAATCACAGTGCAATATCTACTTTTCCACTTGTACCATTTTACACTTGTTAATAGTCTGTTTACTGTAAAAAATGTACACACTGTTTATTTTTGTATACAGTATTTTTTCCTGTATACAAATAGACTGTGTTGTATCTTGCTTTTTTTTTTTACTAATGTGTCCTGTTTTTTGCACTTTCTCCTTTGCTGCTGTACACCGCAAATTTCCCCACTGTGGGACTAATAAAGGAGTATCTTATCTTATCTCATCTTAACAAAGGCTTAAGTTGTCTGATCAGTACAGCACATCAATGCTGATTCAGCATTCCCAGCACGTTTTTTGGACTTTAACTGTTTCTGCATACTTTGAGCTACAGAAACCATACAAATATCAAAATATTTAGCTCTTTAAGGATGTTAGCGCTATGACTTGTCTTGTACTGCTGCTGCTATTACTCCTACCCCCCCAAAAAAATACTACTTTCTGTCCAAGTATTTCTAAAGTTTATTTGAGCCAGATATTACTTTCTATCTAATCACATACAATTTTAAACTACTTTCTGTCTAATAAGTTAATTAATTCCAACTTCCACCTTTGACAGCATCACAGTTAAGCTTCCTGCTTTTCTAGCAATGTATTTCAGCTCTGTTTTTGGGGAGGGGGTCATGCAGTTCAGCTTTCAGCTCTGCCAGTTTTGCAGTTCAGTTCTGCACTTTCAACAATGCTTTGTCATTAATGTCAGCTGTTGGCATTCCCAGCAGGAAATGCATTTTCTTTTACCACTTGCCCAATTGGGCAAATGAGTTTCTAGATTTACAAGCCCAATGTGGCATTTTAATTTGCCCCAGGCAGTCTTTATTCAAGGTAGTTCAAGCCCTTATCAGGTCTCTTTTTTAAGTTTTACACGTTTTGGGGTTTGCAGTGGTTAGCACTGTCGCCTTACAGCAAGAAAGTCAAAGGTTTGAATCCGGCTTGTTTTTTGAGTTTACATGTTCTCCCCATGTTAGCGTGGGTTTTCTCCAGGTTCTCAGGCTTCCTCCCACAGTCCAAAGACATGCAGGTTAGGTGACTCTAAATTGCAAATAGGTGTGAATGCGAGCGTGAATGGTTGTCCATCAGCCCTGCCTTTGTAACCCGCCTTTGCTCAATTTTAGCTGGGACTGGCTCCAGCCCCCCTGCAACCCCGAACAGGATAAGCGATTGCTGATGGATGTTGGGTTCAAGCAAACTGTTGGAATCCACACTCTGTTTCTTTTTCTCCACAATCATTTCTCATTCTCTTCAATCAGTCATAGATTGGGTTACAGCTGTTGTGATACCAGTATCGGAAATGGGTCCAATAGCAAACAACAACAGTGAAGTGTTAGTGGAGAGTGTAACGAAGTCAGAGCAAGGAAAATGTCAGCCATTTGGCAATATTTCACAGTGGAAAATCCAACAAGTAAAACGATGATATGTCCAGTATGTAAGGCTTCTATCTGGAGGGGTGGCACTAGTGTTGACAATTTCTACACGCAGCAATTTATAAAACATTTGAAGAGGAATCACACAAAAGACTAATTAAAACTAATTTTTATTTCCAATATAACAGGTATTTTTCTTTCAACTCTTGTCCCAAATTCATTCCAAAAATTAACTTTCATCCTCCCCGGTCTTATTTTTTGGCCCCTGCTCCATGGGCCCAATGGTTGCAGAATTTTCAGTCAGATGTTGAGCCATTTTGGCTTCATACACCACTGAGCAACTTTCAGAGCAATAAATGGGGCTCCACCACCAACGCTGTATCCAGCCCTCTTAATATATCCATATCCAGCCCCTCCAACCTGAGGGGAGGAGGAGGAGGAGGTTTGCTCCTCCCTTTACAGTCAGACTCCTCCACTGAGGTTTTAAACAAAGCTGCTACACAACCACAATCACTAACACACAGTAACACACTGCTTGTAAAACAGTCGCTAAGCTCCGCCCACCCTGGGTGTCATTCTCAGGTCAGTACTCATTCACCCCCCCTCCACTCCCACCCCTCCACAACGGGTGTGTTTAAATAAACCAGTCCAGCTGTTTGCCATGAAAATACCACCATTTACACCAACTGCCTCCATCACACACACACACACACACACACACACACACACACACACACACACACAGACACACACACACACACACACACACAAGCACTTGTAGTAAAAATTAAAATGAGACAAAAATGAGTTTAATAATAATAATAATAATAATAATGATAATAATAATAATACAGTATTATAAATAATTAATAGTTATATTATTGATGTTAAAGAAGAAGAAGAAGAAGAAGAAGAATGTTGATAATACAATTAAATTAACATTTTAGTTTCTAGTAAACAAAAACAACAACAAAAAAAATGGGAGACGACAAGAGGAAGAGAAGAGGAAGAGGAGGAGGTGGAACACTAAAATAAGACGAAAGGAAGAGGAGGAGGACAAGAAAGAAGGAGAGATGAAATGTGTTCAGAGCTGACATGATGAAGACAGGATGAAAATAAAAAGAGGAAGGAGGAGAGGAGGAGTGGGGTACAAAGGGACAAGAGAGGAGATGGTGAAAGATGGAATAGAGGAGGTGAGGACGGAGAGGAGAGAGAGAGAGAGAGAACATAAGAGGAGATAGAAAAGTGAAGAGGTGGGTGAGAGAAAACAAAAAAGATGAGGTGAGAGGATATGAAGAAGGAGAGGAGAGAAGCAGAGAGTGGAGAGGAAGAGGAAATAAGGGAAGAGAGGAGGGGAAACAAGAAGAGGAGAGGACATACTGTATATGGAAGCAAGGGATGAGAAACAAGAAGAGGAATTAAAGGGGAGCAAGAAAGCAAACAAGGAGAGGAAACAAGGACAGGAAATGTAAGAAAGCAAGCAAAGGAAACAGGATGAGAAGATCAAAGGAAGAAAGGGAAGAAAACAAGGAGAGGAGGGGAAACAAGGAGTGAAAATATAAGGAAGCAAGGGAAGGAAATAGGAGGAGATATAACGCAGCAAGGGAAGGAAGTGCGGAGAGGATAGGAAACAAGGAGAGAAAATATATGGAAGCAAGAGAAGGAAACAAGGAGAGGAGAGAAAAAAGGATGGGGAATTTAAGGAAGTAAGGGAAGGAAACAAGCGGAGGAGGGGAAACAAGGAGAAAAAAATTGAGGAAGCAAGGGAAGGGATTAGGGAGAGGAGATAAAAAGACAAAAAGGAAAGGAAAGTAAAACAAAGAGAATTTGAGGAGACAGGGAAGAGGACAGAAACAGGAAGAGAGGAACCGAGAAGAGGAAAGGAAACAGGAGGGGAGGAAATATGGGGAAGCAAGGGAAGGAAGAGGAGATAAGAGGAAAAAAATGAAAGGAAAGGAAACAAGGGAGGACAGAAAATAAAAGGAAAAGAGAGTAAAACAAGGAGAGGGGAGGAAAGAAGAGACAGGAGGAAAGGAACCAAGGAAATAATAAGAGGAAGAAGGTGAGGAGAAGACGTCAGGCATAAATCCAAACATGACATTGATATAACGTCCAAACACACACACTGACGATATGAACCGGCGGTCGGATCAGAGCTTCATTTACAGCCTTCGTCTCTGCTCGCTCGTTTACTCTGAATCTGCAGAATCAGGGAAAACACTGCGAGCTGCTCCAGAGGCGTTACCACGGCAACAGCCAAATATTCGGAGGGAGCGGGTCTGACTAATGGCTTCAGAGGCTCCAGTCCATCACCTCAGAACCGGCCTTTTTAACAAGTCGGAGGGCGTTTCCACTCAAGTCTGAATTCATGTGAAATATTAACTTCAAAAACAGGAGGCAGGCAGTTTCATTTGTGTGTGTTTTTTTTTTGTAAACCAGACGAATCTGTGAGATGAAAACGAAATGAGACAATCTGCGTACGTTTAATGCCGTTATGAGATCGAAGCAACAGATTCTGAACCTCCTCAGAGGATCTCAGGGTGGATTTCTCCTCCTGATGAGTTGAAAGCAGCCGTTTAAAATCTTAAACCATAGACTGTAAAGATGGACGACATGACAGCTCCCCAAAAGTGAAGCCAAAACATCTGGATCGCCCCCTGGTGGCTGGCTGCAGTATGGGTCATAAATCTGTCTCCTCCATGTTAGTGGATGGGATACGAGTCTAACTAAAAAGGCAAAAGTACACATCAAATAAATCCCGATCACTACTGCGCAGATTCTGGCTCCTAATGACATCAAAATATCAAGATGGCAGTTCCCACATCTGGGATATTTTGGCTTCACTTCTGTACAGTGGGAGGAAGTGGAAATGCGTCGCCCATCTTTATATACTGCCTATAATGTAAACGTAGTCACTGTTTGGTATCTTTTAACCATGATCTTTCCCTAACCAAACCAAATGAAAACTGGTACCAGGTTCTGAACTTGCAATACTGGTAAAAGTCCTAGAAAGCTTCCTGGAGAAGTTCCTTGTGTCGAAAAAGAGTCACAAAACTTGTTTTAAAAATTGCTTATATTGGCTAAATCTTCCTAGACCTTTGAGGTTAGGCGGATTAAAATGTGTGCTAACTATGTGTGAATGGTTGAATCCCCAAGAGTGAAACTTGCTGTCTCCTTTTCTGTATCAGTAAACTGGGAAACCTCCTACAGGTCTGTACCTCCACCCTCCAATTAACTCTCCAATTAACCACCTCCTCCCCTCTGTAACTGCAATTGGGGGACAGTTGAAGACGAGGCAACCCCACAGGAATTAATCATTCAGATCATTAGGTTGCCTCTGGTGAGGGGTTAAGCCTAAACATAACAAGAGTGTGGCGTTGCCAACGTCACTGACTCACCAGTTGTTGACCTGCAGGATGGTGAGGCCGGTGTCCTGAGCCAGCTGCTTCTTCTGCTCCTCTGACGGGTACGGGTGCTGCACGGGCACAAAACACAGAGATGTCAACACATCGTAAAACATCGCTGGGTTGTTTCTCCCTCGTCTTCTTGTTCTTAGTGTGTGAGCCTCAAAGCTGCTAATTAGCGTTAAAGAAGGGAGGCGGGGCCAGACTCATTAAGGGGATATGAAATGGAGCATAATTAATGGGAAGAAATGGTGAGCCAATTAGAGAAGGAAGCCAAGTGGAGAGAGGGCCCTGTTAATTAGACTGTGTGTGTGTGTGTGTGTGTGTGTGTGTGTGTGTGTGTGTGTGTGTGTGTGTGTGTGTGTGTGTGTGTGTGTGTGTGTGCGTGTGTGTGTTGGGGGTTCGTTCAGGCTTGTTTCTCTAACAGCAGAGGATCAGAACAAGCCTGAGGCTGCACAGCTCCATCCCTGGAGTGTGTGTGTGTGTGTGTGTGTGTGTGTGTGTGTGTGTGTGTGTGTGTGTGTACGTGTATATGATGCTTTCAAATGTTATGCTTTTTTTTTTTTTTTTTTTTTAAATCATGCTGATCACCGATCACCGGATAGAAATTGTAAATTGAAAAACTATTCAAAAACAAAGGTGAGAAAAAAATAATGATAATAAATAAATAAAAATTATAAATAAATAGAAATTATAAAATAAATATTATAAGACAATTAAAATGTAGATGTATGAATTCAAATAATGAAACAAATAGTAAATAAATGGCAATGATAAATAAAAATAAATAACAAATAAATAAATGAATAAAATAAATTCACACACCAGATTCCCAGCACCTACTTATATCCCTGTGGTCCCACCACCCACACAGGATAGATACACAGTACATACTGTGTGTTTAAGGCACATTTGCAAAAGAGTAAATCAAACAATATAAAATAATTACATATCGTGAATATATTTAAATAAAATAAAACAAAATGAATAAAATAAAAGTTCAGGAGACAATACCAAAAAACTATACATATGATACTATATACTAAATAATGCTATACAATAACACAAAACTATACAGTAGGATTGTGACTACTTTTTAAATCCAAGATCCGACAAGTTAGACTACTCTGTTAGTTCAGCTTCATTAACTCTCACTTTGGGAAACTATAAAAGGCAGTTTTCACTATTTTCTGACATATTATGAAAGAAAATAATATTGACATTAATTAATAGTGAGACTAATCATTAGTTGCTGCCCCATAATCAACATTGTCCCTGTTACACCCTCATCAGTATGATGCTGCAGCAGTCGGAGCTATAGTTAAATCAAATTATCCTGGTAGCCATTCTGCATGGATGTTTATTGTTTTGTTTTTTTTTCCCAGAAACAAACCTTCTTGCAGCTGCCAGGACGCCTCTCATTGCTGCAGCTCAGTCAGGAAACAAAGAGGTTTTTATTCTATAAAAGGCTTTAACTTTGTGAAATACCCACTTGGGTTGTCTAACTCAGACCACTGAAGCCTCACGTTGAACTCAAACTCAAGAGGAAGAAAAAGTTAAGGGACTGGTATTTGTACTGCAGCATGGAGCCACCTCTAGTTACTGGTACTAGACAGGAGAGGAAAAGTTCATGTAAAGTTGTGAACAATAAATAATGTTTCCCTGCAACAGCTGACAGCAAGTGAGAGTTTCTTCATCTGCTGACTGAAACCAGCTGCTGCGGATCCTCTCCGGCACGTCGCTGCCCGTCCCCGACCCAGATAGCTGTACTTTCAGGAGCCGTTTTCACAGCGATGTAACACGCAGCACTGCTGAAGTTCAGAATCGTTAAACTCTGCAGAGAGCAGAGCACCCAAAAGGTCGGCCACACGGCGGGGACGTGAGTTTGCTGTGACCATATCTTTAAAATGAACAGAAGAAGAGGAAGGATAAGGGAAGCACAGTCTGCTCCAAGATTTTCATGTTGAGAGACTTACTACTTTTTGGATGGAAATATTTGGCCTCATGCAGGAACAGCTTCATTTTTAAGTGGCTCATGAGTGATTTAAGAGAACTTGTCCCATTTCAAATTTCCTGTTAAGTTTCAAACAACATTGTCAAGTGGTCCAGGCCTGAAGTACAAGTCGTCTGCAAATAGTCTGACAAATTCCTCCACAGTAGTATAAAACTATAACAAGTAAATGACAATTTTAATGCCTTAAACTAAATGAAGTTTGAGTATGTTCTTTGTCTTATGTGATTGTAAAGTGAACGTTTTGGACTTTTGGCCCGACATACAAGACATTTGATGATCGCTGAAAGAGTTTTTGGGAGACTTTCTACATTTCAGATGGAAATATTTGGCCTCATGTAGGAACCACCTGTAGAACCTGATTCAAGTGTCTCGTATTCGTGTGATTTCACAGAATTTATTTTCTCTCACGTTTGAACAAAATTGTCAAAAACAACAAAAGTGGTCCAGGCCTGTAGTATTAATAATCTGCCAAATTTCTCCACGGTGGAAAAAAAACCCCTAAACTTTAAAAAATAGATAATCATTTTAATGCCTTAATAATAATCAGAATGAAGAGTTTGAATGTTACTGAAATCAAAAATAATAACAACAATAAAAACATACTGATATTTTCTCATCCAAATTAATTTCAAACAGTTCCTTCTCTATTCAAAAAACTAATTGGCAAGTCTTTTGATAATTAGCTAATGTTTAAAAAGCAAAAATGACAAACATTTTGTAGTACCAGTTTTGACATTGTGAAGATTTATTGCTTTTATTTGTCATATGATGGTGGGTGTAAAATGAAAAAGTTTGTTCTAGCTGGTGGGCGGTGCTTAGTATTTTCTCATCTGGTCTCAACATGGCTGCCAGGTCACAAACTTTTTTTTTTTTTTTTTTTTAACAGCAAAACAGTAACTACAAGATTTTTCTGAAAACATTTGAGGAGAGAAATAGTCATTAAGGTAACAGAATATTGATTCATATTTGATCAGCGCTGCCTAGTTCAACCATTTGATCCGAGTTTGTGAGTGATTGACAGCTGACTCATTGAATGATCAGCCAATAGGAACACTCTCTCTGAATGACCTACGATTGGTCGGTCTCTCATCACTAGATTTTTTTAAACCCTGAAAAAATAGCCATGAGGAGGTGCAGAAGTCCAGTTTTCTCTCAGAAGACTTGAATTACAACATGCTGAAAGATTAAGGATTTTAAGGATCTACTAGATATCTGAAGCAAAATCTAACAGCAGAACATTTTACTGCTAAGTCTCACTCTTGACTTTTACTTGTATTCGTATTTAGTAGTATTTTTTTATTTCTGTTCTTGTTATTTTAACTTCAGCAAAGGCTTTGAATGCCACAGATTGTGTGAACAAAATTAATCTTCAGGAACACAGTGTTGAGAAAAAGGGGAATAAAGCATATAGAAGTGGGGCAGTGAGGACAAGGGCAAATACATATAAAGCTGGAAGACACCTTCATCATTCATTTGCTCCTGGTTTCACTACAAACTCTCTAATGCTATTGAAGAATTCACCAGCCAATCAAACAGCCTCAGGTCGACACCAGCAGACTCGCCACAGCTCTGGCGAGGAAGGAAAGACTTTGATGTCTTCTTTCCTCCACCCGGCCCATCCCTCTGCCCAAACTGCAGTGTTTTGCCTGTGATCTGATAGCAAGTAATTGGCCTAAACTGCATCTAATTTGCCACAAAGAGCGATAATCACAAGGTTGTTTCATCACATTTCACCCTCAGAGTTGCAGCCTTCTCCAGGGAGGAGCTTTAATTGCCCCTCTGACGATTTCATCGAAAACAAGACGAGACAAAGCAAGTGAAGAACCTTCAGGGCGCCATGTGAACCAGAGATTGTTTAAACCTGAGCAGCACACACTGCTGGGTCCTCCTGCTCTCACTGCTCATCAGGTCACATAAAATCTCCCAGCACCAGCTCATCACAGCCATCACATGAAGCACGAAAACAAGTTTGGTGTTTGAAACCGCAGAATCTTCCTTCCAGCAAATTAGGCGAGAGTAAAAACACATGGTGCACGGTTCAGGGCTGGTCCACCTCCCAGTCTAATTTCAGAGTTTCCACTCAGGGTTTTAATCTGGAGCCACCTGCTCGTTATAAAATTATAATCCTGTTAGCAGCTCGCAGCCTGGACGAACCCCGCCAGGGCTCATTGGCTGGTCTGGAAGAAGGTAGAGCTTGTCTTAATAATGTAATAATGAAAATAATAACAGGGCATGAATTTAGTATGGTGAGGGCAGCGTTTAATTTAGGACTGTACAGATGAAGCCAAAATATCCCTGATACGGGAGCTGCCATCTTGACATTCTGACGTCATTTGGAGCCAGAGTCAACTTCTGCAGCTCGTCAGCAAGAGACTCACAGCTGTCAATCATGACAGCACAATCACAATCACAATCTCACCCCCTTTTTATAGCATGAAATAACTAATTCAATCCAAACCTATCAGCAAAACAAATCCTTGAATAAACATCAGTGTGATAAGAACTGCCTAAAATGATAGCAACCATCTTTGGAAAAAAAATTTTTTGACAAGCACTTTGACTTTCTAGTTTGACTCATGTCCTATCCACTAACATGGAGGGGGTGGGCTTTATGAACTATACTGCAGCCAGCCACCAGGGGGGCGATCCAGATGTTTCGGCTTCACTTTAGGGAGCTGCCATGGTGCCCATCTTTGTATACAGTCTATAATTCAACCAGAGAGGGCAGTAAAATATTATTACAATACTGTAATTGGCATGTGCAGCTGTTATAGAAACATGTTTGTCATTGAACATAACTCAGAGTTTTCTATTATAATTGTTCTTTATCACAAACTGCAGCTTTCCTTTCATGTGCACATTTACATTAATGGATGAAAGTGAGGCTAACTGGCAGGTCTGAACACACACACACACACACACACACACACACACACACACACACACACACACACACACACACACACACACACACACACACACACAGAGGACTCCAAATGCATGTTACACACCTCCAAAAGCACAACATTTCATGCTGTGATGTGTTGTTGTTTAGTGTGCCAGTAAATCTGTTAAGAGGCTGTAATTACTACTCATTTAGAGAGAGAGAGAGAGAGAGAGAGAGAGAGAGAGAGAGAGAGAGAGAGAGTGTGTGTGTGTGTGAGTGTGTGTTAGCATTTTCTAAACACATCAGCACCGGTCCAGAGTCGTCCACCTCTGATATGATATAATTCCATTTAATTGATTTTGATTAAAGTTGAAGACTATTACTGGAAAATTATCTTGGATTTTTTTGAAAGTGTCTTTAACCTGCATGTTTTTTCCTCAGCATGTTTTTAGGGTGTCTTTCAGACAGCTTGAATCGTTCCCTCCATCTGCCGTCTGATCGGCCTCGCCTCCTCGCTTCATTATCTGACGGACGCTCATTTACGCTGTCAGGGAAGAAAGGCTGCTCCGTGATGTATGTGACCACATGCTGGACATTTTTTTGTGTATGTGTATGTGTGTGTGTTGGGGAGGGGGAGGGGGTTTGAGAGGTCAATAAAGATGACCCCCATGGAGAGCCGGGCTCTGGGGTCCCTGGGGGGCCTGTCACAGAGGTAATGGATGATGTTTTCACTGCAGGGTGAGGGAGCCACAGAACAACCTTCCTCACACTGCAGGGAAACAAACGTCTGATCGCAGAGGCCTTCATTTCTAACCAAACCCAGAGTTTTAGCTTTAGGTGAGGCCAACTATAGTCCTGATAGCTGGACCTTTTGATCTTGTCTAAGAAATTTTGGAAAACTTTTATCAAAAACAGTTTTATCAAAAACAGTTTTATCAAAACACCCTTTGACCTTGTTAGACTGAATCTTTGACCTTTGTTCCTAAATCTGTCTCTGCATTTCAGAGACCAGAGTTGTTCCAAGAAAACTGAATAAATTTGGATTCTTTTCCCCTTTAACAGGTAAAAACATGCAGGGTGAATCACATTTAGAGGTGCTAAATTTGATATCCAGAGCATTAATATACCATCAAACAAGTATTTGGTATATAAAGATATAGAGGAGTAATGTCTACCTGAGCAGTGAATGAAGTCTCTTTCCCTCTGTGTTGTAATCAGAGGTTCTTCATGCTTTGTTGATATCGCCGGGCTGGCCGCACATGCTTTTAGTGTATGCTTGTGCATGTTAGTGTGCCCCTCTGGCTTGCTCACAGCCGCTGCTCTGCACTGCTCCCAATGTAATCCCAACCAATGGGGTCATCGTGGAAGCATAGCACCAACCCTCTAGTTTACCTTCAGGGTCAGAACACTGTTTGCTCTGTCAGCACTTTTGCTGTAGTTTGCACCATTAGCGCCATTAGCTGCGAGCCACCAGATCACCATTGCTACATTGAGAGCTGTTTAGCGGTAATAGAAATGCTCCCAAACCCGTATTTAGAACCTTTAATACTTTTTTTTGCAGTAAAATTTAAACAGAGCAAAAAAAAAAAAAAAAACAGTTCAAAATATCGGCTACAGGAAACTTAATTCTTATAAAATTGTGTTGATACCAGATTTAAAACCGTACAGATGCCCAGACAAGTTTGCTTGTGGGCTGACTCAGCTCCACTGATGGTCCACCTTTTTTTGGATTAATCGGGAATTAGGATGCCAAGATGGTGCTGCTGGAGCCTCCCACTATAAGATTCACAGAGGCTCTTCCAAAACCCCATGGGTGACGTCACGGAGACTATGTCCATATTTTACAGTCTATGGTTTTTACTGTATCCCTTAAAGGTCAGAACTGTGAAGACGGCTTGCTGTCAGTCAACAGGATAAATTTACTTCTCAAAGTTCACAAAAATTTGCACTGATTTACTCTGGCGCTGCATGCCGACTCACTGATTGCGTGGCTTTTAATTGCTGGTGCAACTGTGCCATAAAAAGTAGATCCACTAGGTGGCAGATCAAGCCTCAGTCGTCACCAGCCAACACCAGCAGTTTCTCCTTAAAACTTTCTGCCATTGAGAACGCTGCTGACTTTGCTTCACATCCCGACATACCGCTTCAACTATTCATGGGCTTAATTGCTACTTGCAGATGTGTAGCATTGTTTTTTTTAAAGACATCCTATCATACATCTGTGCTTTTTCCCTTTTCTTTAGTGAGTTATATAGTTTTTGTGCATGTCAAAAGGTTGCAAAGCCCAAAGTTCACGCTGAAAGGAGTTACTCTCTCCCACAGAAACGCTGCTCCTGAACTACCTGAAACGCCTCAACTGAAGTCCCGCCTTTTCTTCTGTAACGTGGTGATGTAACCAAGTAACACGTTTGCATGATACCTGCCTAGCCTCTCGTTTGACACACCCTGAAACAAATCTAGTTAGAGCAGAGCTAGAGTGGAGTCTGAAAAGTTTGGTTTGGTTGACCAATCACAACGGAGTGGGCCAGCTGACCAATCAGAACAGAGTGGGCTTTTTTGGGTGGAGCAGGCATTCAAACAGAGCGTTTCAGACCGAGGGTGAAAAGAGGTGCTGCAATACAGCCACTATGAGAAAAATTAAGTATTTTTTTCAACATTAAAGCATGTAAACATGAGCTAGTAGAAACCCAAAATGCAAACCAGCTCTGAAAACACTCCTGCGGTGGCCATCGAACGTTTTGGAATTTCTGTGACCACGCATTTTCATTTTTGTTGTTGTTGCCGATTCATTCATGAATTCCAAACCTCTTGCGAAATAAAGGAAGAAACTAAAACAGAGATTCAGCCGCAGCAGACTGAAGAAATCACCATTTTAATTTTTTGGGTCTTTAAGTTTGGAGGCAGAGTGTGTAAACACAATCACCACCATGTTTAATGATCTGCTTTTGTTAAATCTGTGGCACCAATGATTCCGTGTTTACAAGGTTGGTCAACATATGAATATGATGATGGACAGAGACTGTGATGTGATGGTCATATTGGTGGCATCTGATAGCGTTATTAGTGTGAGACCTCCTGAACGATCATGACTCTGGTGAGGTGGTCGTGGTGGTTGGGGGGTGTATCTCTGGGTGGCGGCAGGCAGCTGAACACGTGTCAGTGCCTGTGGTTTGTCGTGGCCTCGCCATCACCCACATCTGCAGCTCTGTGGCTGTAAACAGCTGCTGATGGATGGATGGAGGTGTCCCGGTGCCCCCTGACCCCTGATGGTTGGAGGGCAGGGGGGCTGCGAGGTCAACGCTAGGGCTTCCTGCTAACTCATCGGTCCTGCCCGGCTCAGGAGGCCCATTCCTCAGCCGGTCGACAGGCGAGTGGGTGAAGTCCTCCTCTGTAATTGTGGCACTCGCTTTGAAGTTTTGGAGTCGTTTCTTCATACCGACGCTAGAGGTTTTTTTTTGTTGTTGTTTTTTTTGCAAATTCTGCCGCTCTGTCGTCGTAGTGCTGAGAAGCACTTGGATGTGCAAAGTCTTTCCAGCTGTTTTGATGGAGTCACATGTGTAATTTGTAAGCCAAAGCAGCGCTTTAATGAGTTGGGTGATCGTAAACAAATGGCAGTGTACACAAAGCTTCTACCACCTGTATGTGCTCGGGTTTGTAAAGAAGTCAGTTAAGGAGGCAAATACCATCTGTGAGCGAGAGGGAGGTAAATTACACACTAATTACATTAACAGGGAGGATGCCTTCCAGTTGGTTTTTAAACTTTTAAATGGATTAAATAGGTAAAAATATCAAGAGTGTGTGTGTGTTGGAGGGCTTCCTCCCCTGAAGTTGTACACAAACTCCAGCAGCCTCCTCTGAGCCACAGCTCATAAAAGCTGAGCCACAAGCCGACATGCTGTTTACACCACACACACATGCATGCACACACAAACACAAACACACACCCAGGTGAGCAGCGTTGCTGCTGCGAGGCCCAAAGATTTAAAAAAAAAAATGCAGCAGGATTATGAGGGAAATTTTTCAGAATGATCCTTTTCTGAATCAGACATTTTCCACATGTTGCTTCAGCAAATTTTCCATTAGCACGCTGCGTAACCATGGTAACCATTTAGATCAGGATTAAAACAGGCCAATAACAGTCCGACTGCAGAACTTTACAAAAACAGGCCGTCAGTTCAAAGTTCAAAAGAGTTTTCATGCACTACTATTAGTGTACACATGGGCACACACAGTGGTGAAACAACAAAAAAGTTAAAGTCACACTTTCCTTTTAGGTCTGTCCTCGACCAAAGAATATCTTATTAATACTCTTTTTAACACTCATACGATTTTGTCGACTAATCCATTAGTTGATTTAAATTGACAGCTCTGTAGAACTGAGTTCCCCCACAAAAAAATCACTTGTGTTTATAAGTGATGTGTGTATATGTTTCTTGGAGATAAGTTATTAAGCATGAAAAAGCCTAAAAGAACAACTAATTGACTACAGAAATCTCAGTCAACATCAGTAGACCAAAACAACAGATTTGTCGACTACTTGACAAAGACAAGGCAGAAGGAGGATCCTTAATTTCTAATTTTACTCCTCTACAGAAGTACTAGCAGCAAAATATATATCTTTAAATGTCAAAAGTATAAGAACTCATTATGCAGTGTGTTGTCTGTCAATCAGTTCAAATATTTAATTACGATTAATCACATGATTGTCCATAGTTAATTACAATTAATCGCAAATGAATTGTATATTATTTCTGTTCAAAATGTACTTTAAAGGAAGTCAAATATCTAATACTCTTATCAACATGGGAGTGAGCAAATATGCTTAATTTATACAAATGTATTTATATATTTATCATTGGAATCAATTAACAACACAAATTAATGACAAATATTGTCCAGAAACCCTCACATGTACTGCATTTAGCATAACAAATATGCTCAATAAATATGCTCATAACAAGGCAAACTGCAGCCCAACAGGCAACAACAGCTGTCAGTGTGTCAGTGTGCTGACTTGACTATGACTTGATCCAAACTGCATGTGATTATCATAAAGTGGGCATGTCTGTAAAGGGGAGACTGGTGGGTACCCACAGAACCCATTTTCATTCACATATCTTGAGGTCAGAGGTCAAGGGACCCCTTTGAAAATGGCCATGACGGTTTTCCCTCACATAAATTTAACGTAAGGAGGAGCTGGAACGTTATTTTGCCGCCTTAATCTCCACAATCTTCATATCTCAGTTTCTTCACTCTAGCTTTAAAACTGAGCCCACTACAACCTAAAATTCGCAAGTTGCATGAATGTGTTAAAGAAATTAGTGGGGTTAAAAAGAATTTGCATTAACGCATTATTATCACTTTAACTTTGGCAGCCCTAATATAGCCATATGTATATACTGTATATACTATTGTAGTGGCATTATGTCTTCATTGACCGGATGTTTCCTATTTTAATTTCTGGACTTTTGGACAGTCTGGATGTTGTTGAATTGTTTTTTTATATATGAAATTCTGCTTTATTGTCATATTTTTCACCTTTTGTCCATTTCTATCCATTTCTAACTTTTCTAAGTTTTGTAGATAAAGAGGTAATTTTTCCTGGTCTCGATGTGCTTCTTTTCAAGGTTTTTAATGAGATATTGACCAAATTTTTGTTGTTCTCCAAAAGGATCATTTATTCAGCATCTAACTGTATATACAAGGAGTTTTTGTGAGCAGAAATTAACCTTAGTTTATTGTGTGTTTTGTCTCTTTTTTAGCGCTGTCGCCTCACAGCAAGAGGGTCGCAGGTTCGATTCCAGCTTGTGGCTCTTTTGTGTGGAGTTTGCATGTTCTCCCCGTGTAAGCGTGGGTTTTCTCCGGGTACTCCGGCTTCCTCCCACCATCCAAAGACATGCTGTTTAGGTTAATTGATGACTCTAAATTGCCCGTAGGTGTGGATGTGAGCGTGAATGGTTGTCTGTCTATATGTTGTCTGTCTCTATGTGCCCTGCGATGGACTGGCGACCTGTCCAGGGTGAACCCCGCCTTCGCCCTATGCAAGCTGGGATCGGCACCAGCCCCCCCGCGACCCCTAACGGGATAAGCGGTTGACGATGGATGGATGGAGTATAGAGAGACTCTAACCATAACATCTGCCCCAAAGTGTGATTTAAGAGGCACTGGATTATTTAAATTATATTATATGTATTATTAACTTTATATCAATGTTTCATTTGTAAATACCACAGTTTTTGTCAATACTGGTATATCACGACACCCTTATTTGTTGTTTCATTATTTTCTCTGCTTTGTGTGTTAAACGTACTGTTGCCCTTCACATAACCTTAACCTCCAACAGCTATGCCTTCCTCCCTCCCGTCCTCCCTCTCTCAGGTACCAGTGTTCCCTCTCCCTCCCACCACTCCTCTCACCTCCCATCTGCTGCAGGATTCGCTGTCCTCCAGGTTCAGCTCAGAGTCCTGGCAGCAGCCCCGACCCCCGCCGAGCAGGGACCGATTTAGCCTCTCCATGTTCGGAGGCAGGCAGGGGGAGATGGGAGGAATAGGTGGTGGTGGGGGTGTTTGGTTGTTCTGCTGGCCTCAGCCAAAACTATGAGTCAGTCACGACTGGGATTTTCAGCACCGAGCCGGTCCTCCCACTTTTACTGGACGATTCATTTCAGCTTCACGCTCGTAAAATATAATATTTCCCTTTAGAGGTTCTTACGTTCTCACTATGAGAATGATTGGAAATTGATTTATGTTTTATACTGATAAATAGAAATATATTAATATAAAGCTTGGTGGGAATAGCTCTTGTTCAAATTTCTTTGGACACACCTCGTCTAAACCAGACCAGACAAACCTTTCACAGGTTACTCCTAATGAGCTTGTCCGTTTGTTACAAAGTTACAACAAAGAGGCACAAAACTCCAAAGACACACAAAACAACCATAAAGAAACGCAAAACAACTACAGAAGGGGGAAAAGACCCACATACAAAATATTACTACAAAAAGACCAAAATAACTACAAAGAGACACACAATGACCACAAAGTGACATGAAATGACCACATAGACACAAAATTACTACAAAGAAAAACAAAGTAACTGCAAGGAGACACAAAATGACCACAAAGAGTCTCAAAGCAACAACAAAGAGACACAAAGCAACTACAAAGACTCAAAATGACCACAAAGAGTTACAAAATGACCGCAATGAGACACGAAATCACCAGAAAGCGTCAGAAGATTACCACAAGACATAAAATGACCACAAAGAGACACAAAGCAACTACAAAGACTCAAAATTACAACAAAGAGAAAAAAAATGTCCGCAAAGAGACACAAAACAACAAGAGGCTAAAAACAAAAAAGTGACCACAGTCACAAAATGACAACAAGACACAAAATGACAACAAAGAAACACAAATATATAAAGAAATACATAGCAACTACAAAGACTCAAAATGGCTCCAAAGAGACACAAATAGATACTAAGTAACTACTAACAGACACAAAATAACTACAGACACACAAAGAAACAACAAAGACACAAAATGAAAACAAAGAAACACAAAGTAACTACAAAGACTCAAACTGACCACAATGGGAAAAAGAGACAAAATTACCCGCAAAGAGACACAAAACAGCAACAAGAGGCTAAACAATGTATATGTAGGAGCAGTGTGGGGCTTTTTTAGCACACATCATTTGAAACATAATACTTAAACCATCGATGTAGACAGACGTGCTGAAGGTCATTTTAAGGAAGGTGGAATTACAAAAGTTTCTTGAAGAAAATTCAGTATCATTAATATTAAAAACAAGCTACTAAATAATACTACTTATAATACTACTTTCTATCACACCCTGAAGTTTAAGTCGACTAGAACGGATTTCAAATCACATTCCTCTTCTATAAAGTCACAGCTCTGCTTTCCTCGTGTTAGGACGGCTCTGAAGAGCCTATAGGTGAAATACCTGGACCACAGCATAGGTCAAAGGTCATCAGCCCGGACAGAGAACGTCCCCAGGTTGTGAGCAGGTGGGAAGCAGGGCGGGACGGTAGGGGGTGATGAGGTCAACACCACTTCAAAGTGGACAGAAATGTCAGCACAGAAGTGGAAGGTCACGAGTTCAATCCTCCAAAAAAAAAAAAAAAAAAAAAAAAAAAAAAACAGCCACAAGTGCTTATTAAGTGTTTATTAGCAAGACTGTAGAGGTCTGCGGAGCCAGACTACACCTGGGAACCTTTAAACTAGTCAACTGCTCTTTTACGATTTACACACAATAAAATAAATATCACAAGTTCATCATGTCTTCTGTGCACAAACATTTTTCATTTGATTTGAACACAAATCTACCAACCGTAGTAAAAAATTTTAAACTTTTTGTAAGTTGTTTGTGAGGTCACATTTTCGACATGGGCATAATGTTGTTGGTGGTGGTCAAGCAGTTTAAGTTGTAGGCGAATGGAAATGGTAAATGGAGTTGTGTTTCTGAGGAAAAGTAACTTCCATG
The DNA here is from genome assembly GCA_947000775.1 of Pterois miles. Taxonomy (NCBI): domain Eukaryota; kingdom Metazoa; phylum Chordata; class Actinopteri; order Perciformes; family Scorpaenidae; genus Pterois; species Pterois miles. Next base: position 1,480,762 of record CAMQGK010000224.1, read on the forward strand.
AACTCCAACAGGTCTAAAGATGTCAGTCTACACAAAACTGTGACCTAGGAAAGAGCTATAACTACATATCTACATCACACGACTCAACGTGGCATGGCACCAAGACTTCTACCTACTGATACTCCAGATCCCATGATTGAATTTCTACTTTCTCAACATTTTGAGTGACTAAATGTCACAAACAGTGAATACAAATGAGGTTGATGCTCCTACCGTCAGGTGCTGAAATAGCCAGGCTCTCAAGATGTTGGTGGCCACTTTGGGGAAGATTCCTCTCTTTTTGTTGTGTAGTTTGTCTCTGTCAGGGTCGTCATCATCCCCTGTGCTCGGTGAAGCCATGCCGTTATCCAGGCAGTCACCTGATCAACACAGAGAGAAGAAGAAAGAAACCTCATTTTACAGTCTTCATAAGAAACCAACATTTCTAAACATACCAAACATGTCAGACTTAAAACCTCATGTTAAAAACTAGCCTTTAACAGGGACATATACTCATTTGGGGGTTTCTACTAGAACATGTGCATTACATGCTGTAATGTTCAAAAAACACATTTTTCTCTGTCAGTCTGAATATACCTGTATTCACCCTCTGTCTGAAGCGCTCTGTTTTAGTGCCTGTATCTTTAAGCCCCCCCCCCACCTGAAAAAGCCCAATCTGCTCTGATTGGCTTGTGACAAAAATACGGTGCACCTTCGCAAAGGTAGGTCTCAAGCTGTGGGTGATATATGCTAATGAGCCTGCATGTGACATAGGAAGGGGAGACAAATCTGAATGGGTTGTCTTATTTCTTATTTCCGTTTGTAGGTTGGTAGAAACTCCAGGTATCCAAATGTATGTGTACAAGCACTGACAAAGTGAGATTTTCATACGTCCCCTTTAAAGAGCAATTTTCACACATTAAAAAAAAAATCCTCACTTGATTTCCTCTGGAAAAATGCAAAAGAAAAGACATTACTCTGAGTATAAAAAAAAGTTAAAAAGACAAATTTGTTTTAATTTATTTAAACAAACAAACACTGAGTGAAAACTGGGGTTTTCACAGCAAAGCACAATGGCTGATCACTGAACATTCTGGTAGGTTTCTGTGTATGTATTTACTGTATTTCCCTGTGGTTGCAGAGTGCTGCTACATGGCCGGCTACAGCTAACATTAGCACATTTTACTCAGTGCACATGAGGCCTCTCAGCACTTTTCTGCCCATTAAAGGTGCCTAGCAAACACATGCCTTTATTCGTGTACATTCCCTGCACAGATTTCCCCAGTTGATGAGTGGATTCAAACTGGTGACCCTGCAGTAACGCCGGCCTGCCCTGCACTGTAACTCTCTCTGTGCCCCACCATCCCCCCGCAGGTTTTGGATCGTGGCGCATAATGCAGTATTTCAACTGAAAACCACTAAAAGATGCCGGGCCCGGTGTTTTTACTGCACTCTCTCTGCCTGTTTAATGAGGCTCATTTTCTCCTCGGTGTTTTTAACAGTGCCGGGCCAAGGTTAGGGCGACAGTCCTCGGCAGCCTGCAGCAGGAGCTCCAGGTCCTGCCGCCCAGCCCAGAGTCAGCGGTGGAGCAGGGCCTCCCTCCGCCTGAACAGAGGCAGAATTCTGCCACGCAGCAGAGCCTGAAAAGGTGGAAATAATCATAAAAATGATGCGTAACTCCATAAACAAGCTCTCAGCCTCATTAGGCTGAACCGCAAGCTCCCCGAGGCTGATTTACACTCCACCCCTCCTCCCTCTCTCTCCTTAGAGAGCCAAGGAAAGAGAGGTCCAACCCAACCTGCTAATGGTTTGTGACAACTCGGCTTCACAACAACCTGTGAACTAAAGGAGAGAAGGAGGAAGTTTGTGGGCGATGAAAAGAAGAAAAAAAAAAAACAGGGATGTAGAGGACAATTCAGTCAAAGCTTCTTTTAGTGATATCAAGCTATCAATAATAACCGCTGCACGGTCAGCCATGTGGGAGGACAGACGACGGGCACAAAGAGGTGAGGACCAGTGAGATGCTCACAACCAGCCAACAATGCTCTAAAATACTCACACCACCACACAAGTTATGTTTCCATTAAAACGTTGCATGAATTTTAAGCAAATTAAATGTAATTTGGTAGTTGTGTCATCATTTGTTTTAATGTAGAACACGACAATAGTGCACATCAATACATCGATTAAGCACCAGTAACTTAGGTAGCAGGACACAAACATCAACCTGTTCTTTCAGCCTTTGTTGCATCTTCAGCTTTTCTGCCTCAGCCAAAAGTAACTACAGTTTTTGCATTTTTATGCAAAAATTGAAAAAGTGTTTAAAAACACAGGTGTGGGTGCCGGTACCAAGTAGAGCGGGAACCCATATACCAAGGCCGAGTCCTTACTGCAGCGGCCCGGGTTCGAATCTCTCCCCCTTTCTATTATATCCATTATACTATCAAATACTGGGCAAAAAGCCCTAAAATAATGAAAAGAAGAACAAATGAAAATGACAGTAATATTGATATCCCTGTATTACTCTCGGAAAGGAAATAAACATATCCAAAATATAAAACATCTTGGCAGAGGAGTCTACTACAAAACATCCAATACGATATCTTCCAAGTCGATGCCAGAATTCTGAAAATATGACAGTACTTGTTTTTCCACGGTACCACAGGTACCGGGGATCAGTGATCAGGGATCAGGTGGATGGAAATAACACTATAATGACTTCTGGAGGCGAAGGCAGTATTTGAAACAGACAGCAACCTTTGCTGTTGAGAAATGAAGCCAATGCAGAAGCGCCAAAAACTGCAGTTCTTCAAATGGCCACCTGAGGCTGGCTCCAAAAGCGGGTCGACCCCCACAGACCCACATGTTAAAATGCCCAACATTACAGCAGAAATAAACATGTTTACAGCCTGGTACAATTCTTTGTTTTTGGATAGCAAATATCCCCATTCATCTAAACAGTACAGAGGGTGAATTTTTTATATAATTCACCCATTTCAATTATATTAAGTGTTAAAGTTCAGCATAATTGGGGGCGTGGCCACTTGCAGTGACAGGTGGGTGCCGTACCTTGTCACTAGCTTCTAAATGTCACTTCAGGCCGGCTTCTTACTACCCATGTTTGGATTAGCTAAGAGGCTGTATCATCACTTCCAAGATGGTGACGGCTCGAGCCACCCAGTTTGAGCTTCACAGCAGCTCTTCAGAAACCTAGGGGTGATATCACAGAAACTACGTCCATATCTTGTCTATGATTTGCTACCATAGAGCACCATTCTAGAAACATTGCATTTCTTTAAGCAATGCCTTCATCTGTATCTCAGTCAATGGAAATGAACAAAGGGATTGCTGATTGGCTGTGTGACAGCCACAGCCAATAGGACTTAAACAGCTGAGTGGTGACTGATTCATAGAGACAAGCAGTGGTAGCTTCAAATGTTGAATGCACTTTAAACACGGCAGTAAAAAATGACATCAAATGTCCCTCTAGCAGTCGTTTCATTTGTACATGATGAATATCTCTTGAATCTGCACATGTAAAGGCAAACAAACACATGAAGCAGCCTGCCTCCTCCATCGCTGTGCTTTTTAAGAACTGTTTGTACAAAATTTTATTATCCATGGTCTATTGGAAGAACGCTCACTAGAGAGAAGAGGTGAGAGTCTTTATTTTCCACTACGCCCCATTTCTCCTCCACGTGGGAGGGGTCATATGAATACAAGCCAATCCAACGCTCGAATAAAGGTGACCTCACTGCTGAGGTCAGACCTGGTGTAAAAACACTGAGACAGACGAAGGACTGAGATGAAGCTCCCAGCTATGCAGCTGAGAGATTTTAAAGACATATAGGAGGCTGGAAGGTCTCTAAATACACTATATGGCCAAAAGTATGTGGACACTGGAACACTGCAGCCATACAGTATACGGTGGCCTGCACTCATCTGGTTCCTGTCTCTCCACCAGATGTTTAAACATGGGTGAAAAAAAGACCTTTAGTGAGGTCCAACACTGATGTTGAGTGATCACGTCTGGCTCACAGTCTGTGTTCAAGTTCATCCCAAATGTGCTGGATGAGGCTGAGGTCAAGTTCTTCCACACCAGAAAACATTTCTTGATGGAGCTGGCTTTATGCGCCATTGTTTAAAACATCACTGCATGCAACATCAAGATTTCCATTCACTGGAACTCAAACTAGGACAAATTGACCCAAACCAAAAGAACACTAAAGTATGTGAACATCCGCGTCACTTTGGCCCATATAGAGCACAACATCCAACCCTGAACCTAAATGGCAACAAAAATAAGATAAAAAAAAAAAACAACTTCATCCTTGTAATGAAAAAAACTGCTAAATTGATCTAAAAATAAGGACTAACACCTACCATTACATGCACGGCAATAAATTTTGGGATGTCACGATAACAGAAATTCGATACCTATACCTGCAAAATCCCATGATTGTCAATACCCAATGTGATAGCATGGTTTGTAAAACAAAACAATAAATGCCCTGTACTTCAACATCCACTCCTTTGTCTCCCTACTGGAAACTGAAGATTACATTTGAACACATCTTGATAATATTATAATGTGCCTTCACCCAATATTTGATCATTCATTTACTGAATATACTGTAGCTTGAATGCATCATAATGTAACTCAATGGAGCAGCGCAGGGATGGCATATTTTTGTAGGCCAACCAGGAAGATGGCATCACCTTGGTTCCCTCAACAAAAAGCCAATGGAGATTTTTCAATTGGATTCTGGATTATTGATTATATGGCAAAGAAACAATTACAATGCTTACACATTTTGTTCAGCAAGATAATCTTCAAAAAAACACCACTTTTCTGATTTTCGAAGTGTGAATGCTATCACCAGAGTGTAGTATACACAACGAGGCTGTAAAGGGGGACGAGGAAATGTGATGATGTTTAGTCGTCTCATTTAACCACTTGTTGGCAACTTTTTAATGACACGTAAAGTTTTTAAAATTCACAAGTGGGGTATTTATTGATGTATTTATGTTGTAGAACAAAACATTACATTCCCTTATGGTTGTGTTAACCACAGACCTTATTGCAGGCATCTAACTAAAAACCCATTCAAAATACCCACTGACTTCCAGATGCTAAAATGCTAACTCATTTCCTGGGTTCCCCAACACTGTAGAAAAACGAGTGCCGTCATATTTTCACAATTTTGGTGTCGACTTTGTACCAAAGTACTTTGTACCATAATACAATTTGAAGATAGCGGATTGGATGTTTCATAGTAGACCCTTCTGCCAAGTTGTCACATTTTGGATAAGTTTATTTCCTTTTTGAAAGTGATACAGGAATATCAATATCTCTATCATGTCTTTGCATTACACTAAGTGCCAAGCTGGACTCGAGGTTCATTAGCATAGCTTTGTATAAAAAGCTAGTCTGGCTCAGTCCAAAGTACAAAAACATACCTACCAGCAGCTCTATGATTCATTAATTCATACATTTGTAAACAAACTGGAAAATTTTACATTAAATTTTGCAATTTTAGTTGGAGTTACGTTTTGGAATTATTTCTTGTTGGATGCCCGTCGGTGCAGCGTCTTTGTGCAGCTTCCTGTGTCTGTCCAGAAACCACAACCAAAACATGCATGCTCCGTCCTCATCCAGCATAACTGGAAAAGATGCACACAAGTGTTGGGCGGATGGATACACTGTTAGTTAAGAAATATTCCCAGAGTGTAATTCCCCCTAAATCCACATACTGTCTTAACATTTCTGTTTATGTATGGATTAAAAACGCAATTTACAGCATCTGAATTAGTGAGATTTAGAAGTGTTGTTATGTATTTTTTTTTTTTTTAACTTTGGTCAGAGCCAGGTTAGTTGTTTCCATCCTGATTTAAGCTAAGCTAGGCTAACTACAACATAACTCCAGCTCTGTACTTTACACACAGACATGAGATTGATATTGATGTTGGAAAGAAAGCAAACAAGTGTATTTCTCTCTTGAGTACACATTCAATGAGGGAGAAAGCCCACTCAAAGTGACAGTATTATGGTCTTCTATGCTGCGGACATGTTTCTCTGTTTATGTCCTCCAGGATGACAAATTAACACCAAGCACAGGCCAAATACGCTGGGGAGTTTGTCTGTGGCTTCTGAGTTACAGTTAGCAGATGTCATTTGAAGTCCTGCTGAACTGAGGTTTTTCAGTAACGTCAAAGAAATCTCTTATTAACCACATTTGGCTCCATTGCAAAGGTCAACTGGGGAGCTGGCTATGTGTAAGTGATGTTTAAATATCTACCAGCCAACAGAGAGCGAGCTGAAGCAGCTTGAGGTCTGGCTGCTGATAAGTTCAGTCAGAGAGAACGGTTTGATGAAGCAGATTTGTTTCCAAACAGAGGTGTGACACAGTTTCTCTTTAGTTTCCTAGTTTGGTTTTCAAAGTGAACACAAAAATACGTTGGAGATTGACTTGATCTTACTCTTGTTGTTTTTGTCATCACCAGTACAAATACCTACAATTTTGTATCCAACAAGCAACATGAGAATCAAACAATCGGGTTTTAATAAAAAAAAAAAAAACCCAGCTTAAACTATCGAACCCACCTAAAAGCCATTTCACTTCAAGCACAGATTTTCATCCCCGGCTCCTCCCAAAAAATTATATGGAAATTTGTAAAAACTGATTTTGTGGGCTGTTATGAATGTTTGCACACCCTTCAATTTCACCTCAATTTCAGAGGATTTGCACAGAAATAATATAAATAAACAGTCAACTGTTGGAGTTATGGGCTTTTTTCTGCCCCATGGGACATTTTTCTGAGTTTTGGTGTTTCAGTATAATAGGCCGTCCCCTTCTCAACACCCAATAATGTACAACAAACACTACTATCTCAACAACCAAATATAGGACTATAGCTGGGATACGAAGAAGACGGTAATGTCGCCGATATGCACTTGCACATGTTAGCCTGTTGGTTACAGAACAGGGCTTTTGTTGTGTGAAGTGGACACAGGTCCTATTTAGGAGGAAACGTATTCCTGCACCGCATTTTCACATCACACTGGTGAGAAACAGCTTTAAATGAGAATAAAAGTGAGTGTACTGTGATAACTGTTAGTTGTCCACTCCCTTTTAAAATCACATTTGTGCACCTGTAAACATGTTACAGTAGTTCTGCAAGACCTGAAGGAAGCGTACAGCTAACAGGTTGGTCAACAATTTGAATGTTTGCCATTATTTTCACTTCCAAATTGACTCCACTTGTCTAAACTGTGGTCTTGTGCCATTCAACCAGAAACAACACTAAGTCTACAGCCTTGTGCTTATTGAGGTACTGCAAATGCTTACACATTTTAGTGTTTGCCAACACAAATTACAGCTGCAGCTTGTGGGAATGTCATTAGTTTTGCAGTATTTGGTCATAAACCAAAGTATAGGACACAAAATGTTGACTTGATGATGGTACTAGATGAAAAGTCAGAGGACCACCACAGTTATTACAGTTCATCCTGAAGGGAACACGAATGGCTGAACCATGTTTCATCATAATCCATCCAATAGTAGTTGAGATATTTCACTAAAAAAACATATTGTGCCCCCAACAACAGGAGAAGTCACTGATCATTAAAGTCAGTATGATTTATCCTCTGGGCACCATGAATAGCCATGAATACCATGAACCATGAATACAAACTGTTATGGCAATCCTTCCAACAGTTATTAAGACATTTCATTAAAATCACAAATGTCAACATCATGGTAGTGCTAGATAAAAAGCAAGTGGATCACCAGTAGGATTGATCATCTGGGGATCGTGAATATCTGTACAGAATGTCATCTCAATCTGTCTAGAACTTGCTGAGATATTTCAGTCTGGACCAAAGTGGTTGAACAACCAGCCAACCGACTGACTTTGCCATTTTGGAGCCAAACCACCATTGTGGCTAAAAACAATGATAATATCAGCATTTAATGATGTCTCCCATTAGTACCATAGGCAGTCTGTCAAAGCCTCAATAGAGTTGTTGAAAGTTTACAAAATAACTGCAGTCTTTGAACTGACTTGATGTTCAGATGTTATTGTCCAGTGCAGCAGCAGAAACTCAGTCATACAGTGCAGAAACCCCAAGAACATGTTTGTCTTCCTCAAGACCGACGCGTGATTAACAAATCTCTGAGTAAATCATACAGCCTTTTTTTGAAGGTCAGACTTGCAGGTTGAACTCGACAGTGCTCCCCCCACAGCGGTGTAAACCTGTAAATGTGGGCAGCAGATAGAGAAACCACAGGGCCTGTTTCAGTTGGCCCACTAACAGATGCATGCTAACAGAACCAGCTGGACTGAGACCAGCAGCATGAAGCCAGAGCTGCTGGACCCCTGTATGTGTTTTATTATAGCACAAGTGTGCTCACATACATTTATGTAATTATGTCATTATTTATGCTTGCATGTGGCAATGTTTTCATTAATATAATTAATATATATAGTGAAATGACAATAAAAATGTCCAAAGTGGCATCGTCAGATTTTTTGTTTTGTCCAAACCAACACTTCAAAAGCCCAAAATATTCAGTTTACTGTAATTTAAATCTGCAGGTATTCCCAATAAATGGACTAATCTATTAACAACTAGCCATTTCAGCCCTAATTTGGTCCTACTGTATGTAATTTTTTTTTTTTTTTTTGTTACAGCACACATCGGCTCTATAAATAACCAACCATGTGATCAATTGTGAGGAAAAAAAACAATAAAACAAAAAGGAGTAATGAATGTTTCAATATTTTTTGGATTCATGATGTTGGCCCTTATTTTATTTTATTTTTTGACATTAATCAGTCTGAATACTGTTCGTTCTCCGTCCATTGATGGAGAACTTGTTCCCATACGGCCAATCAAATCACTCTATTGTAAACCATGCTAGCATAAAGCAGTAACGTCACCATGCCATCGCATGACCAACAGCCAGATGGCAGCCTGCTACACAACACAACAACCCACATTAGCTTCATGTTAACATGAACACACATCTTGTCCTGCACCCAAGCTTTCTTAAGAGCCACCGAACAAACATTCACCAGAGGTAAGTTAACTAAAAGATGGCTAATTAGCTGCTGCAAATTAAACAGCAACAATAGTGCTTATAAAATCTTAGCATGTATGCGACAGTTTCCACGACAAGTTTGTTAAATTGCCTCTCTAAAGAATCAACTGTCAATCAAACGTAGATATTTCTGATATTCATCCAAATACCATTTTTCTCATACTTCCAAGAATAAAGTTAAACATAACTATGCCATTATTTTTATTTATTTTTTTTAAGCTTGTCTTTTCCCCAAAGTCCCAAAAGATTTTTTGTGTTTGCTTGCATTATAAACATTTATCAAGATGATTACCCAGATATTATCTTGTGTGCTCAAGATTCAGGACTTACTAGACACTATATACTTGTACTGTATTATGTGAATATTTTGAGAATACTAGTGCTATTTTCAAAGAGCACCTACAAGTTCCATATAAGTTTTTTTGAGAAAGTCTTAATGCATTTCTGCATATATACGTGTTTTAGAGTGAACGAGCATGGGTCTGTTTGTTTACGCCCAGTTCTTGTGTATTTACAGTGTTCAAATATGAACGCATATGAATTCTGTTAATGCATGTTTCAGTATGAGTGTGTTCACTGCATGCTGTGTTATTTCTATTTCACCCTGTGTGTGTGTGTGTGTGTGTGTGTGTGTGTGTGTGTTTTCTGGGACATAAAGCTCTCTTTCTTCCAGCTCCGCTCGTAGCTCACGTCGTCTGTCAGCCTTCATCACTTTCTCGTTCCCTCTTTTTCTCCACCGTCTCCCTTTATTTTCAAACTTACATCAAGTCCAACATGACGGAAAACCTCTGCCACCCTCCATAAACCCTCATACACACTTACATTTACTCACATATTGTACTTGATAAGTGCAAATCAGAGGTACTTCATTGCAACTTCTGCTACTTCTACACCACTACATCTCAGAGGGAAATACTGTACTTTTTACTCCACTAGTTTTCCAGACAGTTTTTCATCCCCTTCTTGTCCAGTGAAATCCTTGTATCTCCAGATGTGTTGATGTTGAATATTTGTCTATAAACTGAAGGACGACATGTTCCTTTATGTGTTGAGAAAATTCTCCTATAAACCATTTAAAAAAAACCTCTTGGATCAGCTGGAAAATGTTCATGGTAATGTATTTCTAACACCATGAAAAGCTGATGATCTTATAGACTACGGTGCATTGCTGTAGATTAAACAAGCCATCAGCCAATAAGGAGTTAAAATGAACACGACCTTAAACATCTACAGCTCTAAAATACAGCATACACATTAATGCAGCAGTAGTATGAATCCGGAAACATCATATATAATAGTAAAACACTGACAGGGAGCATTTTACTGCACAGTTTTCTTTAAATACATTTGACTGATAATACTTTTACTTAAGTTAGGCTTTGAATGCAGGACTTGGACTTCCTTGTGGTGGAGTATTTTCACAGTGTGGTATTTGCACTTTTACTGGAGTAAAGGATCTGAATACTTCTCCAAACCCCGGTTTATTTACAGAGTTCATATTAATTTGTAAAACATACAGTAATCTCACCTTGTTCGCTGCTGTTGTCGCCACTGTGAGACGTGTGTCCACCGCTGGACGGTCCTGGCGTCCCTGCCGACCGGATCGATGCTGCGTCATCATGATCTCTGCTCCAGGAGAGCTGCAGGGAGGAAAGACACCGAAGGTCAACCAATGAGACATAGATTAGACCAGTGACATCAAATGAAATAAAACAGAGCTTCATTCAGGTTGATGAATCAATAGTGAAGAAGGGACTATGCTGTTTGGTGAACATTGAGCACTATCTTGTCATCTGATAGATCTCCACCATTTGGGGGGTAGGAACCGGCTTTCTTCAGGGTCAAACTCTTTTACTGTTTCTGTTTTTAAAATGACTTATAACAACAACAAGAAGCCCCAAAGTTGGATCTTCCTTCAGCAAAAGACAAAAAGTCCAGATCTCACTTTTCACACTCTCAAACTCCACAATAGAGCGATCAACACAATTAGTAGTGTGTCAATAACTGGAAGCTTGTGTAGTTTGATTACTTGTGATGTCGTTCAGATAATAAACTGTTGAGACAATAGAGGAGTACCGAAAAGACTGGTTATAGATAGTGATGTGAAACGTTTAGAGTGCAACTCTCAAATGGTTAATAAACAGGGACAACTTATAAAAACAGTGTGTACCTCAAAACTATATAAAGTGATATTACATAACACTTATCTACTGAACGTCTTTGCAAAATATATTATGTAAATCCAGAAGTCCAAATCCAAAAGTGAAGCCACTGTGAAAGTACCTTAAGAAGAAGTCTGATTGTATAGAAGTCTATGAGAAAATGATCCTACTTCTCACTTGATTTATTACCTCAGTAAACATTGTAAACATGAGTTTATGGTCTCAATCACTAGTTTCAAGTCTTCTTCAATACAACATGATGTTCATTTAGTAAATTATGGTCCCATGTAGAGTCAAATAGACCATAAAGCTTTAGGGTGTGGCTGCCTTGTCTTATACAGGTCGCTGCCATGGCATTGTCCGCTCTGGGAGTCGTCCATGTTTTCGTCTTACAACTTTAACCCTTTCACAGTGTGTTTTCACTTCATGAAAGTTAATTCTAGCCTTTCTAACCAAATACTTATAACGTACTTAGCTCCACCCTTTCGTGTCCGGTTACAAAAGAGCAAGATGACGTCGGCCAAAAACTAAGATGGCAACGGCCAAAATGCTGAACTCCAGGCTTCAAAACGGCTGTCCACAAACAAATGGGTAGTGTCATAGTAACTATGTCCAGTTCTTTTACACAGTCTGGCTCAGACTCAGAACAGCGCCACCTACAGAAAATCATTATCCCAGCCCCTCTGATTGACAGGTGATCAGTGCAGAAACACCTCGTCTATAAGCACTCAGTAACAAAGATGGAGACTAAAAAAAAAAAAGACAGAGTAGGATTATCAGTGTATCATCCGACCAAAAAGGAGGCACTTGAAAATGAAACCAGAGCTTTGGGGCTGCTGGTCATCCGACACTAAGCTGCTGGAGTTCACACTTCTGGGTGATTAAAGGGTTAAAGGCCTGACAAATGGCTGCTGAGAGCTGATTTAAAACCTGCTTTGCTGGCTCGGAAAACAGACACAACCTGACTTTTCACCTCTATTATTTCTGGTTTTCTGGGAAAAGAGAGAAAAGAAAAAAGATCAGTGAGACAGAACAGAGAGAGAGAGAGAGAGAGAGAGAGAGAGAGAGAGAGAGAGAGAGAGAGAGAGAGAGAGAGAGAGAGAGAGAGAGAGAGAGAGAGATCAGACAGCAGTTTAAAACGGATTCGTTTCCAAGCAGATGTGACTCCTGCAGCTGGACGATCAAATCTATCTGCTCATATTCCATTTTCCCATTTTGGAGGATTTCAACCTTTTTTTGTTCAATAAACCCTGCAGAGCTGCTTCGATTGCAGCCAAAAAATGAAATAATATAGTTTGACAAAATAGTCTTCACTCAACGCAAAGGTGTGCTGACAGACGGCTGGCATCACAGACTGGTTTTAGGTATGTGGAACGTCACCTCTCTGGTGGATATAGAGTTGGGCTCGCTTTACAGTGGGTCTGGAACCAAACTCCTGTAGAGGGGCTGGACTCTCTCCTATTGTCTGAGCTGCCCAGGGTGAGAGGCGCCGGGTGGATGAAAGAGTTCTTCCCAGAGAATGAGACGGTCATCTCGAATACCATTTCCCCACCAAAAATAATTAATATTTTTGATCATTTTTTTTTTTAAGATTAAAATAGGCAATAGATGCCTTTCTCAATATGAGTATGCAGTGCTGGGTATTCTTTCCTGCTGTGTCACGTACAGCTTCACTTTTTTCAAAGTCCTTCATGTCATACATGCTTCATGTTGGGAGGCTTTGCTCTGGGCAGCTGGAGGTTAAGTTGAGTACCTTGTAGATGTTCCTGACTCCCATAGCAAAGATTGGGATAGTTTGGGTTACTTTAGGTTTTTGGTATATCTCTGTAGATGTGCCAAGAGCTTCTCTGATCAGATTTGTGCTGTAATAAACTTATATATCCAAGTAACGACAACTGACTTATTCTTTTACTCATCTAAGTGAAGACTGATCTCAGAGTACGAGTTTTCCACATCAAATGCTCATGAAGACGGAGAAAACTGGAGGGGAATAGTCTGCCCGATCTGAACCTGTTATCCAGTTAAAACCTGGGTAAGGGAGTGAGTTTGGGGAGGCTACGGACTTTTGTCTGGCCTCAAGGAAGTTCTGGCAAACCGTCGGATGGGAAAGAAGGGCTTGGCTCAGGCTGTTAAGCAGGGGAGGAGAACTGCTAACCTGGACCTGGGTTATTGCGGAGCGGTCGACAAGCACTTTGAGGAACTCCTGAACCCGACCAACACATCATCCGTGGAGGAAGCGCCCTGTATCTGAAGGCTAGAAATCATTGGCTGGTTCTTACCATGCTGATATACAGTATGTGGTTTTCTAATGAGTTTGGTTTTAATTAGTTATTTGATGCATTAAAAAGAGAGTGTGACGTCATGACTGACAGCTGGGATATCACGAAGCTCAGCCTCGCTGGGGAAGTTTATGACAGGGTGCTGAAGAGGAGGATGTGAACCTCAGGTCCAGGATGAGCAATGTTGACTCTGTGCTGGTTGTAAAACAGTGGATCAGCTCTTCACTCTGGCGTTCACGAGAATGGGACGGACGTAAGCTCACAGTGACCTCGGCCTTTGACCTTTTACCACCAAAACTGAATAAGTTCGTCTTTGAGTCCAAATTGACATTTGTGCCTAATTTTACAATATTCAAACAAGGAGTTTCTGAGGTATTGCGTTCACAAAAATGGTATGGACAGACGAACAGCCCAAAAACATAATGCCTCCGGCCAGGGCTGATGCTGGCACGGAGGTATAAAAACCCTCATAATGTCTCCCGTTTGCCATACACCTTTTGTCCTCTGGGGCCAAAATGACCCCACTTGGTTTGACTGTTATTTAAAGCATATAGTATAAATATTTCATTCATTTGTGTGTTACACCTTTAGTCTTACTTCAGTCCAACCCATTACCACACATTTTTCCATTCATTTTGGAATTTAGGGCCAATAGACCTTATTTACATGAAAGTATACCCTTGTTTGAGTTAAAAAAATAAATGAAATGTGGGGTCAGATTGACCCCAGGACATTATGAGGGTTAAATTGACATGGATATAAAAGTTTAAATCTTGAATGTAGGACTGCTCAGGTAATGTGTGGATGCACCATCCACACATTAAGTACCATCAAGTATTTCAGACTTTTTTTTTTTAAGTATCAGACAATAACTCATCTGTAGCTACGTGATTTTCCCCAGCGGTTCACAGCAGCCCACTGCTCCTAAATACTTAGGATGGCTTAAATGCAAAGGTAAGATTACATATACAGTACCTGTATGTATATGACAAATGTAATAAAATGCAAGTTGTGTTTATCTGTAACTTCTTTTGACAAAGGTAAATATGACATATAAAGAGGCAAGTTAGAGCATGCGGTGTATACAGCAGCAGAATATACTGTATGTTCGGTGTGTCTCAGTTTCCAGGAAGTGACGGCGAACTCACCTGATCCATGTTGTTCCCTGATGACCTGATGAAGTCCTCGCTGTCCGATTTGTTTCCGTCTCTGTCATCTATAACCAGATCAATCGGCATTTTCCCTTTCAGACAGCTGATGTATCGATGACAGAAGTTATCACAAAGCTCATGAACCTGGAAATAAAGTATATATTAAGAATAAACATCTTTAACACAGTCAGTACCTTTTAAAGCAATAGCACTACAATTTGAATGCTTTTTGTACACTTTCGGCCATTATAGGAGTATTATAGGAGTATTAGTACAGTTCTAAAAGAGAGCAGAAAGGTATAGCAAGAGTCAGTGTAAACCACAAAATACAGTATACATGTAGATAATGGTAGAATGTAACAAAGTACATTTAATCAAGAACTTAAGTACAACTTTGACATACTTGTTCTTGAATTGAGTATTTCCATTTTATGCTACTTCATACTTCTACTGCACTACAAATATTGTACTTTTTACTGCTCTACATTTATTTAAAACTTACAGTTACGGCTCATTTTTTAAATAAAAAATCATATATGTAATATGGTGGGTGACGGTGGTGTAGTGGTTGCGCTGTCGCCTCACAGCAAGAGGGTCGCAGGTTCGATTCCAGCTTGCGGCTCTTCTGTGTGGAGTTTGCATGTTCTCCCCGTGTAGCGTGGGTTTTCTCCGGGTCTCCGGCTTCCTCCCACCATCCAAAGACATGCTGTTTAGGTTAATTGATTACTCTAAATTGTCCGTAGGTGTGGATGTGAGCGTGAATGGTTGTCTGTCTATATGTTGTCTGTCTCTATGTGCCCTGTGATGGACTGGCGACCTGTCCAGGGTGTACCCTGCCTTCGCCCTATGCCAGCTGGGATCGGCTCCAGCCCCCCCGCGACCCCTAATGGGATAAGCGGTTGACGATGAATGAAAAATGAATGAATATGTCAATATGATGATATGATGAAAAGCAGTACTGCACTAGTAGTACACAAAGTATCTAAAATTGGCTCCACATTGATGAACTACACCATTAAAGTGCTGTTAGGCTTTGAAAAGATCTATTCATAATGAGTACTTTGACTTTTCATACTTTAAGTACAGTACATTTAGCTGATAATACTTCTGTACTTTTACTTTTTTGAATGTGGGACTTTTACCTGAAATAGAGTATTTTTAGACATACTTCTAAGTAAAGTGTCTGAGTACTTCTGTGACCACTGCATGTAGATACAGTTTATAATACATAAAATTCATTCAACAGTTTTATTATTAGAATACCATAAAATTACAGTGTTTTTTTATTCAGACATTTATTAAGCTTGGATTATCAGCACAGTGGGAATCTTTGCATTAAATCTCATTACTTCATAGATAACAAGCGAGGAGTCTGATAAATAAAAGGTCAAAGGTCACTAAAACAAATCCGACCTTCTCCAGCTCCAGGAGGTGGAAGCGCAGCACCTGTATCGACTGGACCATCTAAAAAAAAACCAAATGATAATATTGTACAAGTGAGACAAAAAAAAACATTTCTAATATAATAGTATTTAAAATAATAACAGTAGGCTATTATAATAACAATAATAACTCACCAAATTATCCAGCTCTGGGTTTGATGAAAATAAAGGCCTCTCTGATCGAATCTAGACACAGAAAAAAAAAAAAATATTACAATGATCAAACAACACAGCCAAATGCCCTGGAGCCTTGTTTTTTCTCATGCGAGGTACAATGACTCAAGCCTCCACAGATGGCGTGCAAGCCACGAGCACACACAAAGGTGTTTGTGCTCAAGTCGTTATTCTCCAAAATGCCAGGAGGTGTACAAACAAAATATGCTGTGAAGAAGCAAGAAGTCAACGAGTTTTACTGGCAAAATGGCATAAACCAAATATGCAACTCCTCAATGATGAGTCGGAGGTGTAATTAACTGTAAACTCTCAAATATTAAAGGACCTACTTTACTCGCCTTTATACAATCCCTGTAACGAAATGTTTGGAACAACAAATGTATTATAATCATGTCTGTTAAAGTTAATGTGGTAACGTGTTAATGCAAATTTGTTTCATTGCCACTAGTTTCTTTAACGCAACTTGCGATATTTAGCGGGCTGCATTTTAAAATCAGAATGAAGATAATGGCATCATATGAAACTAGAAAACCTAATGAATCCATTGGCACCAACCATGTCATACTAGCTTATTGCGAAGAAGGTTAAATGATGCGCCAAACTTAGTTTGGCAAGGAAAACTGGCATGGTCATTTTCAAAGGGGTCCCTTGACCCCTGACCTCAATATATTAGAATGAAAAACAAGTCTCCCCTTTACAGACACGCCCACTTTATGATGATCACATGCAGTTTGGGGCAAGTCATAGTCAAGTCAGCACACTGACACACTGACAGCTGCTGTTGCCTGTTGGGCTGCAGTTTGCCATGTTATGATTTAATCATAATTTTTATACTAAATGCAGAACTGTGAGGGTTTTTGGAAAATATTTGTAATTTTTTTTTTTTTTTTTTTGATTTCAAAAAAAAATATAAACTGTGAGGAAGGATATTTGCTTGGGGGTTGTCCGGCAGTGTTGGTGGGGCGGCTGCCCGTGCACAGGGAGGTTGGCTTGTAATTGGGTGGAAGTTAAATGTGTTTCTTTTAGAAGCATTTAAAAACAAATTGGCCATCTTTCTAAAATCCTGGGACATAAAAAATAAGAACTGTAAAATTAATTCATTATTTTACTTCTTAATTTAAGATGAAGCTTCAGTAGGCAGAATATGTTTTGCATCATAGAGCAAAAATTACATAACCTTTCAGCATGTAGAGACATTACATTAACAGCATATTGATTCATGTTTGATCAGCGCTGCCTAGTTGCAGTTTACATTCTCTCTACATGTCTCTCTAAAATGTCATCATGTCACTATTTTATCCTATTAGACATGTGTGTGAAATTGTCATAACTAGCATATAAATTCTTGAGTTATCATCAAAAACATGTTTTGTGAGGACACAGTGACCTTTGACCACAGTTAATCCTGCAGTCCGTGTGGACATTTATGCCAAATTTGAAGAAATTCCCTCCAGATGTTCCTGAGCTGTTGTGTTCAGGAGAATTGGATGGATGGGCGTATGTGCATACAAAAATATGATGCATAAAGGCATGAAACTTAGATAGACGACCAATTGTCACAACATCATTTTTGGCTCATGTACCTTGCATCAGCAACACTACGATAAGCATAAAACTAGCTTCAAGGGACCGAAGGCTCCCGGTTCACTGTGCAGTAATAAGTTTGTAGTTATTTACACCAAAACCAGCAGTGATAACAGCAGCACATTTCCCCTTGAAATCCTCAGTACTTTTAGAAAAAACAGGTCTGATTTCAGACAGAAGCTGCTTCTCATTTCTGTCCAGTGATTGTTGAATTTGCCGACTGAAATCAAGGTTTATTTAATAGTAGTGGAGCATTTTAGGTGAACAAACTGAACACTTGTTTCACCACAGACTAAAAAACACACCATGCACAGAAAGTGGGATAAATGGGGGTACAGCGGGGGCCCACAGCTACTTTTAGCCCAGGGTCCCCCCCTCGAGGATTAATCCGGCCCTGGCCCTTTCTGATCCTGCAGACCTGTTCAGTATTAACTCTGACACGTGAATAAAATGTGTGTTTCTGTACCTGTTTGGAGAAGACGGCGATGTCCTCGTTGAAGGAATCTGAGGAGCAGACGTCTCCTCCGGCCACGCCGCTCTCTCTCGGCGTGCAGGTCGCCAATTCACATTTTTCAAAAATCAGTGCGAGCAGAGGGAATAAAGGATGTCTGAAATAAAGAGAGAGAGAGAGAGAGAGAGCGAGAGATCAGTTCAGACTGAAACACAAGCTTCCTGCTGCCTAAAACTGAGAATCAATAAGAAAAATTTAGAATAATCATCTTAAGAGGACTTTCATAAATTAAATAAAAGGACAAGAATGCTGCATTATGAAAATATATTTATACATTTCTTTTTAGAAATCAATTAACAACACAAAACAATGACAAATATTGTCCAGGAACCCTCACAGGTTCTACATTTAGCATAAAAAATAAACTCAAATCATAACATGGCAAAGTGAAGCCCAACAGACAACAACAGCTGTCAGTGTGTCAGTGTGCTGACTTGACTATGACTTGACCCAAACTACATGTGATTATCATAAAGTGGGCATGTATCTAAAGAGGAGACTGGTGGGTACCCAGAGAACCCATTTACATTCACATATCTGGACGTCAGAGGTCAAGGGACCACTTTGAAAATGACCAGGACAGTTTTTCCTTGGCAAAATTTTTGCTTTAAAACTAGGCCCGCTCCAACCTAAAAGTTGCCAGTTGCATTAATGTGTTAAAGAAATTAGTGGCAATAAAATGAATTTGCCTTAACACGTTACTAAAGCCCGAACCCAGAATAAGATCAGGAGGTGCATTGCTAAAGGCTAAAGGTGCATTTAGTTACTGTGGACCAGCCCTATGAAAAGCCTGATGAGCTGAGATCTATAAAAAACAACATGTATATTTAAAGATAGGCTAAGTTTTCTCAGGCCTGTTAACAGTGTGGGTGTGTATTGGGTGTATGACAAATATTTTTTGTTTTTATTGTTACATTTGTAGTTATACCGCTAAGTTACATGTGCTTGATGTTTTTAAGCCTCTTATTTAATGTAATGCACATTGAGTTTCTTCTTTTTAATGTAAAGCACACTGATTTGTAATAAAATGTATATTATAAGCTGCCCTTCCTGCGCATAATGAAATGAGCTTAATGAAATAAAATGCATTGCTACTGAACAGATTAATCTGTCCATATACATTTAAAATAGCTCAGCCTTGCACTTATAATAACACAATGATATAATGAGCAGACAACAACACACTGACAGGACTCATTTTTCTGCACAATGAGTATTTTTTTTACTTTAGATATTTCTGCTCATGGTTGTATTTTTACTGAAGTAACATTCTGATTGGAGGACTTTTACTCATGGAGTATTTCTACATTTAGGTGTTGCTACTTTTACTCAAATAAAATCAGATATAGAGAATCAGGAGCTGAAAAATAAGGTAAGAAGGAGCTGAATCTACTTCTTCGCCACTGCTGAGGTGTCTGTTTCTGCTCTGACCTCCTCGTGAACAAGCAGCAGGCTTTACTTCAACACACCAACACACTCTGATATTGTTGGTCCGGCTCGGCTCGGCCTGGAACGGTACAGCTTGTAGCTCAGTCCCAAACAGTGAGAAGTTAAACAGATAAATCAAACATGAAACTGTTTTCACATAAGAAGAAAATTATTCTGAAAGGCATTTTTTGTCCTCATGAGTCTTTTTTTTCCTCTATTTTTTTAGTGTGAGTAAACTCATCATACCCATAAATGGCGTCTTTGTCCCTCTTGACAGCGTCCCCAGCCGTGGCACCCATGCTGCCGCTGGTGTGGCTGGACTGGGCGTACTGGTGTTGAGGGTACGGACCAGCCGCGGCGGCGGCGGCAGCCAGATGCACGGCCTGCAGGGAGCGGGCGGCGGCGGCATGGTGGTGGTGATGGTGGTGTGGGTCTCCATACACCCCACCCACCCCCTCCAGCCCATAGTGGGCCAGGTCTTCATACTGGAACACAGAGATAAGAGATGTGTGACCTTTGACCTTTTGAGCCATCCCGTAGGAGCCGTTCACTGACCTCAGGAGAGGTCAAAACACAGATAATTGTGACGGCTATAAACTAGGTGCAGGTTTTATAAGCAGGTTGAAGACGTTTAATGGACATTTTATGCCTGAAAATAAAAAGACTCAGACCCTTTAAAGAATAGTGAGGTGGGTGTTTATTCCATGTAAAAGAAAAAATACCTCTAACACATGAAAGTATAATTTAATATAACCGAACAAAACCTCAAAAGGGATGAAAGAGTCAACACCTCACTCAGAGTGTCAACAGAAACCACCACAGGTGTTCCTGTTATTATGTCACCCAGTCGGCGTTTAAAAATCTTGTTATCACAATCTTATAAAACGTAGGCCTATAATTCAGTATGTTGAATTTTCAAAATAGAAACATCCTGAAACCTGTTGAAGCAGGAGTGAATCTTTCCACACATTGAATACAAAGACGGACAAAATCACATTAAAATCTAACAACAAGGTGAAATGAAAACGACAACCAAAACTGAACTATTTGCTGCAGGGCTGTTGTATTAGATCACACTGTGTGGGTGTTCCTATTATTGTGTCCACCCCTGGTTTATTCACAGTGAAAGAGTTAACAGTTTTTAAATGACATAAAAGCAAAACTCAATTTTTAGATAAAAATCCCGAAAATTAAAACAGTAAATGTCATAAGTTTTCCTTTAACAAGAAAAATGTCACACATGAAACTAAACACTGGGGAATTCTCTATATAGGGGGTGGACAAAATAACATGAACACTTTAAAACTTGATGCAGTCAAATAAAAAACAACAACTGAGTTTAAAGAGCTGACAGAAACATTACAAATCTTATAAACATCAGTCTGCACTGCGCAGGCATTATTCATTTTGAATAATATTCATACTGTACTTTTTCTTCAAATGCTTAACTTTGACTTCATTCTGCAGCCAATAATGTGCTGTATTTTCAGAAATAAAACAGGAATGGTTTTAAAATGTTTACGCCTAATTATTAAGTTTATGCATCTGTATGATTTATAACATGATGCATTAAGTGATTTTGTTGTAAATAAAAACAATTTTACACTTTTAAATGCTGTAATCTAGATATGAGCATAAAGCTGATAAAAAATTTGCTTCATTTAAACGGTTTGGTTTTTAATTGAAGCATGTTTATCGTTTTTTCTTTTAAAGACTGTGTCTTTGTATGCTTTTATTTCAACATACTGTAAATAGTCAGGTAAACTCACACTAATGCTGCACTCAAAAAATCTCTAACGCAACAAGAAAAAAAGCCATTGTAAGAAAAAAAGTTATAATTCAAAAATGAAAAACATGATTTCTGTTTTATTCCTATAAAGAACCTGATATATTTATACAATCTCTGTATAATTTTTTATTTTAAACGTCCAGACCGTGTATCTACATTAATAAGCCAAAAAGTGATTTGTGAAAAAATAGTTATATTTTCATTATATTTAAATAAAGAGCATTTATTATTCCTGTAATTTTTTTTTTTGCTTAAAACATTTCTGTTTTCTGTTTTTTTATTATTATTTTATTTTATTTTAGGTTCATTTCCTGATTTAACACAAACAGCTACAGGTCTCTACTGTGACCGAAAATTAATTGCATGATCTGTCAGATATTGATGTTATAAAAAGTTTTTTTTAAGTTATAAAAAGTTTAAAAGTGGCTTAAAAGTGCCTCTTTATGTTTCTGTGTATATGTGCTCTGATTAGACCGATCACTGATCAGTAATCAATAAAACGCTGTTTAAACTTTGACCTCAAACAGCCGCCATGTGAACAAAAGATTTTTGATAAATATTTTTCATTTCAGAAAACTTTATTGAACCGTTTGTGTGTTGAGCTCCATCGGTTCCAGTTGAACAGATTTAATCAGCCACGAAACAAACAAACTAAAATGTGTTTTTTTTTCTCGGCCGCTGAGGCACAAACGGCCTCTGAGCCGAAAACACACCGACTGATCCGGTAACCAACAGTCCGCTGAACGTGGAGCAAAGTTTGAGTCTATATGAGATTATAACATGTAACTTCAGGTAAAATCACCAGTTACTAAATCCAGAAAAATACTGCAAAGTTCATAAGTTTTGTTGGTGGAATTAAAAAGTTAAGTTTTTGTTAATTCTTTTTTAACTGAAAACTTTTGTCATAAATCTACTGGGAAAAAACTATAAGGCCTAAAATTAAAAATTAATAAATCGTGTGCGAGTTTCTTAAAAGTCACAGCAGCTTTTATTATGAAAATTATACTCATTTAGAGCCATAAAAAACTTTCTCCATTTATAGGTTTAGAAACGATCTCCTGCAGCTGACATTTATTTTTATTTCTTTATTTCTGTACTCAGAGTGGAAAGTGAATTTAAATTAAATTTAGCGTTTCGCCGTTACAGTTATTATTTACTAAATCAAAAGTTTTAGTTTTAGACTGTGTGCATGGAATTTATTTTCTATAAATGTGTTAATACGAACACAATTTGGTTTCTTTATAATATGCATTGTGTCTAAATTGTTTGTAAAAATGCTTTGAAAAAGAACACAATGAAATTCAGTTTTATTTTTTTTCTGTGAGAAGTTAAATGGATTATCTTTACGCACGGGAGAAAGTCTGAATCATCACTAGTTCGTGAAATGAAAATGGAAAATATTAATTAGCCAAAACAAACATTACAATTAATTTCAGAAAACGATTATATTTTAAACTAAGGGTTAATTTATTAATTGGTGTGATAGTCTAATGATAGCCTTGTTTCCTCTGTTTTCTGCCTATTTTGAAGTGAAAGTGGTTCAGTGCTTTCCACATATCCAAACTCAGTTTACTGACTAACAAACTTGAAGTCAAACCTGAAGCCAAACCGTCCTCTCTCTCGCCCTCTTCCTCTCTCATCTCTCTGCGCTCTAATAAAAGTTGATTTTTACGCACCCGTTGCGCCATTGGCCCCGTCTCTCCGCCCGGACTCCAGGTGACTCCCGCGGGGCAAAACGCACATCCAACTCCCCAGTACCGGAGCGTTAATCAGTTAATCCCGTGAGTAACGTGTGTAATCGAGTCCATCCGCAGAGAGAAAAGCACAAACACACAGAGAGCAGCAGCTGCGGGGTCCCTGCAGGCTCCGCTCTCCACGGGAACCGACCGACGGCGACGCTCCGCCACCAGCAGCACCAGCCCGGGCAGACGCTGTCCTGCTCCCGGCCTCCAGCTCCAAGCGACAACCGATCGACCAACCAGACAACCAACCGCTCAGTCAGCAGGCCGAATCCGATCAGGTTACATCCAAATCGGGGGATAAAGTGAGGCGGACCCGCCCGCTGCGCTCTGAGCCGGGCCGTGCGGCGCTGTCTTCTGCGCGGAGGTGCGTTCAAATCCCCATCGCAGCTCCGGCGCAGCGGCTTCCTCCTCCCTCAGAGCAGGCCGTCAGGGTGTGAGGGGAGGGAGGGAGGGAGGGAGGAAGGGAGGGGGAGAGATGAGGAGTGAATAGTTTCTTTTCTCACTTAAAGGAGCAGAGACTCCCTGCGCGTCCCCGCAGCTTCCACAAGACGTGCCAAGGCGCGCCACCGCGAGGAGCACTGGATGGAGGGAATGTGGCTTCATTGTGAAATACAGAAATGACTTCTGGTGTTTCTAAAGTATCTTAAGGAAATTCAAGTCATTAAAGACAACTACATTTCAAGACGACAATGGAACTAAAACTTATTTAAAAGTAAATATTTGGGTTTGTTTTTTTTAAATCTCTAAAGTAAAAGTCCCCAGACATTCAGGAGGGCGAAGACTCCTGGTTTACAATGTGATAGATAGTTTGTGGTAATTTTATTAATTGCATTTACTGTCTGAACTAAAACACCATGTACTGAGAGGGGCCCATGTTAAAGCCAAGCTTTAGGACCTATATTGTGCTTACATGGTGCAGATAAACTGAGTCAAACTACCACAAACAAATTACTAAATAATAAATAAACAATGCACATAAAGTGTAAAGAGAAATGGGGGATCAAGGCGACCCACAATACAGGGGCCACTTAGTGGGTTAATCTGGCCCTGAGTAAAAACACAGAATAAACCGTCAAATGTCCAAATGTTTGACAGCAGCATTAAATCATTCAGGCCGATATACAGTCACCGGCCACATAATGAGGTACACCTGTTCAATTGCTTGTTAACTCAAATAACTAATCAGACAATCACATGGCTGCAACTCAATGCATTTAGTCATGTAGACGTGGTCAAGAGAGGTTGCTGAAGTTCAAATAGAGCATCAGAATGGGGAAGAAAGGGGATTTAAGTGACTTTGAACGTGTCATGGTTGTTGGTGCCAGACGGGCTGGTCTCAGTATTCACAAACTGCTGATCTGCTGGGATTTTCATGCACAACCATCTCTAGGGTTTACAGAGAATGGTCCAAAAAAGAGAAAATGCCCAGTGCCCAGTTGTGTGGACCAAAATGCCTTGTTCATGTGAGAGGTCAGAGGAGAATGGGCAGACTGGTTAGAGATGACAGAAAGGCGACAGTAACTCAAATGACCACTCGTTACAACCAAGGAATGCAGAATACCATCTCTGAATGCACAACACGTTGAACCTTGAAGAAGATGGGCTACAGCAGCATAAGACCACACCGGGTATCACTCCTGTCAGCTAAGAACAGGAAACTGAGACTACAGTCCACACAGGCTCACCAAATTAGACAACAGAAGATTGGAAAAATGTTGCCTGGTTTGACAAGTCTTGATTTCAGCTGCGACATTCAGATTCAGATCAATCATGGATCCATCCTGCCTTGTATCAGCGGTTCAGGCTGGTGGTGGTGTAACAGTGTGGGGGATATTTTCTTGGCACAATTTGGGCTCCTTAGTACCAGTTGACCATCATTTAAATGCTGCAGCCTACCTGAGTATTGTTGCTGATCATGTCCATCCCTTTATGACCACAGTGTACCCATCATCTTCTAATAATGCACCATGTCACAAAGCTCAGATCATCTCAAACTGGCTTCTTGAACATGACAGTGAGTTCACTGTACTCCAACGGCCTCCACAGTCACCAGATCTCAGTCCAACAGAGCACCTCTGGGATGTGGTGGAACAGGAAATTTGCATCATAGATGGACAAATCCGCACCAACTGCGTGATGCTATCATGTCAGTATGGACCAAAAGCCCTGAGGAATGTTTCCAACACCTTGCTGAAAGTATGCCACCAAGAATTAAGGCAGTTCTGAAGGCAAAAAGGGTCCAACCTTTTACTAGCAAGCTGTACCTACGGTAATTAACTAATTATGTGGCCGGTGAATGCATTTCTGACACATTATTCCTACATTAATAATTACGCTATGATTTCTTCCCCTTCCAGTGATACTATTTTACTTTGCTTTCGTCACCAACGTTGGATGGCGCAGCAATTTGTCACTACTGTCATTGGTTTATCATGAAGATAAATCTGTGTTTTTAATAGGAAATAATGTCAAAGTTTTAAATGTGGGAGGCAAAATAAACTGCAGTGGATTCACTTTGTTTGCAGACCGTTGAACTCTTGTGTGCCTAGTGCACCATCTAGTGTTTGTTAAGATTAACACCAACCAGAGTACTCATTCATTACTAATCATATTAAAAGATGTTTCATTCATTCATTCAGATTTCATCAGAGGCCATGTAAAACTCACTGCAGCTAAAAAAAAAAAAAAAAAAAAAAAAAAAAAGATCCTGAGCCAGAAATCAACATAAACATTTACCACGCATGAGCTGTAACCTTATAATAAGCTATGATAAGATGAGCTCTGTAGCTTCAAACGCAGCAGCACTTAAACATCTGGTGGGTTGTAAAACTTACTTCAGTGCAAATCTACTTGGCAGTAAAACTGTTGGTAATTTTACAGTAAAATAATAAATAAAATACATCATCTAAAAAGCCTACAGTACATATACAATATCACTTCTCAGATAAAATATGAATTATTTGTTGGTGTTTATGTCCAGTGCCACTGTGGGCTCACAGAGTCACAGTGTGATGTGATTAGATTAGATTAACTAAATAAGCCTTTTACTTTTATTGCATTACTTGGTATCTGGTGGGGGGCTGCACGGTGGTGTAGTGGTTAGCGCTGTCGCCTCACAGCAATAGCAAGAGGGTCGCGGGTTCGATTCCAGCTTGCGGCTCTTCTGTGTGGAGTTTGCATGTTCTCCCCGTGTAAGCGTGGGTTTTCTCCGGGTACTCCGGCTTCCTCCCACCATCCAAAGACATGCTGTTTAGGTTAATTGATGACTCTAAATTGCCCGTAGGTGTGGATGTGAGCGTGAATGGTTGTCTGTCTCTATGTGCCCTGCGATGGACTGGCGACCTGTCCAGGGTGTCCCCTGCCTTCGCCCTATGCTAGCTGGGATCGACTCCAGCCTCCCCGCGACCCCTAACGGGATAAGCGGTTGACGATGGATGGATGGATGGTATCTGGTGGAAATGTTCTCACACATATGATTATGTCTCTTTGGTGTAAACCACCATATTAATGTGCCAATCACACATACACACACTAAATAAAAACAACCCAAATATTGGTTCATATTGACTAAAATGCTGGTTTCACTTCATAAATGAGTTATTATTTTCCTTGCAGTAAAATATGTACTAACTATTTAAACAGACTACATAAAATAACTTGGATGTGTGGGCCAAATCTAAAATGCATTTGGAAATGCAAACCATTAATATTTGCAATAATAAACACAAATAGCTCTAAAGTAATTTCACTGACATTTTATTTTACATTTGTGAAAGGATGTAGTACGGCTGGGCAATATATCAATATTATATCGATATTGTGATAAGAGACTAGACATTGCCTTAGATTTTGGATATTGTAATATGGCATAAGTGTTGTCTTTTCCTAGTTTTAAAGACTGTATTACAGTAAAGTGAAGTCATTTTCTGAACATACCAGACAGTATAGCTCCACTTAGTCATTATATCAACATTACTGATGATTATTTATTAATATTGTTATTGTGAAAATATTTTGTAAAAGCACTAATCGTCAACCCTGCAATACTGTTGCAAAACTGATATAGAGGTATTTGGTCAAAAATATTAATGTATTTGATTTTCTCTTTAAGGCCCAGCCCAAGGACATAGAGGTAAGGCCTCATCAGTTCAGCTTGTTGGAGGTAGTCGACCATGTTTGGTCCAACCTATGATTGAGAGAAAATCAGACAAAAAAAAGACTATCACTCTCGACTGATGGTGCCTTCAAATGGAACTCGTGAACAAGTGTTAACAACATGGGAAGTCGTGAACACGACATGCAAGTGATTAAGTCGTGAACACCGGTGCTAAGCAACAGCAACATTAACGTTACTGTCTGAGTCTAGAAGCCACAGAGGCTAACAGTTTAGCAAGCTAGCAAGTAGGTAACATAATGAAGGAAATGAAAGGCATAAGGACAGAGGAGAAAGACATTATAAAATTACCAAGAAAAACAATACACAGTGTGACTAAAATTACAATATACTGTACAACATTCATTTATTATGCACCGATAAAGCAGCTTCCATGGGCGCCACCATTTGTCACAACGTCAACAAACACGTCACAAGTCGTGAACTCTGAGCTTTCAGAAACTTTCCACTTATGGAGGTCATGAAAACGACATGACGGGGGCCCAACTTGTAAACACAGCAAACACAACCCAATTTGAAGGCACCAAATGTATAAAGAAACAGCGTGATTCACAGGAGTGAAACAAGCTTAGAAGTTTTTAGTATCCAAACAGGTGAAAAGCGTTAAGGACTGTAATAACTGGTCACTTACCTGCGCAGGTGTTCAGCTCCTCAGAGTGTGATCAGGCTCGGGGTCAGTTAGTCCTCATGGTGGCCACATAATAAAGCCACTTTTAGGAACTGTGCGCTTTCACTTATTCAGCCAACTCGGTGCTCGAATCACAAACAACTAAATGTGAAAAAAACAACATGGCCTCTCAAAAAAGTCTTCAGTTTACTCCACCACCAGCTTTTCCCACATGGTTTTCATCCTATTGTCTTCCTCAGGACAGGTGGATGCACTGCCTTTATATACACAACCCAAGATGGCGGCCTTTTTGTCAATTATCCAATGAGAATTAGACACCCAGATGTCCCGCCCCTAAAGGATGCTGCACCTCCAACACAGAACTTCAAAGTAAAAGCACACAACAAAATGCTTCCTAAGTAGAAAATAAAATGAATCACAGTCTCAGCATTTTATCACAACAACAAAGATAAGATTTATTATTTTCTGAATTCAAATATACTAATAATAGTGCAAAAACAAACAAACAAACAAAAAAATAACACAAAATTCTCTTTTAATATATAATTAGTTATAAATATAATAAAATAACAAAAAAGTGAAGCTAAATTCTTCATTCATTCCTCTCAGGTGTAATATCAGTATAAATTCAAGCTGGTAATAAAACACTTTTTCAATTTCAGATTTTTCCTTTTTAGTACTAGAAAAATAATAAATAAATAAAAAATAAACATCTGCAATATGAATGCTTCTTTTACTGGTTCCCATTAGCCAAAAATATCTGGCTGTTCAATGGAGCTCTTTTGTTTTATTATCATGTATCTTAGTAAATGCTCGGTTTCACCAGTATATTGATTGTATGGTCAGCTGATGTATCACAATTTTTGTACTACAGATATTTATATGTATAATTTCAGTCATAACTGGGTGATTCTTTAATATTTTATAATATTTTATAATATAATTTAAATTTGGGATAGTTTACATTGCATTTTTTTACATTATCATTACATTATTTATGTTTGCATATGATTCTAAAATTATATGAAAAAGGAAAAAATCATATATATATATATATATATATATATAATTCATCAGACTAACATTATGGTTGATGAGAGGCTTGTGTTCAAGTTTTAAATCTGAATTATTCAACCGGCCGTCATTTTAACATCTTTCAGTGAAATTAAGTAGCTCCATGTTTTGTTTTCTTGTTGGAGTCAACTTTAAGACAGAAGCTGTGTTTTTTTAACCATAATTTGGCAAAGATATGAAGAGATAGGGACTAACACTGAAGAAGTAGATTACATTGTCGTGGTATTTTTTATTATTTGTAGAGGATTATTGGTTTTATCTACACAATGGTTCAGATTTCTTAGGTGGATATAGAAAAAAGGGAGGGAAATGGGAAAAAAATACATATTATGTTCAAAATCAATAAAGGTTCATGATTCAAAAAGAACACAGACAATTTATAAAACATGTAAAATTGTTTTAATTCATTTAAATGTTAACTTATGTTTTCTCGCTGGTATGGTCTCAGTGTTGTTTCTCTGTACTGCCAGGAATGAAAATCTAGTACAGGATATTAAATTCCTTTTAGATATGTAACCTTTTTCCTCTAAAAAAAAAAGGCATAAAAATATAAGGCCTAAAAATAATCATAACTGGCCTAAAAAAAAAAAAAAACCCAACTAATTTATAGTCCGATGTCAATGTCCTGCATGGTATATACAGCACTGATCCAAGCTGATTGTGGTTTATGTTCTCTATTTCAAGTCAAGTGTTTCATACTCAAAACGATTTTAGTCTGAATACATTGTATTACTTTTAGGTAAAAGTTGGGACTTGATTTTGGCTGCTGATCCGTCCGTGACTGATATAACTTCAACCCTGTTTACAACCCTGGAGAGACATAGTTTGATGACTGAATATCTCCAGAAGTTCAATAGATTTTATTAGTGACACAATAAATCACTGGACAGGACACTGACTATCTGCACTAGACTGTCTAAATAAAGTGAGACCAAATAAAGACATAAAAAACAGAATCACTGTTAAATAGGATATAAGAAATATAAAACACACACAGAGTCATGTCTACCATTTCTTCACCAAATAAACATCAAACACTGTAGATTATTGTAGGTAGAACAGCTGTGGAGCAGATGTGAAGTGATTTTGCAGTAACATGACTCTGCCACTAGGTGTCACTAAACTATAGCTGTTTATGAACATGACAAGAGGAGCAGTGGCTTGTTTTACTGGTCAGCTGATAATAAACTGATGGCAACATAAACTGGGGCTCTTATTTTGAACAATATTTTACAGGGGCTTCTGTCAGTAGTAGAAAGTGAAGTATTACAAAGTACAACAAGGTAAAGTATCCGACTGAAAAGAAGAAGAAGAAGAAGAAGATCTACCTTTATTAATCCCAAAGGGGAAATTAAATTAAATTTAAAATAAAAAGAAAACAAAAAAAAAAAAAAAAGAGAGGGGGGGCCCGGGGGGGGGGAGAGAAGACAAAAAGTGATGTATTACAGACTATGGCAGAGTAAAGTAACAGACCTGAGAGTGAGGCACTGCAAAGTATAACAGAGTAAAGTATCAGATCTGAGAGTGAGGTACTACAAAGTATAACAGAGTAAAGTATCAGATCTGAGAGTGAAGTGTTATAAAGTGTCAGAGTGAAGTGTCTCAAAGTACTTAAGTAAAGTACACATATTTCAAAACTGTACTTAAATATTGTACGTACATAGATGTACATTCCACCCTACTATTACTGTTAGTGCCACAGTACTATTATTACAATCACTATCTAAAACTAGTTCTATTTCTACTAGTACAACTACCACAACTACCACAGTACAAGTTCTGCTACAACTGTTAGTGTCACTACTAACACTAGGCCTACTAATAATACTAGCCCTACTATTTGTGGGCTACCATAGCCACTGCTCACAGTATTTCTACTAGTATCCAGTTGTTAAGATTTAATACTACATACTAAAATACTCCTGGTAGTTTGATATTTATTAGCTTAATAGTTCTTTCCATTATAATAGTTATTATACTGCAAATAATGGGCTACATTAGCAGTATAGCGTCTTATCATTATTACTATTATTATTTTCATGATTATGAGTCAGGTAATAATAACAATGTCTGTATCACTATATTGTTATTGTCATTATCACTTATATTTTATTATAATTATTATTTGTATTTATTATAATTAATTAAAAAATGTCGTTTTTATTATTATTATTATTATTATTATTATTATATGGTAATAGCACGTGACTCTGCAGTCCTTCGGGTCTGACGTCACCCGTCCCCTTCCTCCTCCTCCTCCTCCTCCTCAGTCCGCTCCGCTCTGCGTGCGCTCACTGAATCCAACATGGAGTAAGGAGGAGATGGGGCTCGTCCGGGGCCATCCTCACCGATACCAGCGCACCATTTTCGGTCACCGCATTCCAGCCCGGCCCGGCGGGGGAGGAGGTAGAGGAGGCGGCGGAGGAGGAGGAAGAAAAAGAAGAGGAAGAGGAAGAAAAGGCGTAGGAGGGGGAGGAGGAGGTGGAAGAGGAGATCGGATGCGCCTCTTCGGATGCGCTCCAGCAATTGAGGAGTGAAAGGAGAAGAGGAAGAAAAGCAGAAGAGGAGGAGGAGGAGGAGGAGGAGGAGAGACGGAGATCCAAGAATACAAAACGCACATCGGGATTCAAGAACCGAGCGGAGAGCGGGAGACAACCGGATCCGCCGCTTCTGCCGCTGAAGGGCGAGGAAACATGAAGACACCGCACTGTGCAGCCGCGGCGGGAGCTTATTATTACCGGAGGTGAAACGGAAAAAAAAATGAGCGAGGACACGCGACCAGACGAGTGAGTACCCCCCCACCCCCACACCTACACCCCATAATAATAATAATAATAATAATAATAATAATAATAATAATAATAATAATTCTTATTGCCGCTGAGGTTTGTGCATTGATCACATGGATACGGATTGATGCTGCTATGTTGTTACGGGCTCAAGTGATGAGGGGCCCCTCTTCCTCATCCTCCTCCTCATCATCCTCCTCTTCGTGGAGAGAGGCTGGTTGAGGTCGGAGAGATTTCACAGGAAGGAGAAACATGTGCAGCCTCCTGCAGATGTGATACAGTCACTACAGAGAGGAGGAGGCGGTGGGGGTGCAGCTGGCATCATGATGATGGACTTCACCGAGCAGACAGAGGAGGATCTGTAACACCCCAACATGTCTTTATTATTAACACCATGTTTGCATGTTGTCCTTCATTCATAAAAGCAGCGGCTGGTTTCCTCCACCGGTATATAAAGCAGCAGCTCCCGCTCTGCCTCTCTGGCTCATGACCCCTTCAAATGAGGCCACTGTATGTTGTGACTCATCATCAGGGTGCATAATATGTCTACAGGCTGTGACCAGTTCAACCAAAGGGTGATTTTCCTTCTTATAACACTGAGTTGTTAAGGAATTATCCACGAGGAAAAATGTTTCAGGTACCGATGAGACGATAAAATACGATCCAGGAATCCAGTTTGAAAATCAGAATCAGGTTCAAGTCACATACAGGAACTGGTGTTTTGTCGTGCAGCAGCCAAAATATACAGAAAATACAAGTAGGCTGCTGCTAAAAGTAAAGTAAAATAGAAAATGATAAGTGTACAACAACAATGTATCCTCATACAGCAGTTTGTATGACACCACATCACATGTTACACGCATACAGTCTTTTAAAATAAACTAACTTGGTTAGGTTTAGGAAAGGCTTGTGGTTTGGGTTAAAATAACTAGGGAAGGCATTACTTAAGGACAGAAGTTATGTGACAAATAAGTTCTGGTTTCACATGAGCAGCCCATTTGCACCAAAAGGTGAATCAATGCTATGACAAGGCGGAAGGCATTTAGCGTGCAATACAACAAATTCTGTGGCCGTCACGTGATGCCATTTTCACTTTCCCCCATAGATTTACATTGGGAAAGAGACGTCTGTCACTCAGCGGATATCAGCTGAATCAACTCCCCAGTATGAGCACTTGAGTAGCCCTTATTTAAATCATTAGGTTCTAAAAGTTGGGGCTGCACGGTGGTGCAGTGGTTAGTACAGGTTCATATCCGGCTTGGGGCCCTTCTGTGTGGAGTGTCATGCAGGTTGTTGACTCTAAATTGCTTGTAGGTGTGAATGTGAGAGTGAATGGATGTCTGTCTCTATATGCCCTATGATAGACTGGCGACCTGTCCGTGGCGTACCCCACCTTCACCCAATGCCAGCTGGGATTGGCTCCA
This sequence comes from Pterois miles, assembly GCA_947000775.1. Classification (NCBI taxonomy): domain Eukaryota; kingdom Metazoa; phylum Chordata; class Actinopteri; order Perciformes; family Scorpaenidae; genus Pterois; species Pterois miles. Next base: position 1,514,196 of record CAMQGK010000224.1, read on the forward strand.
GCAACCCGTAACAGGATAAGCAGTTGCACATTGATGGTCTTAAAAGCTGTAGAACGCACTAATAGCCAAATCCAGAGTTATTTCTCGTCCTCCGTTCATGTGAATGAGACTCAAATCTCCTGCTGGGACGTGGAGTTAGCAAACCGCGACGACAGCATGACGGCTGTTACTCGTGACCGAGCCATGTTACCGAGCGGCCACTACTGAGCCTGCTCTACGGGCCCAATGGATGCGGAAGATTGCCCGGAAGATCCGGGTACTTTTCCAGATGGAAGTCAAGCCATTTTGCCTTCATGAGCCACTGAGCAACTTTCATATCCTGTCCTCTTTATACATCCATGGTACGAAGGGCTTTCTTCCTTTTGGCATGCCATATGAATGTTATGTAATCCGTACTGACTGCAATATCAATAGATCAATGTCAATCTGCTACGCTTAGAGCTCGTGATGAAAGCAGAAGGTGCGCTTATGGCAGGTCGATGGGGAGGTGGATGGGTCCAACTGGTTTTCCTGGTTCATGATCATGTGGATGAAATACGAGTTTCAGTGCATTACTTTTCGTAGGCTTCGTTTCGTTGGCATTTCTGGGCATATAGATGTTGTCACTTGGTTGTAATAAAGCACTTAAAAGCTGCAGTGAGTTTAAATGAACTGTTCAGACCATGTTGGCGTTGAAGGAGTCCTCAGCTTATCAGATAGTTTGTCCCGAGCGGAGAGCGTGGGCAGCAGGTAACGGAGCAGGCTACCTTTTCTTTAGACTACCTCGTGTTGTGCACACCCCTGCAGGTAAACACATGACTCATACGACCGCGTTCAGCCAGATAATAGGCTCAGCTTGTGAAATGTTTACTGAGACTGCACCAGGACGCAGAGAGAAGCAAGTAACAGGCTGTTCATTAGGACACGGGTGTCATTTTCACTGTGGCCACTGTTTTTGTGACCTAGCTCCATTAAAATATTTAAGTGCATAGTTGACAAATTAATTAAATGCTTTTTATCTTTTCAAAGTATACCTTAAAATGAGATTTGTCAAGTATTTAATACTGTTATCGGCATAGGAGTGGGCAAATATGCTATATATATGCTATATATGCTATGCTATATATAATTATTATTGGAAATCAATTAACAACACAAAATAATGACAAATATTGTCCAGAAACCCTCATAGATTCTGCATTTAGCATGAAAAATATGTCAAACTGCAGCCCAACAGGCAACAGCAGCTGTCAGTGTGTCAGTGTGCTGACTTGACTATGACTTGCCTCAAACTGCATGTGATTATCACAAAGTGGGCGTGTCTGTAGAGGGGAGACTCGTGGGTACCCAGAGAACCCATTTTTATTCACATATCCAGAGGTCAGAGGTCAAGGGACCCTTTGAAAATTGCCATCCTTGCAAAACTTTAGTGTAAGTTTTTGTATCATTATTTAGGCTCCTTTCTGACAAGTTAGCGTGACATGGTTGGTGCCAATGAGTTGTTTCGGTTTTCTAGTTTCACATGATGTCAGTATCTTTAATCTAGCTCTAAAACTGAGCCCGCTACAACCTACAAATCGCAAGTTGTGTTAATGCGTTAAAGAAATTAGTGGCGTTCAAACAAATCTGCGTCACCACTAGATATCGCCAATCCTACACGCTGCTCAGTTAAATGATTAATCAGTTATCAAATCAATCACAAAATTTTTACATACTGTTTAGTGGTTACATTTTTTACAGTGCATCATATACTCTATAGCATCACTTATATCATAAGTTCTTGTGTTTTGTAAAGTAGCAAAAGCTGTCAGATAAATGTTGGGAAAAGAGTAGAAAGGACAATATTTCCCTCTGAGATGTAGAATGACAAGTGCGATTAAATGGACATACTCAAGTAAAGTACTGTACCTCAAATCTGTACTTCAATACTGTATTGGAGTAAACAGACTTATAGTAGTTTTAGTACTAATTAGAGCTTAGTATGGACTTAGTAGTTCACCAATGAGTATCTGCATGTTGTGAATAGACCTAAATTTGGGATGCATTAAGTCTACGAAGAACCCTGAAACAACAGCAGCAGCTCTGTAGCTTCACAAACAAGACAGCAGTAGGTGATCTGATTCCTACTGAGAAGTTTTAATGTTTTGGGTGGAGCATTCCTGATTTCATTGGCCGGTGAGGGACTGAAACTCTCCCCTGTTCCTCTCCAGAGGTGTTTTTGTGAGGGTGTTTTCTATTGATCAGGCAAACCGATGCCCCCGAACCAGCCAACAGAGAGCTGTCGATAACACCAGAGGGGAGGGAGGGTTGAAAATGACATTGAGGAAAGGTCAGCAGGCAGCAGAGTCCCTGGTACTCCAGCCCCACCCACACAGGACTACATCGATTTTATAGCAGTGCTGACCCTCATCCGAGCTGCTGGTGCCCAGTGACTTCAGAGAGACTCCGGTGGTCGGAGACAAACGTTTTAGAGCAACTATCAAATATTGTGATTAAAGTGATTTGAAACAACAGTTGTACACGTGACACATATGGAACATAGTTTATTGATTTTAACACAAGTTTGATTATTTAGTGATCATCTATATATGAGATTATGCACATTGTTGTGAAATAACAATGCTGCATAACCCTGAGGGGGTTTATTTTGAAATAATAACCGCTTAGCTGTACATTATCCCGCTCATTACATAATCAATGATTTCACATAAAAATGGTCCGCCAGAGTCCGACATCAGAACTGCGCCCATAGCAACAGTCTGTTATACATAGCAACAGTCTGCTATAAAGAAATAACAGACCATAGAACTCCGTGATTTGATCTGACCAATCAGAATCGAGTATTCATCACAGCTATATATAATGATGAGTGATATCAGCCTTATTGAAACTGTGGCAATGATTTCACCCTCATCACCCTGCCATTCAATGACTACATTTAAATGTAAAGACGGTTGTAACTACAAGGGGCAGTGGGCGTTAGAGAAGTGAGCCTGTGATCACAAGCCAAAGGACATTGGTTCAATCCCCCTGACTGGCCGGATAAATCTGGCTGGAGACCACTGGGGTGCCCTTGAGCCAGGCTCCTAACCCCACATGCTCCAATGGAGCTGTCCAGTGGCCAACAGATCAGACTGTGGTTGTACTGGGCAGCTATGTACCGTGAATTTGATCATGCCGTTTGGAGTGTCTAGAAACTTCATTCCATCTGATTTTAAAGGGCAACTCTGGTATTTTTCAGCCTGGACCCTATTTCCTCATGTTTTTGTGTCTAAGTGACTAATGGGGACAACAGTTTTTGAATCTGGGCCAGTATTGAGGGAGAGAGCTGTCGCCACTAAAGCTGTAATGTAATGATTTGGGGCAACACGGTACTGTCAGTTTACATCGACTAAAAGTGCTTGTTTTTCAACTAACAGGCTTAGATTGTTATTATAAGTGTTTGACGACATTATGGAAAGGACCCTGCAGAGAAATCAAACCTTTTTCTTACCTTGCTCTTGATCCGGTCTGTTTGTGAATGAGTCACGCTCAGAGAAGTCTCGTTCTGAAATCTGGCATCGCATCCCCCATTGTGGAAATCAGCTAAATATTCAGCCATGACATTGAAAATCTTTTAGATAGCACTAAGCTATACTTTCTGTACTCTAACATAACAAACTCTGACAACACTGACACCCCTCTCTCCAACTCTTACTCACGTTTCTACCGTTTCTTCTGGCAGCAAGTCTCATGACATATGGACAAATAAACCGGATGAAGCAAAAGACAAGAAAAAGTTGTCACTTGACACTTAAAATAACAATCTGAGCCTGTCAGTGGAAAAAAACAAGCACTTTTAGTGGATGTAAACTGGCAGTACCAGGTTGCTTCAAATCATTACATTACAGCTTGTTCAGCGGCTGGTGGCTGCAACACTCTCCCTCAATAGTGGACTAAATTTAAAAATTGTTCTCCTTATTAGTCACCAAAAGTATAGAAAAATAGGGTCCAGGTTGAAAAATACTAGCTACCCTTTAACTGAGGCATCTACAAAGGTTTTGACTTACAACCAAATCATAACTTCCTGGTATTATGTTAGCATCCCAAACACTCTCTGATGAGATAAGGTGCGTAATTGTCATTGCATGTTAAACACAGCACCACTGAGCTGCGCTCACTTGCTTCACTCATCCAAACTACTCTTAGATTTGTGCAATAACTGAGCCGGCTGCTGATCTCCACCTTCACCTGGAGCACTGGGTGTTGAAGTTGAGTTTGAGGCGTGGCGATGACCGGGCGGTGTCCTACTGGCAACGTGACACAACTAATGGAAGATGGATTTCCTTTCGGGTCGACTCGATTGCGTCGCACGCCTGAAGATCGACTTCACTGCCGCTCACGTTTCTCACATCCGGTGACAGAAAAACCCCTCTCAAACGTAACAACATCACACAGCTGAAGGTCAGCGAGGGCGTCGAGGCTGCTGATGTTTGTTTTCGGTTGACTTGGTGAAAGTACAGCGGCCGTCTTTGTGACGGGTGATCGAGGGAGGGAAGTCACTGAGAAGTTTGGCAGAGTGAGCCAAACACCATCTGCTGCTGCTCTCTGCTGATCCAGACCTCCGAGAAACAACATTTTCTACGCTGATGATGATGATGTCATGATCCCGGATGTGTGTGTGTGTGTGTGTGTGTGTGTGTGTGTGTGTGTGTGTGTGTGTGTGTGTGTGTGTGTGATTGACAACATGTGTGTTCCTGTGGGAGCATCATGTGTAGTTATGTACTGTGTGTATGTGTGTGTGTTTGTCTTTCATGATGATGGAGCAAACAGACCACCAGAGGCTATTATCTGCATCTCTGGTCAGCTCCCACTGTGTGTGTGTGTGTGTGTGTGTGTCATTCTGTTTGTTTAAGTGCATCCACACAATGTTGTTAATGTGCTCTAAGCAGCCGTTTCATTACTGTGTCCTCTGAGGATGGGGCTGTTTGAGGGCAGGGATGTCCAACCAGCGGTTTGTGGGCCAAACTGGGCCTCTATGAATAACTGTGTGTAGCCTCTTTCCGCCGCAGGAACCAAGGAAACTATTCTTTTAGGGACAAAGGAACCATTTTGACTGTAGAAACCAAGAGACTAAATTTGGTTGCTGGCCCCCCAACGTCCCTCTGTTACTGCTCAAACACAAACTTCAGGCTGCCACAACTTGCGTACCAGTCCAGTCTCAGCAAATGCCATACGAATGACACGGTAATTTGTAATTTTTCGTGCAGTAACAACACCTTGGTTGCGTTTTCCATATCATGTGTACACCATGTAGTCTGTCCTGACTGCAATACAAACACAGCCGTGTAAATACGCTCCGCTCAGAGCTGGTGACAGAAAGTATTTGAAGTAACGATACTGATGTTTGTGACGAGTTTTCACACTTATGTCACATTGTTTCTCTAATGTATTTTGCTTAATTTACTTGCTTATTTTAGCCCAATCATGATGATTTTCCTAAACCCAATTAAGTGTTTGTTTTTTTGCCTTAACATAAGACAGTTTCAATAACAGTAACTGTGGGGTTAAAATGACAAACGAAAAATGTTGGAGCTTTAAGAAAAAATTCAAATCCTTGGTCATATTTACCAACCGATGTTGACATGAACAATATTAGTTAATGTATTATCATTGTTACCCCAACTGCAAACAACACAAACCTTTGTATCATATCATCCAGAGAAAATAACAGATATTTAAAGCTCTGTAGTGCATTTCTGATCTGAGACTGTTAGTCAGCTACTTTCTCTGCTCAGACAGTCAGTGAGAGGAATCATCGGTGATACAGTGCTGACGGAAAAACAAGTGTGTGTCTTAATGGACGGAGGAGTTACTGTAAACCAGCAGAGACAGAAGGTTGGACTCATATCTGTGTCCTAAACCGCTTCACTTGAAGAAAATTGCTCTGATGTCCTTAGAGTTCAAAGAACTGCCATGAAAATATTATATATTTATATTATTTTCTACTTTCACTGAGTTTAATCTTTTAACCAACACCGGGCCTGATCATAATGACTAAATAATCATTAATTTACAGAACTTTTCATTCAATGCCATTTTGTTTATATAGTGCTGCTGTTTTTTTAATGAAAAAAAAAAAAAAAAATATATATATATATATATATATATATATATGCATCATGTTTTGTGCAGAACAATAACATGTCTTTGCCCAAACATGAGAAAATAGCTCAATCTGCTGGAAAATAGTAATAAGTACAATTTTGAATGCAGGGCTCTAAACTGAAAGCCTGGGGCTGGGTATTGTTTAAAAAATTACAATGCCATTACCAATACCAGCACCCTTAAAGTGAAACCGATTCCAGTAGAGTACTTCATTCGATACCCATCATGTGACTGGAAGCCGTGTGTTACCACTGATAACGCTGTCCCCCATCCCACGGTGGCGGGTCCACGTTGTTGCAGAAGCGTAACCCCGCCTATAGCCGCCAGCTCAAACATTTCCATGTTCAGAGCCATGTGCAGGCAGGCAATCTTGCGGTAATGGGCACTTGAGGTGACTGGCTGCAAGCACAACCATACAAAGTCATTTTTCTAGATCTGGGCACAAAAAGGATCAATTGTAGATATCGTTTGACTGTAGAAGTTTTGATACTGCTTGATAGTGGGTTATTTCAGTTGAGGTATCAAGTACCAACGTCCCCAGTGATGCACAAGAGTGAGACTATTAATTTAACTCCCTTCTATGTAATTAACAGGACTATTTTACTTTCTATTCATTTTACACATACCTGATTTGTCCCACACATCCTATGAATATAATGCTGATTTGACTAAAGAGCTGTGATTGGTTTGATGGGTTAAATGCAGACATTTGTGGAGTCAGACTGTCCAACGGTCGTCGACTTTGAGATGATTTTCTTAAGCAAAAACAACATTCGTGATTATTGGACTTTGTGTCTGAGTCAGTTCTGATGAACTTAAACACAAGGAGATGGATGGATGACATCACCACACCTGCCTGGGTGGAGGTGGGTGTTGTACATTATAAACCTTTGACCTTCTCTTCATGAGCCTGACAGCACACACACACACATGCACACACACTCTGCTGATAAGAGCAGTCCTCCCACTAACATTCAACCTACATTTTGTAACCTGGAAAGACCTTCAGGGGGACGTGTGTGTGTGTGTGTGTGTGTGTGTGTGTGTGTGTGTGTGTGTGTGTGTGTGTGTGTGCTGTGATATTATATAACACACACACAGAGCTACATTACACTGGGATAGGATGACAGACACATCACACTGGAGCCATTCAGACAAATGTACTGATACTGACTGGAACATTACATCTTTTATGATACACGTATCACAGTCGGTTTTGTCGTGTTTTGTGCTGACGTTCAAGACAGTTTGGTCAGATGTCTATTTTTAAAGGAAACATGCATTTTCAGGTTCACACTTTGTGGGGTTTCTACTAGAACATGTTTACATGCTTTAATATTCAAAAACACATTATTTTTCTCATACTGTCTGTCTGAATATACCTGTGTTCACCCTCTGTCTGAAACCTCCTGATAAAGCCCAGACTGCTCTGATTGGCTCACAAGAAAAATAAGGTGCACTGTTGCAAAGGTAGTTCTTAAGCCTTGGGTGATGTATTCTAATGAGCCTGCTTGTGATTTAGGAAGGGGAGCCACACACAGCCCACAAATAACTGACTGGGTTGTCTTATTTCACAGTCTGTGGGTTGGTAGCACAGACTGTATATAAGAAGTGGGCGTAGTCACTGTGGCGTCACCCACTGGTTTGTTGACTGCTGTTTTGAAGCCTTGAGTTTGGTACAGTATATCGGCCGTTGCCATCTTGTTTTTTTTTTTTTTTTTTTTTCGAACCGGAAGTGGCACGAGAGGGTGAAGCTAAGAACAACCAACAAACCAAACGCTGAATAAGACATTTTAGGCGACCAAATTGTTAAACTTTCATGAAGTGAAAACGCACTGTGAAAGGGTTAAACTTGTAAGACAAAAACACAGAAAACTCCCAGATTGGACAACGCTGTGGTAGCGACCTGTCAATCACAAAGTAGCGACCTGTCAATCACAAAGTAGCCGTGCCCTAAATCATAACCTGCTCTATGGTCTATTTGACTGTTAAGTGAGAAATGGGTCATTTTCATATAGACTTCTACACAATCAGACTTCTTTTTGCAACCAGAGGAGTCATCCCTGCTGGCTATTAGAAAGAATGTAAGTTTAAGGCACTTCAGTGAAAAAAGTTTTCATGTGTCCCCTTTATGGCTAAAGACTAGAATCCCATTAGATTTGATGCCATTCATGGTCTCCGGAGAATGAATCCTACTGACTTCAGTGATCCTCTGACTAGTCCTCCAGGATTAAATGTCTTGATAACATGGGTTTATGTAGCGCCTTTCAAGAAACACAAGTACGCTTAGCATATACACAACAGACACAACAAACAGAGCGTAACAGTAGCTAGAGGCCATAGGTCTTGTTGAAGATGTGGGTTTTAAGAAGCTATTTTGAAGGTGTCCAGAGATGGAGAGTTGAGAAGCTCTGTGGGGACAGAGATCCAGAGGGTGGGGACTGTCAAACTGAAAGCTCTGTCCCCAAAAGTTTGCAGGTTGATGTGGGGGATGGAGAGCTGAGCCATGAATAAGGATCTCAGCTTCCAGGACTGTGTGTAGGGCTGAAGGAGGTCAGTAGGGCTGAAGGAGCTACAAATCCCTATTTGTAGGAGGACTTTGTAGTTGTTGTAGAACCTGACTGGGAGCCAGTGGGAGTGAATGAGGGTGGAGATGATGTGTTACCATTCATCAGAATGAATTTTTATAACTGGTGGTTTCATGCAGTGCTGAAAAGTTAGATGCTGGCTAACTAGAGACATATACAATGGTCATGTGAGTCCATTTAGTTGAGCCAGTGCCACTAGCCATGTTTCTATTCATGTTTTTATTCGCATTTTGAAGTATCTGTCTGGAAAAGCTGTTTGGAAATTGCAAAATTTGATAAAACTCAAGCAGTTTTTACATTTGTTTGAGGTGGTTTTTGCCTTTGGCGAAAAAGAGTTGATGCGCCAAATGGATTTTCTGACAAAATTACGCTATAGCCGTGTTAATTCACTCCAAACCAGTTGATGGAAATGGACGTAATTCACATTTCCTTTTTTGCAACATTTCAAGTTCACTAAAAATTTGCAGGACATCTGAATCAGAACATGGCTAATGTTTCTGAAATTGTTTGTTGTTGGAAACGAAATCTCTTGGTCTTATCAAACTTTGTGCCTCTGAACGGGAGCTCAGTGGAAAGTCTCTCTGCTAACTTTCCACCTCTTAAATTCACTTTAAGTTTGAATTCATCTTTAGCAATCAGCCCCGTGGAACCATGAATATTAAAGGATAGAAGTGATGGACAAAAATACATAAAGTTGTAATAAACCTTAAATTATTCTCACGTTTTATGCCCAGTAGTTGCAGAGATGACCTCCGTCTGGTCCAATGTGTTGGAGGGACGAACCCACCGGCTGACCAGAGTCCTAAAATAAAAACTGACTGCAGGCTGTAATCAGTCATTTTGTAAGTGAAGGTGTCACTGTTTGCAAATGGAGGATCTCTCATTTTGGAACCAAACTCCAGTATATAGTCCCTCCTCTGTGTGTGTGTGTGTGTGTGTGTGTGTGTGTGTGTGTGTGTGTGTGTGTGTGTGTGTGTGTGTCGCTGCATGCTGCCGGCAAATGCAGTGATGACTCATGCTCACACACACACACACACACACACACACACACACACAAGCACCATCTGTTTGACAGGCAGGCTGAATCATACAGCGGAGGGAAGCAGGTGTGTGTGTGTGTGTGTGTGTGTGTGTGTGTGTGTGTGTGTGTGTGTGGTCCATTAGGATGTGGCGGCGGCAGTGCGCGGCTGCACAGTTCGACAGGCTGTCATCAACGGAGAGCGCTGTGACACTGTGACGGTGGAAACAGGATATACGCGAGATGTCTGAGTACAAAAGGCAAGACGGAGAGGGAGAGTGTTTTTATTTTTATATTTTACCTCGACGTGCTTCAGCCTCCGTCTCCATTTTTTTTTTTTTTTGAATATGAAGATTCAGTCTCTGCTGGCAGCTCAGACGATTTACAGGGTTTGTTTTGGTTTTCGTGTGTGTGTGTGTGTGTGTGTGTGTGTGTGTGTGTGAGTGAACACAGGTGAGTAATGCTATGTTCAGTAAGGACGAGGCCAACCAGCTGCAGATGCTGATGCTGCTGGCGCGTTATCAGTACTGCACATTTTCATTGGACAACAAACATGAGCTAGCGTTCCCACCACTGGTCCATCTTTTTTCAATCATTTCCTACATGTGACGCCATTTTTAGGTCCCAAAACCATCATTACTGAGTCACTAGAGAGATTAATAAGTCTTGACTTCCATCTTTAAACAATGACCTTTTTCTACTTTTGCAAGTAAGTGATCTTAACTTAGTGAAATTGAGTTTACAGCATCATTGTTGGGTCTTCCTTCTACAACTGTTCACCCCGTAGAGTCTTCTGGACTAGTATTGTTTGTTGGTACCATTTTTATGCATTTGAAACTTTCTGAAGAACTTCATGTCTGAATCAAAGATCTCTCTGCTATTATTTTTAAAGGCCTTTCAAATTTGACAACTTAAACTTTCTAAATGGTCTCCTTTGTATTTCCTGTTGCAATGTTTGTCAATGCAGTAGCTGACAGGAAGTAAACTTGGACCAAAGTTGAAATGAGTCACGAATTTGATGACTTTAGACTTGACAAAATCAGAAAGAGTTGCAACTGGACTTGGACTTTCACACCAACGACTCATGGAAAAAATGACACCAAAGATAATTTAATTTGTGTACACTTCACAGTGGTCAACAAAAACAAATTGCAGTATGCAGACCACACAAAAATTACAGAAGGAGTCTTGAATTACAGGAGACATAAAGGGCATTACATTTGGTGATCTGTCAGTCTTGACTTGGGATTTGACTCAGGACTTGCTTGTCTTGACTTGGGACTTGCATGTCTTGACTCAGGACTTACTAGTCTTGACTTGGGACTTTACTTAGGACTTGTTGGTCTTGACTTGGAACTTGACTTGGAACTTCTCACTCTTGACTGGACTTGCCAGTCTTGATTTGCAACTTGACTTGGGATTTGCCAATCATGACTTGGGACTTGACTTGGAGCTTCACAGTCTTAATTTGGGACTTGCCTGTCTTGACTTAGGACTTTACTTAGGACTCAAAGTCTTGACTCTGGACTTGACTTGGGACTTGTCAGTCTTGATTCGGGTCTTGACTCAACAATCTGGTATTAAAACAGTAAAAAGTAACTAAAGGTTATGTTGGCGCCGCCCTCCAGCTCGCTGGTCACCATGGTAGCTAATGTGCCTGTGTCTCTGGCCCGTTGTAGTGACAGCTACATTGTGCGCGTCAAAGCGGTGGTGATGACCAGAGACGATTCGAGTGGCGGCTGGTTGGCGCAGGACGGTTGCCTGAGCAGAGTGGGAGTGTGCAGGCTGCTGCCGAGCGAACTGCTGGGACGCAACACCTTCCTCATCCACGGAGAGCGCCTCAAAGACAAGCAGGTCGGTGCAGCGTCATTTCATGTCAATAAAGGTTTTCTTATTTAGCCTCACATCTTTTGCCATCCAATATTTCTGCAGAAGTCACTGCCAGTCAAACAGTTTGGGAGGGATTGTTTCTTTAAATGCCATTTCTGTAGATGGCTTGTTTCTTTGCTGCTCAGGTTTCTTTATTCTGTCTGTTTCACCCAAAAATGTAGAATATGTACATATAAAGCACATGTAGAAATAATCACTGTTTATTTCAAGACTAACGCCCTTTGGCATAGACGTTGGGCTTTGTAATATTGCAGACCTGTTACATGCACACAAACCATATACCACGCTGAAGGAAAGGGAGGAGGTCGTCTCATCTTGTTTTTCCGATCTGATTTCTTTCCAGGTGATTCTGGAGTGTTTCTTAAAGAAGGATCTGGTCTACACGAAGGCCACGCCGACATTCCACCACTGGAAGGTGGACAACAGGAAGTGTGGTCTGACCTTCCAGAGCCCGTCCGATGCCAGAGCCTTTGACCGTGGGGTGAGGAAGGCCCTGGAGGACCTGACAGAAGGTATTCACCGGTCATATACATACAGCTCAAAGTATAGCAAAGTTGGGCTACCTTTTAAGAGCAACTGTGTTTAGGAGGATTTAGCCAATACAAATTATATAAGACTGATTGTAAAGATATTGTCTTTGCACATTTTTTGTGAATTTAAACAAAACCCAGCTGATTCATGTTTACAATACTTCCATGCCTGCATCTTTATGGCCAGCTGAACTGGACTGGTACTGATGCAACCCAAAGCCACATTATGGCGTTATTTAATCCATTACTGACTGTTAAGGGCAACACATTGACTACACTGTAAATTAAATAATAAAATCCAAACCGTAGTTTAATAAGTAATGGACATAGTCACCATGATGTCACCCATTGGTTTGTGTACTGTCATTTTGAAGCCTCAAGTTTGGCATTTTGTTCATCACCATCTTGTTTTTTTGCAAATATAAGTGACACGAGAGGATGGAGCTAAGTACAGCCGAATGCTGAATAAGACATTTTAGGCAACAAAAATGTTGAAATTAACTTTCATGAACTGAAAACACACTGTAAAAGACAATAACACGGACAACTCCCAGACTGGACAACACCATGGTAGTGACCTGTCAATCACAAGGTAGCAGTGCCCTAAAGTATATGCTGCTTTATGGTCTATTTGACTCTAAATGGGACAATAATTTACTACATGAACATCATGCTGTATTGAGGAAGGCTTGAAACTAGTGATTGAGACCATAAACTCATGTTTACAATGTTTTATTGGGTAATAAATCAAGTCAGAAGTAGGGTCATTTTCTCATAGATTTCTATACAATCAGACTTCTTTTGGCAACCAGAGGAGTCGCCCCCTGCTGGTTGTTAGAAAGAATGACAGTTTAAGTTACTTCAGCATTGGCTTCAGTTTTCAGATCCAGGAGTTGCTGACTGGTCCAGACCGCGTTTCAAACTACTGTTGGTGTGAAAGCAGTTAAAGAAAAGTTATAAAAGAAGTTGTGTCCTCCTGTGTGTCCTCCAGGGTCGACCACGTCCTCATCAACGCTGCAGAACGAGGCGGAGCTCGGAGATGACGACGTCTTCACGGTGAGAAACTCTTCCTCTTCCAGCTGTTAAAACACTCATGAACACTGAGGATAGCTTCAATAAACTGCGTGCAGTAAATGTCCAGTATCTTTTTTCCAACTTCATTTCCATCCTTCCCTCTTATGAACCCATTATTCCTCCTTTTTTTAATACAGTGCATCAGAATTCATATTTCTGGATGCAAACTGTTTTTCCTTCTCTGGTTTCTGGATTGTTTCAGGAGGAAAATAGGGAGGGGCTGTTTTTGTTATTTTGGGTTTGGATTTGGACCGGAGATGCTGCTTTTTGTGTGTGTGTGTGTGTGTGTGTGTGTGTGTGTGTGTGTGTGTGTGTGTGTGTGTGTGTGTGTGTGTGTGTGTATGTGTAGCTTTGTGGGGTGTCAGACAGGAAGTATGAAGGACAGGAGGGGTTTGGTATCCTGTGCTGTTTATGACCAGACACGTCTCCGTCCTGTTTGGGATTTGTCACCAACAGGCACAGCCACACACACACACACACACACACACACACACACACACACACACACACACACTTTGTTTGAGACACATACGGGTTTTCCTTATTTCCTTTCATGTTCGTAGAGGTAAAACAAACTGTGAATATTGATGCATGTTTTCTTATGTGCACACTAGGATGTTCCTGCTTTAAAGGAATGTTTCAGCACTTTTTTGCAAATGGCCTTATACATCAGACTGACACACACGGGTACTTCACAATTAAAAAAAAAAAAAAATCAAGGCCACACCCACTTTTGGGGGAGAGAAAACCAAAGATCCCATAGATGTCAATGCAATTCAACATATGCTTAGATCGTAATTTTGACAAATTCGTATATGCACTCATCAGTTTAGTTTAAAACACAGCTAATAATTATTGTGCTCTAGTCTGAACCTGAGCGTTCACAATACCTCAATAAATTAAGGTTGCTCACCACCATGTCCCTTCAGTCTTCCCCCAACTAACACAGTAGCCAGATATTGTTTATTCAGATTTTTATACATATTTGATAGAATCAGGTCAGGCTACTTGTTGTCTTTAAATAACCAACCCGTTAATAGCCAACTGTTTGATCTATAGGCTGAGATGTAGTTGGCGACAGCAGTCTTGTGCTGCTATAATGTTAATGTATGACTATACTGCTGCAGCCTCCCAATCAAGCTAACACTAGCTAGCCATGTTAGTCGCTGTCACCAGCATCATTTACTTTGTATTCACTTACAGTGAATATTCATTTATCATATGTGCCTGAAATCTCAGTGTGAAAGCCTCGGTTAAGCCGCTGCACAACAGCTTTTTGTCATTTTCTCTTCCGTGACATCGAGTTTCTTTCCTCCAAAATGCAGCGCAGCCTCAGCGATGACGTGATGCTGGTCTGGTCTATAGCTTAGAGTTTCTGTCTCCTCCACCTTCATCCTCAGTCCAATGAAGGGACCAGGCCCTGCTTCCCTTTTCAGTCCAGTTTTTCCGTCTTTTCATTGGTTTCAAAGAAAAAGGATGTATTGTTTCCACGGGATGTCCAGCACTGGAGAAAAGAGTGTGACCTGTCAGTAAATCCGTCACTGAGATGCCTGTTTACATAGCTGGCCTCATTTGGAGGAGAAACTGAGGGGAACGAGGCTGATCCACCCCGGCTGCAGATCATTCCCGTCCGTCCTGTCTGCAAGACTGAAGTCTGGCTCCCCGAGGAGGAGGAACAGGACGGGTCTTCAGCGCCTCGGTGGCGCTCGGAGGACAATGAGGATGTTGATCAACCTTCGTCAGGAGTAAATAAAACCTTCCTTGTCATGATGCAATGCTTCCTCTGGAGGCCCCTGAATAACGCAGGAGATCTGGACAAACTGCTGGAATGTGATTCTTGGAGAATAGCGGGAGGTTAAATGATGTAGTTCTGTAACGATGGAGGTTTTGAGCTCTGAACTACAGCTATGTCAGGTTCAGTTTTACATAATTTGCAATCCTGCAAAATAGTTTTGTGACATTTTATCTAATAGACTCTAATAGACTAAAGCAGAGGTTTCTCGGCTATCGAGGGTCTGAACTTTGGCAGACAAACAGCAAATCTGAACTATTTACTCTTATTTTTTTATGCTTCCACACCAGCGACAGCCATGGTGCTATGTTTATTTCCGATACCTCAGGAACTTTTGGCACATTTGGCACAAACATCCACTTGAAGAATGACCTGATCAGATTTTTGTGGTCAAAGGTCACCGTGACCTTACAAAACATGTTTTTAGCCATAACGCAAGAATTCATATGCTAATTATGACAACTTTACACAAATGTCAATAGGATATTAAGGATGCTCACGTTGCAGTCAAACACTCAAAAGCATATTTACAGAACTCACCCCAAACATCATCCCTAACATCAGCAAGATAAGAAATTGTTCTTGCACAGTAAAAACTAACCTAGAAATGTGAGAAAGCAGCTTACTCATTTTGCTGTGAGGTTCGTTAGGTTCTTCAGTTCCTCAGTTTTGCAGCATTTGTATAAGTCTTCTTGTGTGATCCGAGCGAGCCACATGAAAGCTGCAGCTTGTGTCGGCCCTGAGGATGACGCAACCCAACACACGCCGCCGAGCGCTCACAGGGCCGCAGGCCGCAAAACGTCGGGCTGGGACTCATTTAAGACAGACCCAATAAAAACACAAAAGACTTCAGAGACGATTCCGTCACGCTGCTCTGGTTCTGGAGGTCTTTTATTTTTCCTCCTCATTCTTGTCTAATTGCACACAGAAGTCTGGTGGAGTAAAGCTCAGGTGGTTTCAGAGAGGAACTGAGGTGATATACTGTATGTCACAGTGTTTGACATCTTGCATGCATATTTGAACAACTGCACACAGTGGGTTAACTTCTCAGGTGGAGGCAGATCAGCAATCTGTCGAGAGGTAAAAGGTCAATGACGTCACACTGTCGCACTTCTGGATTTAAACAGTGTAGTATATGTTAAAAAAACAATCTCATCAAGCGGTCTATTAACTGTTCTGCACTGGGTTGCACCCAGTTCAAACATAGTCTAGTTTGAACATAATTTCTAAATTAAGTCAAAATTTACGATCTACTAATACTTTAATAGCTGCACCAGCTGAAAAAAGTCCCATCATAAGAAAACATTACAACGTACAGTAAATGCTCATAGTAGGTGTAAAGTCCTCTGTAAGATAGCAGTTGTCATGGTGCATTGTTTTGGAAGGCGAGATAGCTTTGCAGTGGATATTTGTATATTGTTTTGTGTTGTTAATTGATTTCCAGTAATAGATATATACATACATTTGCATAAAGCAGCATATTTGTCTACTCCCATGCTGATAAGAGTATTAAATACTTCAATTAACCAATCAGTCAACATTTATTTGAATGGCCCTTTACAACAACCAAAAGGTACCCAAAGCGCTTTACATTAACATCAAGGAATGAAAAGGTAACATATCATAAAATCGGAAAAATGTGCATAAAAAGCAAAAGGAAAATGTCACAGCGATACGAGGTATTAAAAGCCATTCTAAATATAAAAGTCTCGAGGTTAGAGTTTAAAAAGTGCTAGGTCAGTGATAGTGCAAAAGCACGATCACCCCACAGCTTATACCTCAACCTCAGGACTTCAAAGATAAGTTGACCAGATGACTTCAGAGCCCTGTTATGCTTGCGGAGAGTCAAAATCTTCAACAAATAAGGTGGGGCTTCAAAATCCAACATCAGTACGTGAACAGATAAACAATATGCGATTAATTTCATTTAATTTAACACAATTATCTATGGACAAGCGTGTGATTAACAGGGATTAGTTAAGAGAGAACTTACGTGCAGGTGGTGCAACAGGCTGCCGGAGCTTTTGATCAGATCACACATTGTTCCTCAGGAGATGGCGTTTTCCCAGATGACGAGGAGATGTTCAACTTTGAAGCCAGCATGAGCGAGAAAGCCTTAAAGTGCTCCTAATAAAACAGAAGTTTTAACATCTACTTCTTCCCTGCTCACAGCAGGTGTTTTCAATCAGCTATCAAAGCCAGAACACCTGCTGGGCGTGGTCAGACGTCCAACATACCTGAGTGTGTGAGATCATGTGCACTGAAGCAGCTGCACATTTTTAACCACCTCAGAATGAGTCTTTTGGTGCCTTCAAATGGGGTCATTCTTACCGTGATTAGGAGCTGGGCCCATATGAACGCCCCCCTCATGTCGTATTCACGATCTCATACTGGAAAGTTTCTGAAAGCTCAGAGTTCACGACTTGTGACGTGTTTGTTGGCGTTGTGAGAAATGGTGGAGCCCATGGAAGTTCATTTATTGGTGCATAATAAGTTAACATTGTACAGTATATTGTAATTTTAGCCATATATTGTTTTTCTTGGTAATTTTATAATATGTCTGAGGAAAATGTTGATATTCACAACGACGTCATCTTTCTCCTCTGTCATTGTGCCTTTGCATTTCCTGAATTGTTAGGCTCTGTGGCTTCTAGACTCAGACAGTAACGTTAATATTGTTGTTGCTTGGCGGCAGTGTTCTTCACAACTTAACCACTTGAACGCAACACATGTCGTGTTCACAGCTTCCCATCTCGTAAACACGGGTTCACGAGTTCCATTTGAAGGCACCATTTAACCTCCCCGCAGCTCTTGTTCACACTGTCTCCTCTCTTTCCTCCAGACGGCCACCGACAGCTCGTCCAACTCGTCCCAGAAGAGAGAGCCAGCGATGCACACGCTGGCCCCGCACAACTTCTGCGAGGCCCGTCGGCACCACTGCATCCTGGGACATTTCTACGAGCACCACCGGCCCTCTGATCACTACTTCCTGGACCAGGTGAGTAGAGGGTCAGAGTGGGAGCCGCAGCTGGGATTGACTGGACTCAAGATCTAATTCAACCTGCAGCTCTACTTTCAGTGACCCACAGTTAGATAGAGATGCACATTAGAAGAAATCAGCTTGTCCTCGCAAAAAAGATTATCTGGTAACACTTCATTTTACAGGTTCGCAAATTTCATGGTAATTAGGTGATAATTAGCAAGTAACCTATTTGAAATTTCTTTGGAATTACTGCCAAATTACCCCAATACTTACTTCAAAATTTATCGGAATTACTTTAGTATAAACATTTATTTAATAAACATTTATATATAATGATTGTATGCTGAAATAGCATATAGTGGTTAAAACAGGTAATAGTATAATAGGGCCCTTATGCCTGAGAAGCACTGCTCTTCATTAGAAGTGGAAAACCAAAACTAAGAGTAGACACTCCGATCAGGCATAAATCTCACTATTGTGACTTATTGTCTACACAAATGTAACCTGGTAGCTGATGTAATGATTCAGAAGTTATTTGCTAAGTGCTATCAATTTATCTGCAGACATGGAAATAAAGCATACCAATTAACTTTGTATTAATTTCCTGGAAAGGTGTTAAATAAATTACCAGGGAAATAACAGATTAATAATAATTATTAAATAATGTTAATTTTTAAAGTAATTGTCGATCAATTGTGAGGTAAATATTGGGGTAATTTGACCGTAATTCTAAAGACATTTCAAAGAGGTTACCTGCTAATTATCATCTAATTAGCATGAAATTTGCAGATCCGTAAAATGAAACGGCAATTATTTTTACATAACTCTTTCTTGTTGGTTTTATTTAATGATTAAACTCGTCTATCTACAAATTCTGTTCTCATTCAACTAAACTGCATTCTCAGTTACGTTTTGAGGGAAATGTATTTTCTCCTGGACTACTGAAATTGTGATGTGTGAATAAACATGCACATTGACAAATGTTTTCAGCTGAATCTGTCATGAAATGATTGTTTATTAATAAATCAAAGTTGATGAATCTAAGTGTAATTTGGTTACCAGTACATTATATAGGATATTGTATATATTATAGAATATCGCTATAATAAGGACTCCAAGTTCACAAACATAGACAGGGAGTGCAAACTTCTCAACCAGTTTGCCTCTCTGACCCACAATGCCTCTGGCTCTTGTGTGCTACAATAATTTGGATCTCATTTGACTTAAATTTGCCCTGCGGAGTTTTCGTCTACACAAATAAAAGTTTACATTCAGTGTTGCTCGCCCCAAACTAAATGTGTCTGACGTTCTTCAGAAAGCATCTGGAAAGATGATTTTTAAACCAAACTTCACAAGGAACCTTTAATTTACAAAAAGGTGAAAGATCTCTGTAGTGGTAATCGGGTTCCTACACTAAAAGAAAGGTCAAGTAGTGCTGAAAACATTATGACCCCTTTGATCCAGGTTGTACAGAAACATTATTATAAATGTGGCATATCTGCAAAGTGTGGTGTGTTGAGATTTATTCGTAGAACATATTTGAATCAACTAACCATGAAGAATCCATCAGGCCTTGCGAGGAAAGCGGGACTGTTGTTTGCAGCTGTTTCTGCTGACCTCATGTCCCCCTGGAGGACAAAGTCTTTAAATCTCTTGTGTGTGTCTGCAGGCGGTGCACATGTTCCCTCGTCACGTCAGCTTCCAGGTGGAGGAGGAGGAGATTGTACGCATCAACCCCCGCGAGCGAACCTGGCTCACTGGCTACGAGGACTACCGCCACGCCAACTCCACGCGTGACAAACTCACCCAGCCCGACAACCTCGACGCTTATGTACACTTCGCCAAGAGCGAGCCGACCAAACACGACTACACCTACCCGTACCCACTGGGCTGCGATGTGCAGCGAGGCTGCAATGGCAAACCTGGTTGCCTGGAGCTGGGCAGCAGCCACAGAGCGGTGGTGACGGTGCAGCCGCGAGCCCTGCAGCCCAAAGGCAAGAGGCGGAAGGAGGACGGCGAGCGTTCGCGCTGTGTTTACTGTCAGGACATGTTCAACCACGAGGACAACGGGCGGGGCCGATGCCAGGAAGCACCTGACCCCATTCAGACCTGCATCAGGCGGGTCAGCTTCATGTGGTGCGCGGACAGTCTACTGTACCACTGCATGTCAGACCCGGAGGGGGATTACTCGGACCCGTGCTCCTGTGACACCAGCGATGAGCGCTTCTGCCTGCGCTGGACGGCGCTGGTGGGGCTGTCGCTGCTGGCCCCGTGCATGTGCTGCTACGCCCCCCTCAGAGCGTGCTACCGCTGCGGCGTGGCCTGCCGCTGCTGTGGCGGGAAACACAAAGCTGTGGGCTGAGGCGTTGCAGGCACCGCCCCCTCACAGAGACAGCAAAGACTCATGGGAAACGGAGGCCGCTGTGATTTTGTTGTTGTTGTTGTTTGTCTCGTCTCCGATTTCCAGAAGGAGGAGAAGAACTTCATCTCAACAGATGGAAAAAAAAAAATGTTCCCTGTTGTTTTATGTTCTTATGTCTTTTGTGACATTGGGGACCAAATGGCTTCCAATTCTCACAAAGACTGAACAAAAAAAGATTAATTTCTATATAAAATTACATATACTGTGTGTATATATATGTATATATATATATATACACATATATACATATATATGTATGTGTGTGTGTGTGTTATATATATATATATATATATATATATATATATATATATATATATATATATATATATATATATACAGGTACCTCATATTTTTACACTCGTATTTCAAAGGCTTGACTTTGTCATTTCTTCAGCGTTGTGTGAGGTCGGTCGGTATGAATGTTGGTGAGTTTGTAGAGGGAACACAACACGCTGCAAAACATTTTAACCATAAAACATTTTAGGACGCACACCATCATTACAGAAAAAAAAATGTGGTGAGATAATTTCACTTTAAAGGCTGAGTTCAAAAATTTAAAGGTGCTATTGATAACACTCATCCACTAGACGTTCCACTGTATTTACTTCACAACAAGTTGTTGCCAGGCACTTACAGTTGATCTCAGCCATTTATCTGTTTTTTCCACATTAACTGACGACCCAGAGATACCACATGATACCAACATTGTTCTACTGTTGGCTCACAAGCCTTGCTAGAAATGGGAACCAAATGTCAGGTATCGTCTACAGAGATAAACAAAACATTCATTTTGGACCCGCCACAGTTTTTAAATGATTTAGTCACAAGCATAATTTTTTTTCAGGAAAAGCCATACTTTTATTCAGCATCTTTCTAAAAGCTCTAAAAAATGTTCGTCTACATAAAAATGTTATCAATAAGACCTTTAAGAAATATTTACTTTTTTCAAGTTAGATGAGAAGATGGATATCAGTCTTATGTCTGTGTTATGTCAGACTGGACAAAAACAGGAGACGTGGGTATTCTTAACAAATAATGTGATTCATTAACCAAAAAAATAATCAAAACAAATAGATGGTAGGAAGCTGTAAAGTCAGTCGTGTAAGGAGAGGATGAGTGAAAATGTCACAAGGCAGAGATGTGTGGTGAGGACTGGCTCTTATGTATGGGGGACACCTGGCCCAGGTGTGTCCCATGCCAGTGATTACCCTCCAATCAAGGCCTGCAGCCTCAGAGAGAGAAAGCACAACAACAGCAAACGCCCCAAGCAGAGGGGCCGTCACAGTTATGCTGCAATTCATTGACCTTGTAAATCGGAGGTCAGAGCCGGAGTTTAGGAGCAAAGAGACAAAGAGATGGCACTGCAGTAGCGCTACTGCCATTTTGGACTAAAAACACCAATGAGTCTGGGGCCATGGATGTATAAAGAGATTAATCAGAGGATATTTTCTTTTTATGAGTAGCCTTCATGTAGATCATTATGTCCTAAAAGTTGTAAAATTAACAACAGCTATAATAGCTGAATCCAGAGTTATTTTCCTTGGCATCATGAACATGCATCAGATCCACAGGACTGCACCACCCTGCATGATCATATGACATATCCCATTCTGCCAGCTTCCTGCTAGCTGTATACGGCTGTAATAATGGATATATTGGCTGTGATTCACCACGTTTTATTATCTTATAATACACCCATATACAGCTGTATGCTGTAAGCCTGTACCATGGTGGATGGTGGATGTATTAACGTCTCCGTTACCAAACAACCGACTATCGGCCAGTAGCTAGTAGTGCCAGTAGCATGACATAGACAGAGTTTAATGGAGTTGTAGGCTATTTACTAACATACGGGAAAAAACCCAGGACACAACCTCTGATACATCCATGGTCTGTGGTCTATTGTGCATCTATTCTGGATCCTTGACATGAAAAAGTTAGAAATTGCTCTCAAAATCTGTGTGCTGGATTTTTCTAACTTCCATTTCTTTTCATCGCTCATTTTATGCTCCTCTGGGAAGCGACTGGGCAACAAAAGTTAATAAATTCAAAAGTCAGTAAATAGTTATAATAGGATGCATATTTATAATATTTTTATTCAATACAGGCCATTTTGGTAGAGATATTCAAATGGCAACAGTTTAATATTTTGTTTTACTTTTGTACGGCTCTTTATAGGCGGATGTTTTACTGGTTGTCGCTTTCAGTTCAAAATGGCGAAGGTGTAGCTTTGCTGCAGGGCACTGATGTTGCAGTGGAACGAAAAACGGACTTTTCTTAGCAATATACGTTTTGTGTCAGAGCTGGGAATGACGTTACACCCTTATTGACTGTTTTCTAAGTACAACAAGCCAGAAGATTTAATGGTGTTTGCACCAGCCAGGTTAGCCATTGTTAGCAATACCAGTTGACAACATTATACCAGTCTTTTGTGCATACGAACACCATAGTAACATGTCCACAGATAGAAGTTGGACAGTACTGTGTGTAGGGCTGATTTAATGGACACAAATGGTATTTACTACAGCTCATTGACTGTTGATGCACAGAGTGGCCATCTTGGATTTTGAGGTCAGGGTTGGTGAGTTTCGTTTGTCTTTCCCAGCCAGAAATCGGACTTCAGGGGGCGTTTCGTTTCAACTCAAAATTCCAACTTCCTAGTTCAAATGGAACGCCCCAGCATCAAGTATGGATTCAGTACGTTCTTAGCCTAGCTTAGGAGGGGGAATTCGCTAGACTGGTCCTGTCCAAAAATACATCTACCATCACTCTAAAGCTGCAAATGAACATGTTACATCCAGTTTAATCTGCACACAAATAGAAATGTAAAAGCAACAAAGGCCAGGCTAGCTGTTTCCCCCTGCTTTCAATGCTAAGCTAGGCTAACCATATCCAGCTCTGTACTACCACCTGAGAGTGGTATCAAAGCTAATGTTCCTCTCTCCAACATTGATTTTTTTCTTTCTCTCATTTATTCTAATGAATTACAGAAGGTGAATGTTTTGCAGCTCTGGTTCCCTGACGTTCAGCAGAGGAACTGAACTGGTTTGAAAGCCGCTCTGTTTACCTCCCAGCAAACTGAATCTATCTATTCAGTTGGCTGTGCAGTAAGCTGGCGCTTCCCAGTCTTGAATAATCCAGAAACACAATGATGATTTGCCGGACAGTAACTGTTTGCAAAACTGCACATCAGAATGATAATTTAAATTTGAATAATTAATGTTTTGTGCAGGTTAGTCAGACAGTTTTGCAGCTAAAAACAAAACACAATTAACACAGTTGAACCTCATTGAATCGTCTCCTGCTGTGTTGCGTACTGGTCATACTGGTCTGTCTTTACTGGATTGTGGTTTGTTTGATTGTAAGAACAAAAAAAACCCAGTGAGAGCAAAGCTGACAGAAGACTGCTTCAGATACTCAAGCTTATTATGTTTGTATGCAAACTGTTCTCATACACCGTTCGTAGCTATACTTATGAAAAGTAAATGCACTGTAATTCCTATATTTCCCACAAAATCCATTCGTATGTAATCCATGTAATCGTCAGGGTAGATGGGTGGGCCAAAAAACACCAGACTTTCACACGGGAGACTGCTGTTTGTGTCCCGTATGAAACCAGAATTGTCACGTAACTTCTAAAATTAACCAAAATTACAACACTTCACTTATTTTAACCCAAACCACGATCTTTTCCTAAATCCAGCTAAGTAGTTTTGTTGCCTAAACCTAACCAAGTTGATCTTAATCTAAGTATTTTTTGTCACAGAACTTCCATACTGAAGTTATGCCACTTTCGGTGCAGCATAACTTAATCACAATTTTTTCCGAAACCTAACTAAGTGGTTTTCGTGCCTACACCAAGTTATTTCCTGTGAAGACAGAAACTTATTTTGAAAAGACTGGAGCGCAAATTGACGCTGGCCATTTGTACGAAAAGGCATGAAAAATGAGGAATCTTTTCGTAAGATATCATACGAACTGTATGAAAATGTGTGTGACTCTGAGAGCTGGGTATCAAAAAATATTCTTTTTTATAGTACAAATATCAGCACGAATGCCAGAAAAGTCATTGACCATTGTCAGAATCTCAACTCAGACACTTTCCGCACATTACTTTACAAATTCACAAAATGTCTGACAACAAAAGTTTTGGGTTGGCGTGTTTCTCCTTTATCATTATTTTAAAAGAGTTTCCCAAAAGGAAGGCAAAAGAAAAGATAGAACGAACTTTGATTCCACAACATTTTTACAAAATGAGCACAAAGTCTGAAAATGCAGATAAACACTTTAACAGCAGTAACTACTCTTCCTGTCCACATCATGTATTTACAATACTTCAATGAGAAAAACAAAACAAAAACAACAAATCTCACATCCTAGCCAGTTCACAAAAAAAGACAATAATAAACAAAGTGTTTAGCGTGCAATAAGGAGGCCTTTCTTCATTTCCATGTGTCAATTGTACGCCATGTATGCTGCCCGCCTTTTAACCAGAAGACCAGTGTTCAAGACCATTTTTTGTTTTGTAAGTTACATTAGTGACGTTTGTCATGTGACAATTGTTTTTTTATTGGTTTGTGATGTATTTTCTCTAGTTTTGTTATGTTGTTTCTGTACATGTTTTACTTAGTTTACATACTTATTTGAAGCCCAACCATGACGTTTTTCCTTAACCCAAGTGTTTTTCTTGCTTAAACCTAACTGTGAACATCTGTGTGGCGTACAAATGACACGTGGAATGTCGTGGTTTTTTTTACACCTTCCTGTGAGACCGAGTTGAACATCCATATACATCATAATACACCAACAATACTAATAACAAACACAATCATTCAGAACCTGTCTAGTAGAACAGATACAAAATTAGATCACCTCTTAGAGCTTAAGTAATCAATAAATCAACACACATCCTCTGATTACAAATAAATTAGGATGGATAAAGATGGACTCCATTTCTCATGTAAATAAATACAAACAATTTAAACATTAACACACTGAACATTTTATGTCATTATTTATGACTTTACGGTAAGGTGTCGCTCCATAATTTATTGAGTATCTTTCATGGTAAAGAAATGGATTCAATCTTAATCTCTGTTTTAAGACTTTGTGCTCATTTCACAGACTGTTTATTAACAGTGTGAGCGAGAGGCCTGATGAACACTGAGTGGTTGTGATTCTCCCAAAGCTAAAACTAGTGAATAAGCTACAGCAGTTCTGCATACAAAACCTCAGTATTCATCACTACACAGAGGAACAAACTTCAAGCTAAATTATTTTTTGTCCTCGTCATGCAGGCGGGAGCAGGTGCTTTGGTGTTTTCTTTCTTTCTTTCTTTGTTTAATTTTCTTGTGTCTTCACTTAATGATCACGTAAAAGTTTTGACAACTCATAATTCTCCTGTGTGGAGACAAGCTAAACAACCAGTCGGACCGTTTTCTGTGATGAAGCAGCTCCTGCAGTTTGTCTTGTGTAACTTCAGTTTAAGTCTTAAAACTGCTAAACATTTTCCAAACGACACCATCAGTTGTTGGTTTGATTTCCTTCTTACGAAGCCGCCACTGGTCTCAGGTCAGTTTTATGAAAACTTGCAAAGACATGAAACTTGTTTTGGATCACTGATCTTTAATTTAGCTTTTAAAATTTTGGATTTGGATTTTTTTTTTTTTAGTTTTCCAGACATCCAATCATTTGCATAATATATCAATAAGAAAACTGTTTAACATAAAATCTACATTAATGTTCATCAACGCCACATTATCGTAATGTTAAGGTTAAAGTGCAGATTTATGGGTCAGATATGCGCTACAATATGCACTATGGTAGCATCCGAAAGTTTTCTCGCCATTCTTCTCAAAGTTGGCCCTCAACTAGAGGTCCAATCAGGTCTGGCGACGTTGGCGGTACAACCTCATTTTAATCAAAACGAGCCATCCTCTGAGCTGGACACATGACATTGGTCTCTATGCACAGCCAGCTGTGAGCCAGGTGGTCAGGAACCCTTGTGGATATCTACGACATCATTCTAACTAGTCAAAATTTAATTTTAGATATCTAAAAAGGACAATGTAGAGATCTATGATTGGGGGAATTAAAGCTATATTGAACTGGAATTATGACTAGTCTAAATTAAAATGTAGATATGTGAAACTGGAATTATAGATATCCACAATTGTGTGGCAGATATCAATAATGTGAATTTTAGATATCTGTAATGAGAAATACCATACACATGAATAGCAAAAGGAGTTTGAATCATTATAGACAAAATGTAAAAATACGGATAATCATGTAATTTAGAGTTTTGCCTAGTCCAAATAGGAAAGGAATTTTATTTGTCATAGGTATATAGGTACATACATGAAATTTGATTTTTAACTTTAACCCATACCAAAGATTGGGAGGAGTGTTCGGCTGAGAGCAATTCGCAGTTCAGTGTCTTCCTCAAGGACATGGAGATAATAGGAAGTGAGAATCAAACCGTTGACCTGACGGGTAAAGGTGAACCTCTTGTGGGCTCGTCCGGGATTTGAACCCGGGACCTCTCGCACCCTAAGCGAGAATCATACCCCTAGACCAACGAGCCACGTGCAAAGGTCAGGATATCCTGAATTAGATTTTTGACTAGGAAAAATGATGTTGCCAGCTTGCTATACGCATACTCTGACATTACAAGTCAAAACTTCTGTCTGCACGACGACGCTGACAACAAATTTTTTGAAAATCTTCACCCTGACTGGAGGTTTTCCAAAGCTCTGTTTTCAGTGACCTAAAGCGCTGTTTGCGTGGAGATGAAAGGTAGAAAAATCTACAAAAATACCCATGTACAAGGCCTGAGTCTTGTTATGTAATTCAGAAATAAATGGAAACAATTGACCAGAAAGGTAGAAAACATACATCGACTTTTCTAAAACGCAGCACATAATTTACAAAAATAACTGTAATGTAAAGTAGACATGATTAACAGTAACTCAGCCAAAACAGGTGTAGTCCTTAAACGGCAGGAAAATAATCTCACAGCGGCGTCAACAAAGTTGTTGACTGGTTTTATTTATCTGTAGCAAGTTTCAAGTCTATTTGCTTTTCATGGAAATTTCAGGTTCAAACCAGTTGCTACCTGAATGGTATGAACTAAATTAAAATAACTAATGGTTATGAATTGGAAGATGTTTGGCAGTGATGTAAAACATAAAACGTGCAGGCAAATTGTATTAAATGTCTACAGCATACAAAACCGCCAGAAATAAATAAATGCACCTTTAGTTTAATAAGAGACTCTGAAGACTGAAGCGAGCAGCAATCAGGAGGAGTGAAGCCCTCTGTTATAAAGCTGTCGTCTCTGTCTGTCTGTCTGTCTGTCTGTCTGTCTCACCTCTCTCTGCTGTGTTTCCTGTCAATCAAGCTTCATGATACCGCTGCCATCCGTTGTAGAGAAGATTCCTTCATTTACTTTTATATCTGTGGCGAGGAAAGTGAACCAAAAGCAGTCAGTGCGTCGGGCGCAGCGTCTCCGACCTGCGCTCACTTCAGCTATTAAAGGAAAGTGCCTGAAGCCTCCTCTTCATTTCTGTCCTGATGTATATTTCAGAAAATAACAACTGTGTAAAAAAAAAAAAAAAGAGCAAATGGTTGTATCATTGGTTTGTCTTTTTTATATAATTCACATTTTTACCTATGTAAAAAACAGAATATATATATATATATATATGTATATGTATCAAGTGTATGATGTACATTTTCAGTTCTATTTTTTTATTGTTTCTAATATGATGGATGTAAATCTCTCCGTAGAGACAATGAGACATGTATTAATACAAATACATCATCTGGATACTAAAGAAACAGCCTGTGTGTGTGTGTGTATGTGTGTGTGTGTGTGTGTGTGTGTGTGTGTGTGTGTGTGTGTGTGTGTGTGTGTGTGACAATCACACAATAATCTTAAAACACAACATGTTCTTTGTGTTCCTGACTCCATACTTTGGATTTTGACAGGCACTTTACCAAACAGGGATTGTAAAAAAAAAAAATGAATTAATAAATTAAAAAGAATGGATGGATTTATTAATCATTTGAATAAAATTAACTCTAAAAATTTGGTGGTACAATCACAAATTTGGGGAGTTATAAGCAATATAACAAAATTTGGTATGAAAACAAACTATACATTTTGTCGGCTGTTTTACTATATTTTATGATGTAGGAAAACACAACAACCTTGAGATTATAAAAATATATATAAATATATTTTTATATATACATATATAAAATCTGGGCGCACTGTAACACATTTTGACTTTAACTTAACTTAAAGGTACAGTGTGTAGGATTTGGGGTCATCTAGTGGTGTGGTTGCTCATTGCAACCGACTGAATACCACTCTAATTACTCCTCCCTTAAGATGACACTTAAATTGAGCAATTCTTAGTTTCAGGTGTTTATACACTAATGAATACATAGTTATGAACATTATATGCCATTTCTGCTATAGATCCCCTGAAATGCTACACGCTGGACATTGAAATTCAGCAAACATGTCAAATTTAGGAACGTTAATAAACAGTTAAAAGTTCAGTTTTACTGGTGGTCAGAAAACATAAAGTCAATAAAAGAGGTGAAGAAGGGACGACAAACTTATCCAGTTATCAGGTAAAAGGGCAGCAGTCCAGCAAGCAGGCAGAGATGATGAAGGCTGGAAGTTGAACACATGACACGATCTGAAGATCTGTTATGTAGGACTAGGTGTTGCAATCCCTCATTAGACGCATATCTAAGGCACCGATGAGACTCTGTGGAGTTCAAGTGAGTGTTGGTATCCTTCAGGTTATCAAGTGGGCGCCCTCCTTCACAGGTGTTTCGCTGATTGACCCACGACACCTCCAGAGGGTTCAGCAGTGAGTCCCAGCGTCCCAGGTTCACTCCCTAGATGCCATCAGCTCACTTGAAGGCCCAAGTCGGATCCTTTCTCTTTATCCACAGCCACTGGCTCCCCTTCTCAGCAGCACTGGAGAGGTTCTTGACTGCCTGCCTGTGGGCCTTCCCTCGCACTCCCACTTCCCTGAGTAGCCTGGATGTTGAGGTGGCTACAAAACCTCTGCAGCCTACTTCCACTGGGCGGATCTTCGCTTTCCAGCCTCGTTGTTGAGCATCCGCAGCGAGGTCGGCATACCTCGTCTTCTTCCGCTCGTAGGCCTCCTCCACTGCACCCTCCCAGGGCACCGTGAGCTCTATGATGTAGACGAGCTTGAGTGAGGGTGACCACAGAACAAGGTCTGGTCGCAGATTGGTAGATGTGATCTCAGCTGGGAAGCAGAGTTTCTTGCCCAGGTCCGCCAGCAGCTTCCAGTCCCGTGCTCTGCCCAGCTGCCCAGGGTCAGCTCTTACAGTGGCGTGGCTAGCTTGACCCTCCTGGACAAATGGTGTTGGCTGCCAACTGGATGACGGGGGAGGAAGGGCGTTAATGCTTGTCTGTCGAGTTTCCAGCACTGCTGCAAGACATTGTAACACCTGGTTGTGCCGCCAGGTATAACGGCCTTGGGTGAGGCTTGTCTTGCATCCCACTAAGATGTGCTTCAGTGTTGCTGGGCTTGGACATTGAGGGCATGTGGGGTCTTCGCCATACCACTGGTTTCGGTTTGCAGGAGAAGGCAGGACATCATAGGCAGCCCTGATGGTGAAGCTCGCCCTGAACGCCTCCATCTCCCACAGATCTTTCCAGGAGATCTTCCTCTTCTCCACTCCTTCCCATGCCATCCACTGCCCTTGCCTCGCCTGCGACACAGCTTGTGCACGCCTTTTTGCTTCCTCTTCCCGCCGAACCCTCCTGGACCACCAGCTTGCGTCTCTGAGCTGGATTGGCCTTGCTCCAGGCCAGTGTACTGGCCCCGAGACCAAGACCGCTCCTCCCCTCCTGAACTTGGCCCACGATGTCCCTGTGTCTGAGTGCTGCTTTTGCTTGCTCAGTTGCTAACGACGGGGTCCACTTCCTCCCAGTGGCCAGGACGGGGGTCACTTGGGCTACAAGCGGGTCGCTCGAGTCCAGCAGCATCATCTCCAGTCTGACTTTGGCACACTTGTACTCCTCTGCCAGACTGGAAATGGGCAGTTGTAGCATCCCTTTGCCATAGAGCCCAATACTGCTGAGGCACCTGGGAAGGCCAAGCCACTTTCTCACATATGAGTTCACCAGTCTCTCCAGCTTTTCCACCTTTGAGAGTGGGACTTCATAGAGAGTTAGTGGCCACAGGAGACGTGGGAGTAATCCATACTGCAAGCACCAGAGCTTCAGCTTGCCTGGAAGCAGGGTTCTGTCGATGTTGTCCAGGCCGCTGGCTACCTCCTTCCTGAGCAGCTCTATTTGCTCTTTGTCCTTAAGGGAGGCGTCATACCAGCGACCTAGGCTCTTCACAGGCTTCTCAGAGACCATTGGAATGGGTTCCTTGCCGATGCAGAAGCGGTGGTCTGACAGCTTCCCCTTGACAATGGAAATGCTCCTGGACTTGCTTGGCTTGATCTTCATGCGAGCCAACTCAATATTCTGCTGTAGCTTTCCAAGTAGTCGTATTGTGCAAGCCTTGGTCGTGGTGAGTGTTGTAAGGTCATCCATATAGGCTCTGACCGGTGGCAGCCTCAGCCCAGGTCTTATTCGCTGCCCGCCAACCACCCACCGGGAGGCCCGTATGATGACCTCCATGGCCAGGGTAAAGGCCAGCGGGGAGATGGTGCAGCCAGCCATGATTCCCACCTCCAGCTGTTGCCATGCTGTGGTGTACTCTGCTGTTGTCACACAGAACTGGATGTCCTGGAAGTAGGCCTTGACAAGAGTCGTGAGAGCTGGTGGGACCCTGAAGTAGTCAAAGGCTGTCCACAGGAGGTTGTGAGGGACTGAGCCAAAGGCGTTCGCGAGATCCAGGAACACAACATGGAGATCTCTTCCCTCCTTCTTGGCGACTTGGATCTGATGCCAGATGATACTTGCATGCTCCACACATCCTGAGAATCCCGAGATGCCTGCTTTCTGGATTGATGTGTCAATCAGGTTGTTTCTCTTCAGGAATACCGCCAGCCGATGGGCAACCACGCTGAAGAAGATTTTTCCCTCAACATTTAGAAGGCTGATCTGGCGGAACTGGCCGATTTCTGATGAGTCCTTTTCCTTGGGGATAAGGATCCCTCCAGCTCTCCGCCAGGACGTTGGTACCTCCTTCTTTTGCCACACGACTTTCATCAGCTTCCAAAGGAATTTCAGGACATCTGGTGCGTTTTTATAGAGCCTGTACGGAACTCCATTGGGACCTGGAGCTGACGCGGCCCTTGCTCTACGCACCGTTTTGTCCACTTCACTCCACCTGGGTGGACTGATGTCTAACTCGTGCTCTGGTGGATTGACTGGTGGCATGTCAGCTGGGAGTGTAGCCCTTTCGTGGCGTCGGACATCTGTGCAGGTTTTTTTCAGGTGTTCTTCCAGATCGGCTTTTGACACTGTGAGACTTCCGCTCTTCTCCTTTGTGAAGAGATTCTTCACAAATTTGAAGGGGTCTTTATAGAAGCGTGATCTTGTGTGCTCCTTCCTTCTGCGTTTCCTAAGGAGGTTTTCGGCTCTCCTCAGTGTTCTAAGCCTACTCTGAATCTCTTCCTGCAGCACGTTTATTCCCTCCTTCTCCTCCTCTGTGGCCTTCCTCCACTGCTTCTTCAGCTGCCTCCTCTCCTTAACTAGGCGGTCTATTTCCGTCTGCCTTCTGGACTTAATGGGACTTGGCGGAGCGGATCGTTTGCCTTCGATCACTCCAAACCGTTCCACTCCATAGGCGTAGATCAGGCTGCCCACTCTCTCCAATTTCTTCATGGTGGTACCTTTGATCCCTTCTAGGATGTTGCAAAGATCAGCATTGATCTCCTTCCACAGCTTCTTGTCACAGGACTTTGGCCACTTGACTAATGGTCTTTGCCCCGGGATCTTCTTCTCTGCTGGTGGGCGTGGCGTGTTGGATTCAGGTTGCTCTCCTGTGCCTTGCTCTTCCTCCTCTGGGACAGGGGTGTTGATGTCCTGCAGACTGTGGTGTGTGTCCTGCTGCTGAACTTCAGTCGACTGATTCGGCCTGCTTCTCAGAAGGTAGCTGTCGATGCGACTTCCCTGTTGTCCCTTCTTTAGGCACCCTTTCTTGCCCTGGTGTATCCTCAGCCCAAGGGTGGAAGTAACCTTTGTCCAGCCACAAATGCAGTTCTGGAGCTTGTGTCCTGCTGTGACTGTCGGAGCCTCGGGTATGCTGCTCATCAATCTCGTAGTCTGTTCCATTCCTGTGTTCGTTGCCGTGTTATCTGTCGGTGAGCCATCTTCCGCCCCCGCTCTCGCAGGCTCAAGGGGTGTTTTCTTCGTATTCCTTTTTGTAGCACATTTGGGTCGGACCCATACACCGCTTGTGCTGGATCCCGCCACCACGGGGAGCTAGCCCATGGTGGCCCCGTTGGGGTCTATTCCCTCCTGTCAGCTGTCTTTCCATGCCGTCACAAGGTCTTTCCCTTGTTGCCAGCTGCACTTTCACAGCAGTCACTGGTTGACCAGGTGATCAGATCTGTTATGTAGGACTAGGTGTTGCAATCCCTCATTAGACGCATATCTAAGGCACCGATGAGACTCTGTGGAGTTCAAGTGAGTGTTGGTATCCTTCAAATTTAGGAACGTTAATAAACAGTTAAAAGTTCAGTTTTACTGGTGGTCAGAAAACATAAAGTCAATAAAAGAGGTGAAGAAGGGACGACAAACTTATCCAGTTATCAGGTAAAAGGGCAGCAGTCCAGCAAGCAGGCAGAGATGATGAAGGCTGGAAGTTGAACACATGACACGATCTGAATGAATGAATGAATGAATGAATGAATGAGATTATGTTGATATACTAGATGCCACTGGGCTGATGGGGAAGTGGGAGCAGGTGTGCCGGTGGGCGGGGGAGGTCAGGTGATGGGGGATGATGGGAACACTAGTGTTATGGTGCCTTCAAATGGGATCATCTTTACCCTGTTTACCCTGAGTTGGGCCCATATGAAGTTTCTGAAAGCTCAGAGTTTAAGACTTTTGATGTGTTTGTTGACATTGTGAGAAATGGTGGAGCCCATGGAAGTTCATTTATCAGCACACAGAAAGTTAATACTGTACAGTGTATTGTAATTGTAGTAATATATTGTTTTTCTTGGTAATTCTATATGTCTGAGGAAAGATATTCTCAACGACCTTGTCTTTCTCCTCTGTCATTATGTCTTTGCATTTGCTGCATCATGTTACCCTCTTGCTAGCTTACTAACTTGTTAGTCTCTGTGGCTTCTAGACTAGACAGTAACGTTAATATTGCCGTTGCTTAGCAACTGTGTTCTTCACAACTTGAACGCCACATGTATCGGTGTCACAACTTCCCGCCTCGTAAACACAGTAAACATGACCCCATTTGAAGGCACCATTACTGCAGGCAGAAGGGATCTTAAATGACAGGAACGTTACTATCAGGAACTTTGGGGCAGAATAACACATTTGGGAATCTGGACACATAACGAATTTGCGGATTTCGAGTACTTTTTTTTTTTTTTTGGTGCGGCATAAATCTTTGGTGGCACACCATAAGCCGTTTATTATTATATTATATTATATTATATTATTTAACATATTTTTGGATTGCTATACCAGCTACTTGAGATTTTAGGGTAACTGTGACTTGATTGGGGATTTTGAGGGATTTTAATAAATTCTGGGATTAAAACCAATCGTATGGTCATTATACTACATGGGGAACAGTATTGCAAATTTTTGGGGATTATAAGAAAAGCATTTTACAGCGTAATACCAACTTTGGGAGTGTATTTTCTAGCAATATGGTCCAGTGATTTTATAGACTTTTTCATGACACTGTACAGAATGACCATCACAGTACCAATTTAACCATTTTTCTTCTCTTTGAGTAATTTATCATAGATTTTATGTTTTTGAAATTGTTTATGGCCCCCAAAAAGGCATTAAAAAATTGAGACATTACGAACTTAAATTAAGAAATTAAGCTGTGCTTTGAAAGTTGAAAAGGCTTCATAGACAGATATTAACGTAATGTAGTTATAAAGCAAAACTACGAGAAAAGCAGCTCTGATACTGATCATATTAACACTGATCCTATGAGGATCAAAATAATATTTTATTAATGTATTTATAAACAAAGATCCTTGACAACTGATGAAGTAAAGTAAACAAGCCGCTGAATTTACATTCAGTGTATGGATTCATAGCTGGATGATGATGATGATGATGATGATGATGATGATGATGATGATGATGATGATGAAGGCCTGGTGACTCCAGTGTGTATAGTTAGTTTACTGAGTGCTGGGACACGAATCAGGATGTTATTGTTCTCCTATAACAACAGAAAGACTGACAAAGAGAGAGAGAGACAGACTGTATCCTGTGGCAGCCAGAGGGAGAGGCTGTTTCCCACAATGCTCGTGGACAAACAGAGGTCATGTGTGTTTCTTTTTGTGTGTGTGTGTGTGTGTGTGTGTGTGTGTGTGTGTGTGTGTGTGTGTGTGTGTGTGTGTGTGTGTGTGTGTGCTCTGTGTTTGTTTACGATGTACATATCTGGTTGCCCCGAGTCACAAACAGTGAACTTAACTGAATCAGAACAACCTCAACTCGCCACATACGGACTGGTCAGGACTCCTTGGTGTCACATTTTACCGCACCCTCACATCAAACTATGACTCTCTACCACGACGTTTTCAACACTTGGTTAACACTGTGAATTCAGACAAAACTACTTGGTTATGTTATGTGGTTTGAGTTAAAATAAGTGTGTCTAACATAACTTACGTATGTAAGTTAAGTAAATGTACGTAAATGAGTCAACGTCGACTTTTTGTTCCTGGCAGAAAGTCCTGTGTTTGTTTGACCCATCCATCCACTCAGACCTCCTCCCTACGCAGACTCTGTCGTTCTTTATACTACGTCACCTGACTTCCACAGCTCTCTCTATTGCCACGGATGGGTTTAGATTGTTAGCTGAAAACCTGATGTGTCCTATACAGAAGCTAAAGGGTGGCTTGTGCATCTGGAGCAGACGGCGAGGACCGTGACGAAGCATCAGTATTTGACGACCTGGAAATGAGAACAGGCTAAAACGACAGCAGCTCATCACACTATCTTCAGTGATCTGAATTAAAAGGTCTTTATGTTATAAAGTCAGGTAAACAAGACTGACTTTACTTTAAAGAGTGGTATTGCTGCTTTTACTTACAGTTACTGTGAGGAACTTTTAACTGGTTATGAAACGGTGTCAGTGTAAAACTGATGCCTCTATGTGACCTTCATCAGTAAACCTTTAACTATATAGTTATTCTTAATACTTGTCATCTGTGGTCAGATTCCACACAAAATCAGATGAAATCATGCAGGTTCACCAGAGGCTCCTTCAGCTTGGTGCAGCCACCAGTCCACCGCTAATCTGGCGTTGCTGCCGCCACCTACCTGCAGTCAGACGGAGGTGGAGACCGCCGCGCCCAAGACAACACATACACCATGCTGCCGGAGGCTCAGGTCGAATAGCTGGCAATGCTGGAGGGAATGGAGGCACGGGAGAACCAGAACCAAAACCAGGACTAGGCAAGGCAGATCCTGCTGCAGTAAAATGGGAGGTTTTACAAGGGGACTCTGGTGCTACCACTTTTGTCCACAGGGACCAAAAACCAAAATTAAAGTTCCTCGTAGTAGCTTGAAGTAAAAGATCTGAGTTCTTTTTCGAGTTGCATTGTGGGTAATGTAGGTGCCAGGAAGAAATATGCATGGATTCATTTTTTAAAACCATCATCATGAGTCTGATAACATCACTTATTGATTGGATGCAGCAGAATCAGTTCGAATGATGATGAGATGATCTTAGTGTCAGATAGATGGACAGTGAGGTCAGATCGTGTTCATATAGAGGTGCAAAAACCAACACACACACACACACACACACACACACACACACACACACAGTGTTTGAGAGCAGGATGGGATGGGAGGGGTGGTGTGCTGGGTTGGTGGTCTATCGCAGTCACATTTGTTTCAGATTTCATCCGCGTAAACAAAGCGAGGCAGGCAGACTCACTGGGGCCTCAGTAAATCAGGCCCAGACGAGCGACCCGACCCGCTGGATTCCTCACACTGCTCTGCTGGGGAGGCCCAATAGACACACACACACACACACACACACACACACACCATCTCTGAATCGTTGCAGGGGTGATTTTCCAGCCTTGTTTATGGTAATTCAGTTGTTTTTTTTGTTGTTTTTTTTGTCTTGAGTGCATCTTCAACTCAACAACAGTGTTTGATTGCTGCTTCTTTTTGAGTCATATCAGCTACATGGAGTTTAATTTGGACACCGGATGTGTGTGTTGGCTGATAGATGACAATGTGTGTCTGGTACTGACCAGCAATGTTTCAAGAAATACTCATATCTTTTACTTAAAAGTGTGCAGGATTTAGGAGGATAAACAGTAAGTAAGGAACCCCAACATCCCTGATGGTTTATTTTTCTCACATTGATGACCCTCTGTGCCGTATTAGCTGTATTAAACCGCATATTACATGGCAACTTAATTAAGAAATCAATTATTTGACACAAAAATGCTCCACCAGACTCCGACATCAAAACTGTGCCCATAGCAACAGGTGTGTTAAAACGGTCTGTTATAAAGAAATAAGAGAACGCCATGATTAACCAGTCAGAGACAAATATTCAATAATGCTGTGTAATAATGGAATATAATATTCATAACTATGTTTTGTTCAGTGTATAATCACCTGAAACTAAGAATCAATCATTACTTTAGAGTGAGCCTGTCATATCTACCTCGGTTGTGGGTTATGGATGTATAAAGAGAACTGGCTACAGCATTGGAGGCTCCTGTTCATTCCTATGAGAGCTGCTCAGTGGCGCATGAAGCCAAAATGTCTCGACCATTGAGTGATAAACCGTATTTTCTGGTGATCTTCTGCATCCATAGCGCCCAGAGCAGACACAGTAGTGGTTCCTGTAACTCCACCTCCCAGCCCTCATCCTGGGTCTCATTCACATGAACGGAGCAAGGGAAATAACTCCAGATTTGGCTGTTAGAGCATTTTACAACTTTTAGGACTAATGATTTCAGTAAGAGTTATTCAAGTGTTCATACTGGGAAGTTGATTCACCACCTCAAAAAAAGGTAATCTGCTGAGTTACAGACGTCTACTTCTTTTTTGGGGGCCATATTGGCATCAGTGCTTGCCTAAAAATGTCTTATTCTGCATTTGGTTGTACTTAGCTCCACCTTCTGGTTGCAAAAAACCAAGATAGCGCCGAACAAATATGGTCATGTCTAGAAGGTAACCCACAACTTGTGAAATCTGAGCTAAGATCCGCAAAAACTCTCATAAGACTCGCTGCCGACGACCCAACCTAACCTTAACTATTCAAGACCAATGCCTAACAATCTCGCGAGAGTTTCCCCAACTCGCAGGTTCCCTTCTAGACACAACTGACAAATACAAAGATGAACACACGTAGGCGATGTGATGGCACCAAGGTGAGCTGGAGTGGTTCTGGTGTTTGAATCCTGTTACCATGGAGACGACAGTGTGTGTGAAATCCTCAGTCAGCGACCGGGAAACTGTCCCACATCAAAAGCAGCTGGCGTCTGGAGTTTGGTTGTGTCCTCTAAAGCAGCAGGTTTCATACTCCATAATGAGACCCATACTCTGTCCGTCCTCCGTCGGCTCTGGAGATCCTTAAAACCACACGAGAAAGAGATGAGCTGCCTCTTTCTGCATCTTCCCTTAATTCTCATTTAACAGAGGATGGTGTCATCGCCATTTAAGACAACAGACATGAAGACACAGCAGCACCAGGCATCTATAAATCACTTTGCTTTATTTAAATCAGCGGTTGGCAGTTATGCTATAAACAAAACATAAAAAGAAAGACCAAAAATAATATCCAACAAGAATAACTGTACTTGGCACTTGATGACTGTTTGTCAAGAGGAAATTATACATTTATATTTATATATGTGAGCCAAGTGCCTCCAATATACACATAAGAACTGTGAACGGAAAACCACAAATACCAGCTTTTACGTGGTCTCCACTTCCCAACACCAGATTCTAATTAAAATTACAAATAATATTTCAGTAACCCACACAAAATCACCTTCTCTTGTGTCCCCAAACCCGCACAAATCATCTTCAGTACAGCATGGTCATGATGAGGAAAAAGAAAACTGCAAGATTCAGGATGAGGAATGCAAATTCAAATGGAAAAGGCTTCCAGAGTGCAGATTTAGTGTTTTAGATGTACAAACATCCCAGAATTATCTCATTGGTTATACAGAGCATGTGTTCAGGGCTCAACTTAACACATTCGGGTCCTGACCGCAACTGACGCCAAGGCTCATGGGTAGTGTAGTATTTACAGCCACTCAAAATAGGAAAAATGATTTTTCAGAAGCTAAAACTTCTAACCAGCAGCTGTAATATAATCTCATTTACTTATTAATGTGAAGTTAGTCGGAAGTCGGTAAAAATACTTATGGAACTCAATTTAACCTCTCCATTCTTTAAAAAGGTCATCATAGTTCAATCATCTTATATCATTGTTTGGTATTTTATTCCATTTCATTTTTGTATTATTTTAATTATCTGATTTTATTTGTCTCATTTACTCCTGAACGGTTTAATCCTGATCCAACCATGCAAAATTATTTATTACACTTGTTTCAGTAAATACCATGAGTTAGCTGATGAAGGGGAGAAAGTAATTGCAATACAAGATAAAAGCATCCTGGTGAAGGCAAAATAGCTGAAAATGTTTGGTTTATAAAACATGGTTTACTGGGGAAGAGCTGCTCTTTGTGGTGTGTCTATCAGTCGACCATTATACTAATAGATTTCTCTATAATATAAATATTGGCCTTAAAGGTGCTAAAAGCAAGATTGGGAGCACTTTATTGCCCTGTATGGCTCTCAACATGGTAATGGGTGAGGGTGAGAGCAGTGGTAGTGAGCTCGCCAGTGGGGCACGCTCGTGCACTAAAAGCATGCACGGCCAGCCCGGCTATGTCAACAAAGCACAGAGAAGCTCTGACTACAAAACACACAGCGAGAGAGAGAGACTTCATTCTTTGCTCAGGTAGAAATTACTCCTCTATATCTTAACATAGACAATAGTTGTTGGAAGCTATATTATGCTCTGGATAATTACTTCAATTGCAATGATGTTAGAGGGTCACTTAGAGGATTACTATCTACCAACAGGCTGGTATCGTACGTCAGGATACTAAC
This sequence comes from Pterois miles, assembly GCA_947000775.1. NCBI lineage: Eukaryota > Metazoa > Chordata > Actinopteri > Perciformes > Scorpaenidae > Pterois > Pterois miles. The sequence continues at coordinate 1,553,949 of CAMQGK010000224.1, forward strand.
ATTCATAATATTACTTTCCTTATCTCCTCTTATAAAGTTTGTTAGTTAGCAAAACATTTGTTTTACTTTGCTCCGCCCACTGACATTTCTCTCAACCAATGAGATTGTTTATGGTTCCAGAAATGTTTGCATCATCCGCTAACACTGTTCAACTCGACTGTCCATACCTCCTTTCCTTCTTCCAGACCAACACAACATGGACATTTCCTTCTTAAAACAGGCTGTTTCATTTTGCCTCCAAAATCTGACCCAGGACCAGCCAATCAATTTGTTCACCACATACAATAGCGTAGTATGATAGTGATGACTGAACCCAGATCAACTGTTGAGGACAGATAGCTTCACTGTGACCACAGTGATCATGGGGAATGATGCAGGTCAACAAACAGCTGCACAAAGAGGCATATAAGAGAGCCAGAAACCTGGTCTCCTCTGAAACAAAAAGCACATCAATGGTCAAAAACATAAAAACATTTAAAAAAGAAGAAGCTAATGGTGCCTCAGTGAAATTGAAAGCATGGTGCATTATTGGCACAAGAGCCATGATCCAGGACCATCATGTTACATATCACAGTCCTGCATCGCCCACTAAGCGGCTCATAAAACTTATTATGAAAAGAATAAATGTAAAAAAAAAAACGTTCTTCTTTGCGACTTGTTGAAAATCTACTTAAAGGGAGTGTAAAGTAACAAAACACTTAAATTGTTTCACCCAGAAAGGCCTCTTCCATTTGTCGGTAAAACTTTGTGCAAAATCAAAAATGCTGCAAGATTTCTGGAGCACATTTCACAAATGCAAACTGAAGATAAATTTGTAGAGCTACAACTGACAATAACGTTTATCAATTATCAATCTTGCTAATTATTTTCTTTTCTAATTGTTTGGTCTAAAAAACTGCGAAAAGTGCCCATCACAGTTTTCTTAAATACAAGGTGACGTCTTCAAGTATTTCTTCCAAAACCCAAAGATATTCAGTTTATAACCTCATAAAACAAAGAAAGGCAGAACTGAGAAGCTGGTACAAGGGAGTGTTAGACATTTATGCTTGAAATATCAATAATCTAAATAGTTGCCAATTCATTTCTGTCATCCGTTAACAAAATAATCTCAGCGGCTCCAGCAGGGCTCTGATATGCTCGTGCATGGGTGCATTAGTAAAACGGTTCTCAGTTCAGCCACAGTGTGTTCAGCTGCTGCTGGTGGATGGAAGCTAAATTACCGCAATGTCTTTATAGCTTACGCTGAATTCACACCAGAGCAGCGGTGAAGTGCGGCAAGTTGCCATTCACTGTCCTTGAAAAGCTGCGACGGCTGCTCCCGAATTCAGTGAGCTGTTTGATTCTGCAAAGTGTAACCAAAGTTGGGAAAAGTTAAACTTTTAGGGGTGAAGTGTGGCCAGACTGCAACCAGTCAGTAAACAGATCCTGTGACTCCTGTGACATGTTGACCTATATTACAAACAATTTCTTCCTGCCTCCCACCAGTGAGATCATACTTTTAAAGAGGACCCATTACGTTTATTTTCAGGTGCATACGTGTATTTTGGGTCTCTACTAGAACATCTTTACATCTTCCAAAAAATGCTTTACCTTTCTCATACTGGCTCTGCTGCAGCACCTCTTTTCATCCTTTGTCTGAAATGCTCTGCTTGAGCTCCTGCCATTAGCTTTGTTTGAGGACGTACCAAACTAACTGCTAGGGCAGGTGTTACTTGGTGACATCACCAAGTTACAGAAGAAAAGGTAGGACTTCAATCAAGGTGTTTCAGTTGGGGGGAGAGTAACTCCCTTTGGCAAGGACTCTGCAGACCTTTTAATGGCACAACAAACTATAAAACACACTAAAAAAAAAAAAGGAAAAAGCACAAAAGCATAATAGGTCCTCTTTAACTTAACTTCCTGTAACAAACCGTAAGAGCTGCTCAGTGACTGACATGTCCGAACTGGAGATGGTGATGCAGGACGTTGATATGCAATATGACGCTCTGTGATCTGTGATAGTTGATTTGTTGGTGGTAAACCGGATACAGAGACAAATCCAACCCATTAAAAGTTTCAATCCAACACTCTGCTCACCAGCGCAAAGCAAACCTTCCACTGACTCAGGATGAAGGCGGGAAAACTAAAAGACTGAGAAACTTCAAGTTTCCTTAAGATGTTTCCTACGTATTCATCTCACATCTTCATATTTAAATATTGTGGAAGATATGAACTTCCGCGCTCAAGAAGCAAGCAAATGTCCCAACAAAGAGAAGCCACAAACAAGGTGCTGAATTAAACATGGCTGCCTGCCCTCCTGCACCTTCAGCACAGTGACTCATTTCCAAATATTAAACAGGAAATGTGAGGAGGGTATGTGATGATCTGTTTGATCTGATATATCATCTCTGTAATGCTCCACACTGTGAACATTATTTTTAATTCTGGCATCTGTTTTGACAGATTAGGTGAAACATTTTTTGCATGGCGGGTGTCTCGTTTTGGAAAGGAACTCAAATGCATCACTAGTAATAATAATTATTATTAGCGTCACCGTCTTCAACTTGAACACAGCCAGGAGCTCTGGCCTTCTGTGAAAGACACACAACCCAAAATACTCACAGATGAGCTGCTCTACAGTTGACATTGAACAGCCTGTATTCTTATTGCCATGGATAATGAGTTCATCTTTAAAGGAATAGTTTCATATTTTGGGAAATACACTCATTTTCTTTGAAAGAGTTAGAGGAAGTCTGTACAGTAAATATGAAGTTACAATTAGAAGCCAGTTAGCATAGCATAAAGACTGGAGACAGAGGGAAAACGCTAGCCTGGCTCGGTCTGAAGGTAACACAATCCACCTACCAGCACCTCTAAAGTCAATAGTCTTTATGCTAAGCTAACAGCTTCTTGTTTTTGTTTGTTTGCGTTTTATCTGACGGTGACTCCGAGCTTCTCCAGCACTCGCGTCCCTTTCTCCTGGTACTCCTCCCGCGTCATCCAGAAGTTGTCCTTGTCCTTCATGATGTCGGCCAGCACGGCGCCGCCCAGGAACACCATGTGTTTACGCCGAGGGGGGTCCTCTATCCGGATCTTGAATTTCTGCGCTCAAGATAAGGCGGAAAGACGAGCAGACAGTGTCAACAGAGAAAAGGAGGAGATAATAACGTATTGAAACCCCCATCACCTTGTGAGCTCCCTGAAATAGAATAAAGATTATCTTTTAATTACAGGTTGGAGGATTTCCCTGAGAGGCTGCTGGGGCAGCAGATGGTGCTTCCTCTTGAGGAACAATAACATGTTATATTTTCACCTCATCATCATGGGCTCATGACAGAGACGTTTCTGGGGTGTGGAGGGCATTAACTAGACTGTGGTTTCAGTTCCCCCTAGTGGCAAATACAAGTACTGCACAAGAAAACTGGGGAAGAAGCAGTGATATACTGTATATTCAATGCATTTCTGTAACTGATCAACCCGATAGAGTGAAAGTTTACATCTAAAATATGGTAAGCTGAAAATCAAAGGTGGAAACATACAATGACCCATTCTCTCCCACTGTTTAGAAACTCACTACTGCATTAATCCACTCTATGTAAGCTACATTTCATGAGTTATTATTAGCAACAAATGCTAAACCAGTCTGGGTGCTTATCAACAGATAAGCAACTGGAAAATCATCATCTGCCATCCTTCATCACAGTATGATATATAAAAATACACTTTCACATAACTAGGAGTAATTTGATTCAGAGGGAGCAACCTTTAGTAAGCAGCTACTGATCTGTTGGGAACACTTGAATATTTTCATGTTTTCATCATATTAAGATGATCAGTGATGTCTTCCCGCTAGGATTCACATTTTTTCGTTTTTCAGACACTCATACTCACCGATAGCTTGTCTACGTCTCCCTTGAGCACTCGCTCCAGGTACAGCTGCTTCAGCTCGCGCTCCAGGCGGGAGGGCAGGCCGGGATACATGGTGGAGCCTCCAGACAGGACGATGTGTTTGTAGAACTCAGACCTGATGAGAAACACAATGATTTGTGACCAAAAAAAAGTTTTTTTTTTTTGTTTTTTTTTATTATTATGTCACTCCACCCTGGCTGTGAGAAGGCTTAAACTTGACAAAGTGTGTAAACATGCTCATCATTATTCTCAGTCTTATGATGATCTACATTCTGTTTCAGAGGCTTTTTCTAACAGTCGAAAGGATGACAACCACTGGACTGCTTGGAATATTATTGATATAAATATATCAATGGGCAGGTATTTGGGTTTTTTAAGTTTTAATATCATTCAGTCCAAACATCAAATCCAAACATTCAAATGTTTGTCTATGTAGATATGTTTCAGCAACAAAATACTATTTTCTTAAACCCTATTAAACCTTTACTCCAAGTCAACTGACTTGGAGCTGCTACATGTACAGTATATATACTGTACATACATTCTCCTAGTCAGTGTATTAACATCACCTACAGTAACTTCGATGGTGATCTGCCTGCTCACAATTTGGAGAAGCAGACAGCACAGAAGCTAAGCAATGTACTGCTGTTCACTTCTGATCCTAAAGTCACACAATAACACAAACAAACTAACCGATCAATGCAGCAGTAGACTAGCAGCTCCCGTGTTCTGCAAGGTAAAATTACTGCTTTTGTGAATGTAGTCTGGTGGCTTTGAAGAGGGTGATACAACGGCTTCAGTTCCCTGTAGCAAAAAGCTGTCTGATGGCGGGGTAAAGTGGTGAAAATATTCTAAATATAGCATACTCTTTAACTGATACTGATTTTTTTTTTTTTCGGTGGTTAAAATACATTTTTCTGCTGCTCATGTCCACAGCCGCTTTACCTCGCTGCCAGGCAGTCCTTTCTGATGGGGAACTGAAGCCGTTACATTGCTCCCTTCAAAGATACCAAACTACATTCACAAAAACAGTCCTTATACTTCGCAGAACACAGGAGGATACATACAACCCCACATCAAAAAATCCATACTAACCCTTCAGTTATTTCCAAACTTACCTAATGTTGACTCAGCTAGCGCTAGCATTCACATTATTCATAACCTTATTGATTAGCTTACTTTAGTAACCTACATCATTGCTTTTTGCTCACAGCTGAGTGGCTGTTTCCATTTGAAAAAGATTCAAAAAATAGAGAAGAATACAGATGGACCCGGCCTTTAAATGTCAGCTCTAAATATACTCAATCATATCTCAAAAGCTCAATATTTTTCCAGTCTTCTACTTTCTCATCAGAATATGTTAGCATCTTATTTTGTAATGAAACTTTCATACATTATAGTTGGTGTGTACTATCTGTTGAACAGATATCAGACAGAAACGTATGACTTGAAAAGGAAACTTTCCATTGACTATATAAAGACCACGGGTCCCTACCAGCTCACCTGGTGTCGATATCTGCAGCCTGGATGGTGTTGAAGAGCAGCTCTGCCACACCCACCCCCTCCACGTTGATGAGGTGAGGTTGAAACAGAGCCTCGGGGGCTTCGAACCTCTCACCTCCCACCTTGATCACCCTGCCGTCCGGGAGCTGAGGACATACAAAACCCCTGCCTTCAGAAATGTAATGATGTCTCTATCTGCGACCTCATTATCAGTGAAGGTGACAGATGATATTTATTAAAATGACCGTGACTGACCGTGTACGACTCGACCAGCACTGTTGTCTCCAGCGCCAGCTTCTGCTCCTGCTCGATGTTATAACCGACGTAGCACAGCTTCTCCTTCATCATCCTCACCGTCTCAAAGTCCGCAGAATGGTTGAAGGCGTAACCTCGCAGCAGCAGCAGCTGGCAGACAGACGGGACAAAACAGCTCTGATGGTTATTGTTATCAGTGAATACAAATACATAAATTTAACATTTTACACAGAATAAGCACTTGTGTAAAACAACTAGTTTCACATTTCTCAACAACATACATCTCAACTGTCAGGTATTTAATACTCTTATCAACATGGGAGTTGACAAATATGCTGCGTTATGTAAATGTACGTATATGTTTATTACTGGAAATGCCAGTTTTTCCTCACCATATTTTGCCAAGTTTGGAGTAATATTTCTTTGGATTCCTCCGGTTTTCTTGTTTCATATGACACCAGTATCTTCTCTCTACTTTAAAACTGACACTGCTCTAACCTTAACATCGCAAGTTGCATTAAAGAAATAAGTGGCATGAAAGCATTTTGTTAACACGTTATTATTGTGTTAAATTTGACAGCCCAAGTGGCTATAACTACTTCCACTCTTGCGGGAAAGCACCACATGAACACACATACTTTGTACCACACAGTGTATGCATTCCCCCACATATCCACCAAATGTCAGAATGATATGTAGCATTGAGGGAAATATAAAGACAGTCCATCACTGTGTGGGGCTGCCGGTACCTTGATGAGGTAGCGGGTTATGTCCCTCCCTGCGATGTCAAGACGTCGGGTCAGGTGAGGCAGCGAGAAGCCTTCGTACACTGGACAGATGTGAGTAACGCCGTCACCAGAGTCGACTACCACCCCAGTCAGCAGTCCTAAAACAAAAAAGTGCAAAGATGTGCATCACTCAATTAGGCTTGGAATGAATGGCAATAGGATTGTATATCGACAGGGATGATCTATGATTGACTTTTCATGTGCCGATATTAAGGGGATGTGAACTAACTTACTATCAGAACTAAGATGCTCTATAAATAATCTCTACAATCATTTAGAGATGTTTCTGGTAGACGTCTGCCCACTGAGCCTCGAGTGACGAGTGAATTTTAAATCATTAATTACAAACCAGTTGTTGTCTGTTTTCCATGGATCTGACTGCATCTTTGTTCTCTATAAGCCTGCTCAACTGAACTTTACTCTGTGCTCCAAGGATATGTTTTTTACATTTAAAGCTTTAATTGAGGTTTTTGAATGAACCTTTGAATGTCTGTTGTCATATTTTCTAACATTATCATCCTAAAAAAATGAGTAATGTGATTTTGTGTTATTGTGGTTATACGAATTTAGTTGACTGTGCTGTTAGATTGCTGCTAGAACGCATTGTTAAATCAGGCGCGTGCCTCGCTGCAGCAGACAGCTTTGACCGCCGTGAAAATATTGTTTTTTAAAGGCTAAACAGCAACAAATATAGATAGAGGCAGAATATTTTGTTAGATAAACGTGAATTTTGGGAATGATTTATCGATCTTTTTTAAATACATTTTGACTTTTGACATACTGCTAGTGGCTTTTGCTAAATTTCGTTCAGAGAATTCAGGCTTTTCTGGTTTAGGAGTGGTCATGAGTGTTTCGAAGACAAACAAACCTTGAGCGTAGAGGGTGAGGACAGCCTGGATAGCGATATAAACTCCTGTGAACTGGTATGTTTCAAACATCACCTGGCAGAAGAAAAACAAAGTATCAGTTAACTATTAAAGCATAACACTGATTTGTTTTTGTGTTTCTGCCACATGTTACGCACATGTAGTTTTATAATCAATTAAGATGACTGTCTTTACAATAGCGGGACATGTCACACTGCCCCAGTCTCCCTACATGATTCTGCCAACCTCTATAATCTTTTCTCTGTTTTTGGTGGGGTTCATGGGCGGCTCCGTCAGCAGGATCTTGCAGTCGCGTGTGTCGATGTTGAGTTTCTCGGGGCCGAAGGTGTAGTCCCACAGGTGCTTCATGTCGTCCCAGTTCCTGACGATGCCGTTCTCCATGGGGTAGTTCACCTCCAACATAGAGCGCAGCTCGCTGGCCTCATCCCCCACCATCAGGTCCTGTGAGAGGTCAGAGGTTAGCAGACTGAGAGACATACTTTGACCCAGCAGATGTTAGCCTTTACCTGACACTTTTCTTCACTATTGTTAACTGTTTTTCTCTGTTGCAGTGGCTCACAGCCACAAAGTTTTCATTTCAGCAGCTGATTTATTATGCAGGATGACCACCACTCCACCCAGCTTCATCTCTGCCAATACCGGGTACACCCGACTCAAGACCTGAAGAACCCAATTTTGGGCCTGATTCCCTTTCTTCTGACAATTGGCAGCAAAACCACAATTTTTTTCCAGGTACTCCTGTGGTGTGAGGCATCTTAAGAGTGTTTTTACCTCCCCCGATCAGCCATCTTGTCTCCACAAGATGGCTGATCGGGGGTCCATCTTGGCCACATCGATTTCAAATCCTGAATATTAAACATGTCACGATCAACACATATTTACGATCAGATATCCTGTTGTGTTAGGGGAAACCCAAGGGCAACTGATGACACAGTCACATGGGAAACAATGATAGACAACTGAGAACCAAGCTGTCTGAAGCAGAGGGGCAACCACCAGCATCATGGCAGCTGTGGCTAATGTATGAGCAAAATGTGAAGCATAAAGAAGTAAGATGGAGCTCAGAAATGGAGAACCAACTCATTGATTTGTGGCAAAAACACAAGTGTACTGTATAGTTAACATGTCTCCATGACTTCATCCATTATTTTCCTTCTTAAATTTTTAGTTCAAAGTAGAGCAAAAACTAACAGCTAATGCTTCATGCCCGTTTCTACCATGTGTAAATACACTAAAGTCACATCTGATCATGAGATATTTCTGAGATTCACAGTTTTTTGTTGGGACTCTTGTTGTTTATGAATGGAATCTGTTAGTGTGTGTTTGGGCCAAATTGTTGCTCTCCACATATTACAGGAACAAAAGTTAAATTTCACACAGCATGTTGTGTGTGAGGTGTCTCACATTTTCAACATCTGTTCAAATTTGGAAAATCTTTTGGTGTGGGCCAGCCTTTAGACGCTGGAAGTCTGAAAAAGTCCAAATTGGTAAAAGAGATACCCGTGCACTTACATCTATACAGTGTTTTACTTTATTTGAACTTTCGGTCTAACAAACCTTTATCAGAGCATACAGGTAAAAATAACCAATCCCACTCTAATCATTGTATGCAATACCTGTGCACTGCACACTCTGTTGGCAGAAGCTCCAACTCCTGGGAAATGCAGCCTTTAAGTACTGAATGGAGTACTGTGTACTGTGAATGGAGTACTGTGAAACATACAAGTGAAATAGTGTGGCTATCTCAGCAGCTGATTTATCAAACTATTTCCCTCCTGTTTGACTAAAAAGAAGTAAATCATTGAAATTAGCTGCTGCAGCATTCAGTTAACTGGGAAAAATCTTAGAACTATATAAAACATGGAAAAAAAAATCCCTGCAATATCACACACTTGTTATCCCACCAGTCGTTTCAATGTTACCTTGATTTCAATGTTGCCAACTTTAGCTGTGGAGCGGATGATTGGCCGGCCAACCAGCGCTGGGAAAATGTGTTCGGGGAAGTTGGAGCCTGCATAGCCGCACTTGACAAACTAGGATGGGATTGAAAGAAGAAAGGGAAAAATAACATGGTCAAGAACAATTGATTGATTGTGTACAACCATCTCTTTGCCATGGATATCATGTGTCAGATATCAATGTCTGATGTTTAGTTCTTATGGCCATTGTGTGTTTGTACATTGTTTGTGTGTGTGTTTAAAAGCATAATAAAAATATTGTCAGAAAAATAGCACAACCTTAAACATCCTCAACAGCAGTAAAATGCAATATACACATTAATGTAGCAGCAACACTAGTCCAAAAACATCATAGATAATAATAGTAAAACACTGACAGGGAACATTTTACTGCACAACTAGCGGGCCTACTTTTGCTTCTCATACTTAAAGTATATACTTAAGTACATATGTTTACTCAAGTTAGGTTCTGAATCCAGATCCGTTTACAGAAGTAAAGGATCTCAATACTTCTAGTGTAAATTGTGAAAGCTGCAGCAGATCTCATAAGTTTCCTTACATGGAAGAACTGCCTCAACTTCCGCGTTGGTGCAGTGGGTCCTCACTTCATCTTTACTGGACGATATAGCTGAATTAATTCAGCACTGTTAAAAGCTACAGACACATGGGCCCATTTAGACATGCTTACAACTGTGTTCTGTGTATGAGGGCGGGGCCGTTAGTATTAAGTAATGAGCTAACCTACTTAGCCTAAACTAGCTAACTGAAAATAAAATAAAGGAAACTTAACATTCTGTCGAAAAACAACCTAATCTTTTTAACGCTAACTCGCCCTTTCAGCTGGTGGTTCTGCTTCGGATATTTCATTAATAAACAAAGCTAAGGACACGAAGCTAGCTTACGTGGCTAACATTACCTGAACACGTAAAGCTACCGGCGGGGGTTCATTAATTTACGCTATGACTTGAACACTTAAAACTACTCAGTAATTAGGTACTTGGATGTTTTTGTGCTTACTTGAAGTTGAGAGTATTATTGTGTTCGGTTTAACTGAGCAGTAATGTTTGTTAGCTTATCGTTAACTGTCAGTGCTCACTGTTACCAAAGTTACTAACCAAAGCTAACGTTAACTGAAAAGGCTAAACTAACTATTAGCTGCCGGTTTCAACAAAACTCTTTGTCATGGACTTTCTTGGCTAAACGACGTTGAGATGCAGTTACAAAAAAGCAGTAAGACGAAAAATATGCCAGCTGTAGCCCTGCAGCAGATGAATGAGCTGAATCCAGCTGACACACACATTCCTCACACAACCCACCCAGTCAAGCTAACGCGTTAGCATGTTAGCTGCCTTTTACTTCCTGTTTCCAGTTCGCCCCGTTTTCTTATCAGACTGCACCGCCAGAGCGACACGGAGTAAGATTCAACAGTGCCGCCAGTTCTAAAACTTACCCCGGTTCCATTGTCACAAACCACGACTTTTCTCCCATGACTGTCCATTTTTGGTCCCTAAATCCAGCAGCAGCAGTAGCCCCTGCTTGAACTCTAGCGTCAAGCTAACAATCCACCGGAAACAACCCGCACAGCTAAACTGTTATTCCTTCAGAATAAAAGCGTCTTCTTCTATAAATGTATTTGTAGTACAGGGGGTATTTAGATCCTTTTACTTAAGTAAAACTATAACGGTAATAAAACCACTTTGTGAAAATACTCCACTACAAGTAAACGTCCTGCATTCAGATCTTAACAGCACAATTCAAAATCTGATCAACATTTACCTATAGAACAAGACAAGAACAGAACTTTTTAAGTCTGTATATTGCATGAAATATATAAAAGTGAAGTACTTTATTTTTCTATTTGTTTTACCAGAGTCACCCCGCAGCAGGTGCCTGGTGCAGGCTTGGAAAGCCACCTGACCTCTCCAGGACCAAGCCCAGATATTTCTTGCTGGCTGGGTAGTCACTGAAAAATAAATACTGAAAAATAAATACTGTGGTCTTCAAATGTTAACAGTGAATCAGGGCTACAGTGGTCCATATTGTTTGAACAAAGTCTTTCCCAGCAGCAGTGTTTTTGCCAGTGGTACTATTACTGGGCCAACATACCACGCAATGAAAATGCTCCACTACAAGTCCTGCAATCAAAACATCATATGAACATGCAGCAAGCATGGAAACAAGGGATCAAATCCTCACAAAATTCGAGCAAACACAGGTTTAATCGATGAGCAAGTAAGTAATGAATTAAGCATGAAAACTATTTTTGTAATGTTGAAAATACTAGTTTGACAAAACAATTCAAACTGTGACAATTCTGTGACCTTCAACCTCTCACTCTATTCTTATCAGCAGATGCCACACCAACATGTGGCATGGTGGTTGTTTAAATAAAGTAAAACCGACTAGACTATATTAAAACTGAGTTGAACTTAGACTGATGATGAGACTGTTGCAGAGAGTGGACTATAAAGATGCATGCATGAACTTATCTCATGTTGTAGCCTAAATATGTATGTTGGTCTGCTGTAAAAAAAAGGAAAAAAACAGTCACAAAAGCCAGCCACCTTTAGTGCTGTGCTCCCTCAATATCAAAATGATGTATGTTGTATTAGAATTATGTACAAAGACGCAGGACAGGAAACCCCACCAACAGAAGAGGCAGAACAACTCTGGAGGTGATGAGCTTCAACGTCCTGCTGTGAACATCAACCAAACAAACACCTGAGTACATTTGCTTCCTGCATACATTTTATTCCAAAAGTAATAATTACTTTGTTCAAAAGGGTAAACAAGCACATTTTCATTTTTTGCCCCAACTAGTATGCTAATTGAATTATTTGGGGGCGGCAGTAGCTCAGTCTGTAAGGACTTGGGTTAGGACGCGGACGTCACGGATTCAAGACCCCCATGGACCAAGACCAACTGGTTGCTGGAGAGGTGCCAGTTTACCTCTTGGGCACTGCCGAGGTGCCCCTGAGCAAGGCACCAAACCCCCAACTGCTCTGGGCGCTTGTCAGGAGCAGCCCCATCACTCTGACATCTCTCCATTGACACATGTATATGTACTGTGTGTGAAAAACAGAGTGTAAAACTGAATTTCCCCACTGTGGGACTAATAAAGGAATATCTTTCTTTCTTTCTTTCTTTCTATTTGATAATTAAGTTATTGTCCTATGAAATCTTTTATGCCCCATGATTACAAAAACATTATGTTGAATATGTGGGATGTAGTGAGAATTCTCCAATTAAAATGTTGTTTTTTACATTCAGTTTGTAGATATGACCATCAGAACCAGAGTCAGTCTTTGTTAATGACTGTTTAAGATTTTGATGGCAGTGGGAATAATTGAGTTTCAGTGATCTGAAGATCAGTTACTGTGCTCCATCTGTCTGGATGTGTTTGCTGACCCAGTCAGCACATCATGTGGACACAACATCTGGAAAGATGATTGAAGATTCAGGGGCTCAAACACTCAGTTGACCTCAGTGAGGAAGACGTAGACAGAGAGATAGCAGACAGTGTTCAGGTCTTCACTGCTGTCACTGTCAACACCATCAAAGTGCTGAATGGATTCATAATCATTTTTCATGGAAAAACGTTTCATGGATCCAGATTCTCAGATGTGGAGATATGCTGCTTTTCCTCTTGATAAACATTGTGAAGGTGTCGCTTTTGGCTCTGGGTTATGGTGACAGTATATCGCTATTTTCATAATTTTTACATACCAAACAATCAATCAGTTAATGCAGAAAATAATCAACAGATTAATCCATTATGAAAATTACTATTGGTTGCAGTGTGATACAAAATAGTACCACAGCAATACTTTTAAAGCACATTTGCCTGGTTATAGGCTACTAATTTCACTTAAACTAAGTAACATCTTGAATGCAGGACTTTTACTTGCGAAAGAGTATTTTTACATTGTAGTATCAGTACTCTTACTTAACTGCTATACTGTATAACGCCCATTGCCACAAGCCTACACTACCCATCATTCCTAACCTCTGGTATTTCCGGGTAGGTATTGCTGACAGCCATATTTGATTCGATTATGCTGTTCTGGCTGCGACAACCAGTTTAGCCAGTTCTTGACAAAAAAACGGTCTCTTTCCCTCACTACACGGCCAGCTTTAAGATTAATCTGCGACGAAGTCCAGCTGCATTCACAGTAACAACGGTTTATAACCTGTAGTCAACGATGAATCCCGAATAGTAAGTGGGCATTTTAATCTCGATTATGACAGGTCCGGTTGAGCTGTCAGCTTAGCCGGGGAAGCTAAGCTAACGTTAGCTAGCCAGACGGACCGTACAAAATGAACGTCAGATGCTTTGTCTCCGGTGCTAAGCTAGCGAGCGGAGGGCTGTGGTTGGGTGTACGCACTATATAATGACAGCGTTGATATTTATCACGAAAGTCACGCTTTTCGTGATTTTCCGGTCAATATAAGACCGATTAAATCGACTAATTATTTGCGTTCCGTCAATAATGTTTGTTAGCTCACTTATGGTAACTTAAATGGACGTAGCATTAGTAGCTAGTAGGCTAGCTGAATGAATAGCTACGTAGCGTTACCCGACACTGTTGGGGATTTTGTTATTGACATAGACACATAATGACAGTTTGATAGTTTACACTCCCGTCTGTACACACGAAGATGATAGATATATCTTAACCGATCTGGTGTAGGTATATCGGTTATTTCAGTGTAATTCATCCACCGCAAACAGGAAGTTACCGAATTTGCTCCTGATGATGTGGAGTCAGTGAGTTAGGTAATGCCAGTCTCTGTGTTAACGTTACTTCACTAAAGGGCAGCAACCAGCCAATATTCATATCGATTGTTTCAATGAATGGTTTAGTCGTTTACTCAGTGGTGTAAGAATATAGATTACTTAAATAAAGGTGTAATTCTACACTGTAAAAATACTCTTTTACAAGTAAAAGTCCTGCATTCTCAATAACACTCAAGTAAAAGTACAAACGTATAAGCATCAAAATATACTCACTGTACCGACAGTAAAAAAAAAAAAAAACCTAATTATGCATAATGGCCTATTTCCGAATCTTATATGTTACGTTACTGGATTGTTATATAATAATTATTGATGTATTAGTGTGTTCATCACTTTAATGTTGTAGCTGGTAAAGGTGCAGCTCGTTTTAATTACTTTATATACTGCTGAATAGTTTAATCTATAATATTATCAGAATTCAGCGTTTCCCCTAGGATAGAGTTGTAGCAGCGGAGGTACCGCATATAGAGGAAACACTGGAATTTATTAATTGGTGTGTATTTTGTGTTAATAAAATAATTCTTCAAAGTAACTTTAAATTATCAAGTCAATGTAGTGGAGTTAAAAGTACAACATTTGCCTCTGAGGTGTACTGGAGTAGAAGTATAATACAGCATGAAATTGAATCACTCAAGTAAAGTACAACTACCTCAAAATCAAACATAAGTACAGCACTTGTGAATATATTGAGTCACATTCCACCAGTGTGAAAGGGCTGCTGCAATATTTATAATATGGATCAATATAACATCTGTTTTTGATAAATGGATTAGTTGCTTACTCTGTAAAAGGCCAGGAGAATAGAGAAAAATTGCCATCGTAATTTCCCAGAGCTCAAGGTGACGTCCGCAAACTGCTTGTTTTGATCAACCAATATGAGAACACATACAGTATTTTTTGTCCACACAGAAATAGACATACAGCTAAAAACAAGGACAACAAAGCTGAACAAAGGAAATTAATTAACATTTAACCAAATAGAAATTTATATGTAAAAGTATTCATATGTAGGAATATAGAACAGTGTTGACATTTGTTGACTGTAAGACAGTCATGCAAAAGGTGCTGGAATAAATATGTAAAGTTTCATGTAACAGCTAATTGATGAAATGTTCTAACACTATTTTGATTGTCTATATGTTGCTAAACTGTACAGTTGTAAGTAACAGAGTTATAACTAACAAGTATTTTATTGATTACTCTCATCATTATGTTTTGATGATGTTCTGTAATTATTCTGTTTAGTGCTTAAATGATTAGATGGCTGATTCAAATTCATTTCCAGAAATTTAGATAAGTGGTCAACCACGTAAGACATTTAGTAAGCCAAAATACCAAACTGTCTTCTTCTTCTTTGTAAATTGATAATGTTTTGGGGTTTGGACTGTTGCTCAGACAAAAAAAGACCTTGAGTCACCTTGAGCACTGGGAAAATGAGCTGGCCAAACTTTATTTGCTTTATTAAATGTGACTGGATATTATAATTTGTTTAAAGTTGATGCCATTATGACACTTTAATTTCAGTATCAAAAAGCTGAGAAATGTTATCCTCTTTCTCTATGTTTATATTTATTTATTTAAATTTCCGTTGCTGAGCACACACATTTTCTACCCACAGATATTTTTTTGCATTTGACAAAATAATACAAACTACTCAAAACCATCAATGCAATAGTTAACAGCTGTACAAAATGTCGGCGATAAAAAAAAAAAAAAACATTTTTTTTTTTTTTTAAAAATCAGACAATATCCAGCCAAATGAATCATACCAAACATTCAGTGCCTCCATTAATTGTTAAAACATTAAGTATAACAAGCCTAATACTTTTTGATTTAGTGTGTTGCCGGTATCTTGACTGTAATTTTGTGTTAATGTATTTTTTCCTCGTCTATCCTCACAGTGATTATTTATTCAAACTGCTCCTGATCGGTGATTCTGGTGTTGGAAAGTCTTGTCTCCTTCTCCGGTTCGCAGTAAGTGTTTTTCAGCCACTCTTACATAACAGGCTTTTATATCTTTCCTTGTCAGCGCTGTGATGGTTGATAACCCTACAGGTATCATATCTGCCATCCAGACCCACCGTGTGTGTGTGTGTGTGTGTGTGTGTGTGTGTGTGTGTGTGTGTGTGTGTGTGTGTGTGTGTGTGTGTGTGTGTGTTTTATCCTAGGATGACACGTACACAGAGAGCTACATTAGTACCATCGGTGTGGACTTCAAGATCAGGACCATCGAGTTGGACGGAAAGACCATAAAACTTCAGATTGTAAGCAAAGGAGAATGCTGTGTATTCGGGCTGTAAATAGATAAGTAGTGTTAAACTTTGGATTATGTTTGTGTCGGTTTGGACTGATGACGAGCTTTGACGTGCTTTGCTTTCTTAGTGGGACACGGCTGGTCAGGAACGGTTCCGCACCATCACATCCAGTTACTACAGAGGAGCTCATGGCATTATAGTAGTTTATGATGTCACAGATCAGGTCAGTGATGCTCACGATGAACAATGTTTGTTTTAATGTTGGATTCCTTATTCCCCCAGGTTCTTAAAAAACTACAACACCTCGTCATCATCCAGTCACATAGTATTGCTAATATTTGATATTTTTAATGAGATAATGCTTTATTTATGGACAATTATGTGTTGCAGCAGTATAAGACATAGACCAGATAAAGATACAAAAAGGAGGGAATCTCAATGAAGGGAAATAAATAAATAAAAATGAAAAAATTTGTACAGATATTTGTTTTACAGAAAGTAGAAAAAGCCATACAAAGAATTGGAAATAGTAAAGCTACATGCAGTGCAATGCCATGCATAAATGTACTTTATGTGCATCAACCACAATTTAACTGAATAAAAAAAAGTCAACAATAGAATTCATTCAATAATGCAGATTGTTCATATCAGGGTGACGTATTGCCACCATATACATAAGAAGTAGCATTGTAAAGTTCAGCATAAAATAAAAATTGTCAATTTGTCTATTAATGTTGTGTAGTATACAAATATTAGAGCCCCAGTGATACTGGATTTTTGAGTCTATCAATACTTGTGAGTTAAAACATAGCATGAACAAACATTTTAGATAGGGGTTTCTTAAATTTGATTGTTAAACAATTGAAATCTAGGGATGTTGTATGATACTTCGGTAACAACTCAATGCCAAAATTCAGAAAAGGAAGGTACTCGTTTTTCTACAGTACTGTATGTACGGCAGGGCTAGAGACTAAAGGCTTCCTGTCATCCCGGGACAATAGAAAATTTGTTTGGCACGCAGTAAACTCACTATTGTCCCATCCAGGGGACACATCCTATTTTTCCCTGATAATGCTATACTGCAAACAACAAATCTGTGTTGAAATCAGCAGGTCAAGAGCTAGTTAACGTTAGCTGTTAGCTCCACGATGGACTGTACTGCTTACCGGCTGCTAACAGTTAACGTTAACTAGCTCTCGTCCTGCCAGTTATTACAAGGGAGGTGACATTATGGTGTGTTCAAGCTCTATTCAGTAAAAAACAGTATTGGGAGAAGGTAAACACTATCATGGTGCGTTCTTGGTAAGAAACTTGAATAAATCCAGTTGTTGAGGTAAATATTGCGGTAATTTGGCTGGCTACTTCCAAAGATATTTCAAATAGGTTACTTGATTATTATCACCTAATTACTACAACATTTGCAGACCTGAAGTGTTACTGGAATCTATTATACTGTATATTCATAGGAGAAAAGATGCATAACTGCCCCATCAGACCTTTTATGTTTTGTTGTGAACTGGATGTCACTGAGTTAATTGTCTGAAACAGTTTCTTTAAGCAGATGTTAGCATTGATATTGATGGCTGCTGTCATTCTGCTCCCCGTCCTCAGGAGTCCTTCAATAATGTCAAACAGTGGCTACAGGAGATCGACCGCTATGCCAGCGAGAACGTCAACAAGCTGCTAGTAGGCAACAAGTGTGACCTCACAACGAAGAAGGTTGTGGATTACACCACGGCTAAGGTGAGTGGACGGCAGGTTAACACACAGCTGTGGGACACTTCGTTACCAGAATATTTGATTTTGTGATCTCACTTTTGTATTTGTCCAAATATGTGTAGTTATAGGATATTGAGATAAATGTTAGCTGACTGAGCAGCAGTCTGTTTTTTTTTCTTGCCACTGTGGTCTCACTCTCATGGCCTTGAAAATCTGATGAGCTCAATGTTTGCTGTGAGATATCAGAATAGAAAACATCTACTTGTAATCGACCGAGCATCCAGCTGCTGGTTAAACAGCAGGGTGACCCGTGGGGAATGGTTTAGAAGTTGATGACTGTGAGCCATGTCATATCAGAAGAGCCATATTAGGGTTACGTATTTATGTTTACACTAGTATTGAAGAAGAAGAAGAAGAAGAAGATCAACCTTTATTAGTCCCACAGTGGGGAAATTCAATTTACACTCTGTTTAACTCATACATGGTACATGCAGACCTGAAACACACATACATGCATTAATGGAGAGATGTCAGAGTGAGGGGGCTGCTCCTGACAAGCGCCCAGAGCAGTTGGGGGTTTGGTGCCTTGCTCAGGGGCACCTCGGCAGTGCCCAAGAGGTAAACTGGCACCTCTCCAGCTACCAGTTCACACTCAGTTTTTTGGTCCATGTTGGGACTTGAACCGGTGACCCTCTGGTTCCCAAGCCAACTCCCTACAGACTGAGCTACTGCCGCCCCCATTCAGCTCATTCAGTCTGGTGCAGTCATTTTGGTCCGTGTGTCCTGATGACAGCCACTCTGTTTATTTAGGACACAAAATGAGGTAAAGATGGCACCTCAAAATGACCTACTGAACCATTTAGATTAATATTTCCTGGAAGTAGCAAGAAATTTAAATATACACCAGGTCCTAAGCAGATGTGCAAGGCACCACCTGTCTTCTCTGCTTATAGGAGGCACTGGCAACAACCTAACTGTTTTATAACTTTATAAGTATTTTTAAATTACTATAGAACCATAAAGTGATACCCTTTTTCTGAAGGTCAAACTTTCCCGCTGCTCAAACCGTGGCTGTAAAAAGTTTGTAGTGACGTCTTCAAAGGGAACTTAAACTCGGTCAGCTTGAATTAATTTAGTTTATAAAAGACGGGCCATGGTGCTCCGTTCACTGTCCCCATTTCACCGTAGGGGGGTTACTGTAGCAGCCACGGTGCTGCGTTCACTGTTCCCAGTTCACTGTCAGGAGAGCCACTGTAGCTGCTACGGTGCTGCGTTCACTGTCCCCATTTCACCGTAGAGGGGTTGCTATAGCAGCCACTGTGCTGTGCTCACTGTCCTCAGTTCACCGTCAAGAGAGTTACTGTAGCAGCCACGGTGCTGCATTCACCGCCATTGTTTAGTTTAGCAGGTTGTCAGCTGTGTGTTTGCCTGGCGTAAAGACACTCTGTCGTATCTTAAGCAACTGTCCGACAAACGGTGTGCGTTTGTGCTATGTCAGCAGCTGCTAGCTGCTAGCATTGTCGGTGGCGTCGTGTCCACTGTAGCGTAACTTCAGCAAGTTTCTGACACACCGCGTGTGAGTGGTGGCGGTGAGTGTGGGTTTGTTGGTGATGTTATAGCTGTGAACATAGCTGTTGCAGACAGTGTGTGTACAGTTTATTTGTCAGTAAATGCTACAACTCATCTGCTTGAGAGACCGGAGCCAACTTCCGGTATCCTTCAACGCTGCCTCAGACTCTCCTAAGGTGGGCTCTTAAGGTGGACCAGCATTTCTCCTTAAAGTGACGGGCCGCTGCCCTGAGTTTTTGCTCAGCTTTTTAATTAACTGTTATAACTGTCAATAGCTTAATTAATTTATCGGTTAAAATCCTTAATGTCGGTTAACAGTTTAACTGTTTATTTATTAATTATAATTATTAACATCCTTACCTGTGAATATATATTTCTAGGGCTTTTATTGTGAAAGCTAAGAATGGAAGGAGTGGATCTGGTGTGCGCTGATTTTGTCAAGGTTAAAAGGGTTAATATTTGGTTCCTGACTGGTTCCTCTGTATTGTTGTTTTAGACATGTAGGCACAACTCAACCCATTCCACACAATGTGATCAGTAGATGCCTTTTATTCACAGTGAAACAACAGTTGGTGTTAGAAACAACAGTTCGAAAAAATGTACTGACAGAATAAAAGCCTCCACCTTGTGAAGTCAAAGGGTGGAAAGTGTGGAGCTGCTCCTGAGACGAGGCTGATTTTATGAACCCATAGGATGTTTCTTTTTTATACCCATTGAGCTTTACTGTATTGCAGTGTTGTAGGCTGTGAAACAGAAAAAGGACCTATATACTCAGATCATTCCCCTGGGTGCTCTCAGTGTCATTTAGAGATTATATACCCATTCATTGTCTATGGAGCAGCGCCACGCTTTATACCCTATGGCATCACACGTTTGAATTTTAGAGTTAGAGTTGCTCGTGTTTACTAGTATTTTTAGACTGTCTTAGACCATAGAAGAAGAAGAAGAAGATCTACCTTTATTAGTCCCACAATGGGGAAATTCAATTTACACTCTGTTAAACTCATACATGGTACATGCAGACCTGAAACACACATACATGTATTAATGGAGAGATGTCAGAGTGAGGGGGCTGCTCCTGACAAGTGCCCCGAGCAGTTGGGGGTTTGGTGCCTTGCTCAGGGGCACCTCGGCAGTGCCCAAGAGGTAAACTGGCACCTCTCCAGCTACCAGTTCACACTCAGTTTTTTGGTCCATGTTGGGACTTGAACCGGTGACCCTCCGGTTCCCAAGCCAACTCCCTACAGACTGAGCTACTGCCGCCCCAGTTAAAATGCCGCCCCATAGGAATAACGTTTAAATTTTGAAAATGGGCATAGTTCCCTTTTAAGTCTGATTGTTCATTCTTGACATTGGAAACGGTAGTTTAACAAAAAAGAAAGCTTTTTTCACTTTATGGCGATGGGTTAGATGAGAAGATTGATACCAGACTCGTGTGTCCAGTCAATATGACCCCACAGCAGGTTAGCTTAGCTTAGCACAAATAAACTGGAAACTATTTCTTTTAATTCAAGATTCACTATCTGTTGCTGCAGCTTTCAACTTCATCTCACACAACTTTGTTTGCTCTCCATATAGAAGATCCGGCTTAACGCTCTAGAAAAAGCAAGCAAGTGGACTTTTTTTAAGTGGACACTGAAGATTTTCTTGGGTCACAATATTTAACTCTTGATATTTTTTTTAATATTTAACTCTCTCTTTAGCCTGAAAGTGACCCTGGAAACAATCAGTAACAAAACAGTCTCAACACAAGGTCTATTAAAGGCAGGGTTGGCGAGTTTCAGAAACCAGCAAGAGTACACTAGATTTTTAAAAATGATCCAACCGAGCCGAACCTAGCCCTGCTAGTTTAATTTAAAGCCACTCCCCACAATTATTATTATGAACATAAATATATCATATTGAGCGTGAACAGCGAACGTGGCTGTTTTTAGTACTCACAGCTGTCAAGCAAGCAGCTTGTAGAAGACTCCAGTGACGCAGGCAGGCAGGTAGATGGATGCTTTACTACGGTCCTGCGACAACCACAGTAACCAGAAATTTTTTTCTCTCTTTTTTTTTTTTTTTTTTTTCGCCAGAGCATTTGATTTATTGATTGCTGCCAGGAAAAGATGTTTCTAAAATCTTTACCAACCCTACATTTAAAGCAGCAGTTAGTCCGTTTCATTAATTCAATTGATTTAACTCCTCCCTCTCGTTCTCCAGGAATTTGCCGACAACTTGGGGATCCCCTTCTTGGAGACGAGCGCCAAGAGCGCCACCAACGTGGAGCAAGCCTTCATGACCATGGCGGCCGAGATCAAGAAGAGGATGGGCCCCGGGGCCACGGCCGGGTCCTCGGAGAAGTCCAACGTCAAGATCCAGAGCAAGCCAGTCAACACCTCGTCCGGAGGCTGCTGCTGAGACCCCGAAAACAGCCACGACCTGAATCCACCCCCGAGCCCACGACCAGTCTCAATGTTACCATGCTCCACAGGGAAAGAAAAGCAGGAGGGAGGGAGGGAGGGAAAGACAGAGGAGGACGACTTTGAGTGGACCGGGTTGTATGTGTGTGTGCAGCTACAACACCAGATTCCCACCCCACCCTTTCAAAGTCAGCAATAGGACGGTAAGCCCAACCATACCCACAGAACACACTGGGCGGTTCTTTCTTTTTTTCTTACTTTACCAAAACTTATACTGGAAAAAAAACAAAATGTATACAATTTTAACAGTGTGTGAAGTTAACCAATGAAAGAGAACACATGTATACAGCTTTTCTTCTTCTTTTTGTTTTATTTTTGTTTGCCCTGCTCTTCATTTTGAGTTTGTTAAATGAGTCACTTTTCTAAAAAACTGAAGAAAAAAAAACACCACACACAGTTGTCTTCATTTAGCTGTGGATAACAGCATGACTTTGGCCCCTGAATCTCCTCAAATAATATGAATCGGTAAGCACTTCAAATGAAGCACATGCTTAAACCAGCATCATGCATGTTCAGAACAGGTCACATGCTCCCTCAGCTGCATGTGAGCAGTCATGATGCCATCAGGAAGCGAGCGGCTTCCTGCTCCAACAGGAAACGCTCCCCGATAACGTCACCTGCTCCCAACTTCACAGTGTCGCCCCTAAAAACGATGTGCCAGTGCCTTTGTGGCAGGAGATTTACATGACATTTATGCCTTCGGTGCTCTTGTGTTGTCGGCGTATTCCCCTCATATGCCCACAGTCGTGACTTCTTCTTACCTAAAGAATCCACTTTGTATGATAGCAGTTAACATTCCTGTATATATCTCTATATTCGGCTCTGTGTGTGCTCTGCTGGTATTCATGATACAATAAGCATGTGCTACATTGGGAGACGTGACGTCAGCCGTGTGTTTTTCTCTGCTAATGATCCTCAACCGACAGCACAACCACAACAGGAGAAACAAAAACCACCATCCCAGCTCGAGAATAATCTATAAACTGTATATATTTATACATAAATGTAAGAAGTGATTTGCAAATTGTGTAGAGAAGCAAGTGAAGCGAATGACATGATAAATAGCTGGAGTTAGTTATCTCGGCACGTGATTTGTGGCTGCGGACATGACATTTTTGTGGCACAATGTCTACTATTAAAACAATGAAGGAGATCTTTGATAACTGCTGGTCCTCATGGTGTGTTTTTTCTTCATACTTATTGTCCGGTCTCAGTTCAACCTTTGTTTCAGAGGGTTTTTTTTTCAGCGAACCATAAGCTGAGAGGAATGATGATCTTTGACCTAGATTTCTCAGGCTGCAGTATGACACAGCAGCTTTTTATTCACCGGGCCTCCAACGATAATATGCTACCATTAGTTCAAAATTGAAAGTATGTTGAGAACAGTGGCGGAAATATCTGTTAAACTAGGAATCAAAAACAAGTGTGTCTTTCTGAGTTTTCTCCCATCCAAATTTGCAACTGCTTGGCACATAGTTTAACATGTGCTGAACCTTCGGGGCTCTATCTATTTTACTATCAGGACCTGGTTCTGGGACAGGACTTACACCTTCCCCTGCTTTTGCTTTTTCACTATTCTGGGTACCCATCTCTTGTCTCTTCACTAGTGAATTAGAAGAAAGAAAGAAAGAAAGATATTCCTTTATTAGTCCCTCAGGGGGGAAATTAGTTTTATTAAATTACTTTACTTTATCGTGTCGGTGGGCGATGCACTGCGGTCCCAGACCTGCCCAGTAAGTCGTCATCTATACAGAATCCCTTTGTTGTGATTCTCTGGTCTTTCCCCAGAACCAACCAATAATAAGGAGGAAAATATTGATTTGTAAGTCTGAGAATCACAGACACCCAAAAGACACCTCTGCTTTGAGTCTTGTCATTCGTTCCCTATGAGGACTGCGACAGTGAACCAACCACGTCCTCAGGCCTTGGGGCCCACTTCTCTGCCCTTTTCTTTGTAGGGGAGGCACAGGGTTTGGTGACTTATCCCTATAGAGGATCCCACTTCTGATACCAAATTGTGGCAGCAATATCTGTTAAAATAGGACTGAAAAACAAGAGAGCGTCTCTCTTAGTTTTATTACACTCACACTTCCAAGTAGGCACACAACCATCAATATGAAATGTTAAAGGCTGAGAGCACTGAGTGTCCTTGTGTAGCTGTATTTCTACCTTTCCATGAATGCTCACAGTCTCACACTGTCTTCACCGACTGACACTTCTGTCCTTTTAAGGCATCTATTCTCAAATAGACACTGCATTTTCATTGACTAGGAATGCAACACCAAAGCTGAAATAGACTTCAAGGGCAGTGAGGTACCCGTCAGGACCTTAGGCTGCATGTTTGCATTTTTCCAGCTTAGTACAACAGTTAAAGTCACATTTCACAATATCTTCAAAATTTTACAGTTCAGTGTTTATGGGTTCAAGTAAATAAGTCAAAGAATGGACCTCATGCAAGATCATTTTCATATTCTTAACTTTCTCTTACACATGGTGGGCCACCTGTGTGTAAATGAGCCCGTAGGCATGAGAATAATTAATACGACTAATAATTAACGCCACAATAATGCCATGTAAGGCTGTGCTTCTACCCCACGTCCTATATTGTAGTCCTGATTTTGGAGAGCTGAGGGGAGTTAACGGACCTGCTAAAACCAAGATATGGGAAAAAATATCGAGTGCCATAAATGGTGTTTCACCTGCAGGTTGTACTGTCACTGAATTAGAGAAAAAATGGTTTGATTGTCACAGCAAGGCAATCGATGAATGCATCAGGAGGGGGTCAAATAATTTAAGTTGTTTTACAGTTTAAGATGTTCATTTTGTAGTGTTACAAAATACCGTCAATAGTCAATTTAAATTAATGACGATATCGTTGGGTTATGTGAATACATTAAGAAGTGTAATTCAAATTGCAGAGTCAAACGGGATAATGTCAACATAATAATGAAGTGTAATTCACACAGGGTTTTCAAGCTGAAAAATGCTTCAAAGTTATGAAATATACAATCCATCGCTGAAAAACTTCACAACTAGAAAAGCACTCGGAGAGCGCAGACCTCCGCCAAGCACCATAGTTTCCCCCCTGACGGTTTCTTCTGGATCTATCTCCTCAAGTATTAAAGCTAGATCAAATTCGTTGACATACTTCAGATGCAGAATTGTCTCAGCCACACGATGCCGCTTGTTAGAAATCTCTACCTCTAACATTAAATGCACAGTAGGCCAAAATGTAAGAGTACCCCCATTTTCTATATAAATTGCTATAAAATCCGCCATCTGGATCAGATCTGGATCAGCCTTTGGGATTTGATAGAAGTACACATTGTAAATCCCCGAGTCAAATTTCATGAGCTTTGGGCAACAATTACCAGAGATATTGTGAAACTATTTTTTGGGTCCCATTTACCCCAATGTTAACGAAAATTTCAAAGTGATCCAGAATCCAGGATTTCTTCTGGATCACCCCCAAAATTAATTCAGTTCTTCCTTTCCAGATTTTCGACACACCCTGAAAATTTCATCAAAATCCATCCATAAGTTTTTTGAGTTATCTTGAACACAGACAAACAGACAAACAAACAAACAAACAGATAAACGCCGGCAAAAACATAACCTCCTTGGTGGAGGTAATAAATGTCTCTGCTCTCTAACAAGACGAGGAAAAACTAAGACGAAAAACTGAAAACATGAAAAAAAATCCAATAGATACAGTACATGAATAATGCATACGAGTTGGTGCAAATATGATCACCCGCACAAAGGGACAGTCTTAATGTACAATATATCAATATGAAAACTGTATGTACTAATATGTATAAACATAACTCAAGGCAGAAAGGCGTTTACAAATGAAGCCATGAAGGAGCTCCACATCCTCTCAAAGTTGAGTCAATTCTGATTTATATAGCACAATATCATAAATCACACACTGGCCCATATAATTGAAGGTAGTGTTTGTCTTTAATCACAAGTTTTTCATCACATTATTCCAATGAGCCACAGTTACAGGCCAGTCTATGAACAGATTTTTGTTAGTTTTGTTGGCAAAAAAAGACAAAAATGTCCTTATTTGTGTTGAGAAGGTTATACTCTGCTGGACAAGTAGACATAATGAAAGGCCATACAGGAAACCTTGTGTAACATAAGTGAAATATCCAAGACTTCTGTCCATAGAGCTTCAACAATTAGACAGATCCATAGAGGGTTAAATAATATACCCTGTTTTTAAAGGAATACTTCACCCACAAAATGACCATTTGTGTATCAGTTACTCACCCTTGAAGGTTTCTCTTTCATTATTGTGGCCTCATTTGTATGTTGCATTCTGCTAAATTTCAGAAATGTAAATGTATATAATAATTAAAAGAACAGATAAAGGAAATGGTAGAGATGGTTCAAAAAAAAAAAAAAGCCCAAAGCCCAAAAAAAGTGTCCAAGAGGGGCAAAGTTGGATGGGTCTTGATGTCTTAAAGACCAATTGATTAATCAAATTCCTTCAATATCAATTAATTAATTGATTAAAGACTGCAAAAAGTCATGACATACGCTTATCAGAAGGTGCCAATAGATCTAGTCTTCTGTAAGTGTTTGCATTTCTTTACCACAAGTGTAGAAATTACATAAAGTTTCAGCAGTCTGACTTCAATTAATTTATTTTGCAAAATTATGATCTTTTTAAAGTAACATTATTTTTTACGTTTAGCTGAACATCATTTACTCATTGAGGGATTTCATGCTAAAAACATCAACTTTGGAGGACACCCACAAGACAGAAATAAGTACAAATAAATAGAGAAAAATAAGCAATTAGAAGAACAGAAATAGAAACTACACGAGCAATTAAACTCAAACTTAAAAGGCAAGCAGTACATATCCATACACTACCCACCAGACCAAGATGAAGAAAAATATATGCTTTTGTTTTTGCTCCCATTTTTCACAAGTTGAAAAAAAAGATTTAAGTTCTCTATGCACACAAAAGGCTTATTTCTCTCAGATTTTTGGTTATAATTTCTGGTTAAAACTGGTGTTAATGAGGACTTCTCCTTTGCTAAGATCATCCATCCAGCTGGCAGGTATGGCGTATTAAGATGATGATTAAACATGATTATTACACAGGT
Source organism: Pterois miles (assembly GCA_947000775.1). Classification (NCBI taxonomy): domain Eukaryota; kingdom Metazoa; phylum Chordata; class Actinopteri; order Perciformes; family Scorpaenidae; genus Pterois; species Pterois miles. The sequence continues at coordinate 1,581,157 of CAMQGK010000224.1, forward strand.
GTGCCTCGGGCTGGTCACAATGAAAAGATACGATATTATAGGATGTGCAGGTCAGACAACACAGTGCCACAGATGTGTTATAAGGGAGGTGCTACTGGCACACAGGTGACTGTGAACTTAATGTTTGTTTCACTACCATAAGCCGTCTCCAGTGACGTCTGGAGAATCTGGCATCCAGCTCAGCCAAAGTCATAATATTACGAGAATAAAGTCATAACTTTATGAGAAAGTCTTAATATTACTGGAATAAACTCATAAATTTACAAGGAAAAAAATGTTATGACTGTTTCTCTCTTAAACTTATGACTTTATTCTCATATTACGACTTTGTTTCTCTTAAATTTATGATTTTATTCTCATATTATAACCATTTTTCTCTTAAACTTATGACTTTATTCTCATATTACGACTGTTTTTCTCTGAAACCTATGATTTTATTCTCATATTACAACTGTTTTTCTCTTAAACTTATGACCTCATTCACATTATATTATGATTTTACTCTAGAAATCTTAGATTTATTTTTTTCCCACAATGTGGTCCTAATATTCATCATATTAATAAAATGTATAAATGTACTATCAATTAAAAAATTACATAAAATAGTATAATATATAACAAAATGAATGATTACAGTGGCTCGTAACTCTTTCAATGTACATAGGGAATACAAGTATTATATAAATATGAATTTATCCATTAATGGCTTTAAATGTACTTTCACGTTACTCTTACTGCTCTAACTTCATCACATCATGTATGAACTTCGTACATTAACTCAAATGTGACGTGAAGAAGCAAAACAACAAACTCTCCTGATGGTGTGAAGTGAAAGCTCCTCGCCAGTGGAGGGCAGCGTATGCTTCCTGCACACAAAGCAGTAATTAATGCAGCAGCAGCTGATGCTCTCAGTCCCTCTGACGATAAAACCCATCAGGATGGGCCCCACAATCCAGATATGGAGCTGATGGTCTCTACATGATGAAGAAAGTGCATTTAGGACTGAAAACAGAACCACAATCAGTCCAGGTGGAGTTTGTTTAGTTATGGATTTTGCTGCTGTTGACATGTGATTTCATTTCATTTTACTGAAGTAAAAGTTCAAAAGTATTCGCATCAAAATATACTTAAGATACCAAAAGCAAAAGCACTCATCATGCAGAATGTATGTGATATTACTGGATAATAATTATTGGTGTATTATGTGTTCATCACTTTAATGGTAAAGGTGGAGGTGATACTTTACGTACTGCAGGGTCGGTTGTGTGTTTCCCAGAGTCTTAATCTATTATATTCCATCATAATCTATTAGTTGGTCATATTTAGTAATATTAATCTGAATCTGCAAAGTAACTAAAGCTGTCAGACAAATGTTGTGGGGTAAAAAGTATGATATACTGATATAGATATACCTATTTCAGTAAGTACTGTATAATGTAGTGTAATGCAGCAATAACATGAATCCAAAGACAGACAGAAAACTTTTTACTGCAAAATGACTGTTTTTCATTTTCATGCTCACGTACTTTTAGGTTTTGAATGCAGGCTTTTTACTTGTAGTGGTTCACAGTGTGGTATTAATACTGTTACTTCAGTGAAAGATCTGAATACTTCTTTCACCACTGATCTGCACCAGGCTCTGGTCTGGGGTTTTAAAGTGGTTGAGCTTGTGTTCATAAACAGTGTTTTCTGTATGAACCCATCCTCCCTCATTAACCAGCACACTGATTATATTAAGCAATAAAAAAAAAAAAAAGAAAAAGGGAGCGTGAGGTTGGCTCTGTGTTGCACCTCCCCGCCCCCACTCATCTGAGGCTGAACCCCCAGTTTGCTTTCAGTGAGCAGAGAGAGATGTTTTGGTGCGTAGGAATGGGAGGGAGCAGTGGTGGGATGGGGGGAGGAGGATGGTGGTGGTGGTGTATCTGAGTAGCTGGGTCTGTTCGCCGGCTGCAGTTGTAGCCGGTTGCTGGGTGATGATGGTGGGGGGTTGGGGGTATTTGTGACAGCTGCAGAGGCCGAAGTGTTTCCCCCCACCCACTGCTGCTGCTGCAGGAGGAAGGAGGAGGTTATTATGAGTCCATGTGTGAAGTTCAGTCTCACAGTCAGTCGGCTGCTCACCAGCTGATCCGTCTGACGGCTCGCTGTAAAGGAACAGACTTGCAACGTCACACAGCTGTCAGTACACATGCACATCATAACACACCTTTATTAACACCAGTAGCACACTACAAACAAACAAACTGTAGTACAACAGTACATTTCCTTGAATGCTGTACTTAAAGGCACAGTGGGCCATCTTGAGAAGCCAGTGCACTAGATTTTTAAAAACGATCCAACAGAAAAACCCAGCCCAGTGTTGCCAGCTTTTCCAATGAAAGTAGCTGACAGTAGACAAGTTGGAGACTCTGACAGGTTGTCAGTACAGGCCTCCCTCCAAAGCCACTCCCCCAAAATAATCATTAGAAGTATAAACATAATGAACATGAACAATGAACATGGCTATTGTTAGTAGTGACAGCTGTCAAACTAGCAGCTTGTGACAAGTAATCATTACATTCGGGCCAAATTAAATGATTGGACGGGTTCATTACAGTCCTGCAGCCACAGATATGTTTTTTTTCTCATTTACTGAACTACTATTATAACAAAAATGTTTCTAAACCTTTAACTCTACCTTTAAGTGCATATTTGAGGCACTTGTACTTTACTTTAGTCTTTTCTTTTCATGCCACCTTATATTTAAACTGCACATTTGTCTGACAGCTTTAGTTTCTTTTAAAATTAAGAGTTGATCAAATATGTTTTAGCTGAAATGATTAGTCGATTAATCAATTAGTCGATTGATAGAAGATGAATTGGCAACTTTTATAATCGTAAAAGTAAATTTTTTAAGCTGTACCTTGTGTTTACTAACCTGACCCGACAGATGATTTGTTACACAGAACCATCTGACAAGCCATCATTGGAAACAGGCAGGCACTTTCAAAAAATACTTGGCAGGTGATTGGATGATCCATCTGTCAATCAAACTCTTGCTGAACCCAGTCAGGGGAAGAGCTTAAACATTTTTTCCATCACCTAGAGCCTTTGTGCTGTTATTTTCTCCCATTTTACGCAACCACTTTACATCCCTGGCCTAATTTGGCGTCACTAACTTGTAGTTGAGGTCAAAATGAAGGCTGGGTTCAAAGGCGGGTGTGGTCAGAGCAAGGGTGCCGAAAGTAGGCCAGTACACCTCTGGTCTGATGATGTACGTGATTCCATCGCAAGATGATCTGTAGTTAGAATCTGATGTTGAGTCTGCCATGTGGTTTGAGAGTTAGTTGAGGTAAAGATCTAGAAAACGCATCCTGGACCCAGTACGACTGTTTGCTGTATAAGTTTATTGTGGCTTTATAACAACCTCTATGGCTAATTTGTTTCCTGTCTAACAGATGGATCTTTGTTTGGCAGAAAAATGAAGAACACCAAGCGCCCTGATTAAACTTTTTTAACTTCAACCTCTGCAGCCCACTGAAAGACGTCACCTCACATGACTTCAGCCCGTTTATACCAAACATCGTACTCTAACTGACTGACAGCTGGTTTGTGGTGTCGCTCAGGTCGAGCACAGACACAACAAGACCTGGCCTGAACTCTCTGTTCTGTCGACTCTGCTTTACGTGATCCACATATATCCTCAGAGGCATTTACTCAGCCCACAGACACGACTGGCTCTTCCTGGCTGTTACATACATATACACTGTATGTGTGAGAAGGTTAACCCTGTCATGACTTAGTTTTTAGTTTCTGTCCACTCATTATCTGTGTCACATAAAGAAGTATGTTTTGAGTGGTTTTGAAGGTGATCAATAACTTAAAAGAGCAGTCTGGGGATTTTCCTTGTTTGGTCTGATCTTCAGCAGAAACATCTCTAATATTGTTTCAAGTTAAAAATAATGATAAAAATAACAATAATGCAATAAATGCAAAGACAGTGACAGAAGAACAAGATGAGGTCGTTGGAAATATCAACATTTTCCTCAGACATATAAAATTATGAAGAAAAACAACATACGACTAAAATTACAATATATTAACTTATTACGCACCAAAAAATTAACTTCCATGGCCGCCACCATTTCTGACAACTTCAACAAACCAACAAACACGTCGCAACTCGTGAACTCTGTCTTTCAGAAACTTCCACTTACGAAGTTGTGAATACCACAAGAGGGGGCATTCATATAGACTCATATTGGGAACACGACCCCATTGAAGGCACCAACGACAATATATATATATATATTGGAGATTTGTGACATCACAAATGTACAGAAACCCTGACAACTTGTTTCAAAAACAGTTTCTGGATACTGGCTGTGTGTATATCTCCATGAAGTGAGCATTTTGATACTTTCACAGTATTTATATAGCAACTGGACCTGCTTTATATTTAAAAGACACGGAAATCCCACTTTTTACGTTATGGGACCTTTAAGTAAAAGGTCTAAGTACTTCTTCCACGGCTGCTAAAAAGTCCATTCAGACCCATAAGATCTGTTAAAGTGGCTCTGCCATGTGTCATGAACACCAGCAGTGTGTTTGAAGCAGAGTGAAGAAAAGTGAGAAAAGGAGAAAATTCACTGATGGAAGACGCCCGCTCTCTAAAACCACAGACTGTTACTTTCCTGTTTTCTCTGCAGAGAAGAGACGGCTGTTTGGGGATCCACCAGTTCATTACCTTTTCTTGGTGATTTAGTTCCTGGAGAGACGAGGTTTTCATATGATCCATGGCAACGGCGTAAACATGAAGTGGTGCGTGATGCCTGACATGGTTTATGGCATTGTGGTGAAGAAGCCACCAGTCTGTTATGTGGAGACTCAAAGGCTGAGTCAAGCACTTACACTGTTTAATGAGTAAATAATGGAGGACAGGAATCACTCTGTACTCATAGTCTCTCAGTAATGATTTTGGTTAACACTGTATGGTCAAAAGTATGTGGACACCCCTGTCTTATTAGCTCCACCATCTTGGGGGTCTGACGGTTGAGGGACAGAGAGGCGAATGTCCTTCTGGTGGACCTCATTTTGGAAAAAATATGAACATCCCATTTGAATTGCGTCATGAATTACACATATGTTAGTCAATTTAAAACCTATTTTTACAAGTCACGAGAGTCTCAATCGTAGTTTTGTTGTCGTATCATTTAGTTACACTCAGTGAACCACATCTCTTGTCTCACACAATATTCGTCACCAACACTAACTAGCTAACGTAGCTATATCCACACACAGATGCCTTACCCGATGTTTTTCATCCAGCGACTCCTGGTCTTTTTATCAGCCTGGAAGAAAATGAACAAGTGACACCCGTTGCTGGTGTGTGTACATCCCAGTATGAAACATCCAGGAATCGTAGCTTCAGCAAGAGAGACGTCACCTCCGAGACTTTTGGGTGTGTCGTCTTTCTAATTACGTATTTTCACGGTCTGATACTTCAACAGTTTTACAACAAACTGATACTTTCTTGACTTGCATCATATATGTGATTCATGGCGCAGTTTAAACAGGATCAAAAAAATATTTGTCTCTCCCTTTTGAGGATTTGGCAGCATCTAGCGGTGAGATTGCAAACTACAACACAAACTACAGTGTTTGGTTTGTCCATTCTGGGCTACTGTAGATTCATGGCGGCAGGCTTTGTGAAGAGGACCTGCTGCCTATGTAGACATGTAAACGACTCAATCTAAGGTAACGAAAACACAATAGTTCTTAGTTTCAGGTGATTATACAGTAAAGAAAACATAGTTATGAATATTATATTCCATCCATCATCTGCAACTGTGTATCCTGTTTGGGGTCACAGGGGAGCTGGAGCCGATCCCAGCTGACGTTGGGCGAAGGCGGGGTACATCCTGGACAGGTCGCAAGTCCATCGCAGGGCACATAGAGACAGACAACCATTCATGCTCACATTCCTTTTCACAATTTAAAGTCATCAATTAACCTAAATTGCATGTCTTTGGACTGTGGGAGGAAGCCGGAGTACCCGGAGAAAACCCACGCTTGCATAGGGAGAACACGCAGACTCCACACAGAAGAGTCCCAAGCCGGATTCAAACCTGCGACCTTGCTGTGAGGCAAGAGTGCTAACCACTGCAACACTGTGCAGCCCAAGTATTAGTACATTAATGTAAAAATACCACAAGTGAAAGTTCTGCATTAAAAATCCTACTTAAATGTGCAGTCTGTAGGATTTGGCTGCATCTAGTTGTGTGGTTGCAGATTGCGACCAACTGAGAACCCCCACCCTCCCTTTCCAAAACTGCCGATGTGAGTCGCAGAGTGCAAAACTGTGATAACGTCGTTCGTCTCACTCCTAGGCCATCCCTACCATAATAACACTACTTTAGGAGCAGCAGAAGTCAGACTGTGGTTGGTGGTACCACGGTTTTACACTCTACAGCTCATGTACCACAGTTTCAGAGGAGAACTATAGTGGCCTTCAGGTAACATTCAAATGCAAAATCCTCCAGATGCAGATTTTTTTTGCTCTACACACTGATTAAAAAACTCCAGACATGTGATTGGAATAAATCTGCACTGGCTGATCCCTCAGCTGCAGCGTGAACAGAGGGTAAAATTCTTACCTGCCCACCGTGTGAATGCCTCTGAGGCTGCCATCGGTGTTTATGTGATGCCGTGGAGCTCGGCAGTCACAGATGGGATTTCCATATCTTTACTCACGTGTTCATTTAACAGGGATCAGCTGCTGGTTCTGCTTTTTGTTCTGGCCATCTGGCTGCAATTATGTCACGCTCTGCCTAACTCAAGCCTAACCAGCACATCAGTGAACAGCTGCAGCAGGATGATCACAGCATCCACTGCGAATTTTGAGTTTTACTGGAAAAATCTAATTCAGTGTTGGTTTCTGGCAGAGGAAGAACATACGACTGGGTGTTTGGTCGGACTCGTCTGACCAGTTTGACTTTCCGTCACTGAGCGTCAGCTGTGATGTCAGGACGAGCTGCTGGCAGACGCCCACACGAAGTCAGAAAAAAGGTCCGCTCCCTGTACAGATAGTTCACCATGTACAGGAGTTGACAGAGTGGCATACATTAGGAGTTAAAAGAACAAAATAATGTGCAGCAGCTGTGATTAAAATATTTGTGCCGCAACAATTCAAGACATTAGACTTGAATCTACAAGAAAAACCTGAGAAAAAAAAACAAATAACTTGACTTTAACCTCAATAATGCGTCTTTAAATGACTTGATATCCTCACCAGGCTCAAATACTACATCACTATCAATAAAAAGCACTCTTTATGTCTGTAAATTTGCCAAACTAACAGTTTAAACATGTTAAATGACATGATTGGTGAAGAAAACTTTGACTTGTTTGGAACTCAAAACACAAAGTTGCTATCCTTCCTCTTCAGCCCTCATCACCATTTTATTTTCCATCCATCCACCAGATGCCTCCAGAGTTTCCCTGTCACCTGACTGCCCCACCCATCTACACACCTGTCCCCACACCTGTCCCCACTGGCCTCATCAGTCCTCCAGGTTTTTATAACCAGCCCATTTTTGTTCGTCAGTCTGTCCTGGTTATTTTTGTGCTTTTGTTGCACATCTGAAGCAATGGCTATGACATTGTCCCTATACTCAGCACCGGAAATGGGCCAGTACTCACCAGTACTGAGTACTTCTGATTTTTGTCCATGAGTACCCGTACTTCTTGTTGTGTACCACCACATCCTGGTAAGTTTAGGTGCTCGAGCATAAACACCTATGTAATTGTGTCCATGTAAACACCTGCCTAGCTTAATGCTGAGAAAACAGCAAATGAAAATGTGTTTCATAGTCCTTCTCATTATACAGCTTAATCTGTAGGCCAATAGACATCTTATACTAAGTTGGTTTTATTGTAGCATGTTTGCAGTATTATATTTGTGTACAATTTGTTTTGTATCAGCAGCTACATAAAATGTTTCTATTAACCAAATGCACATTTATGTGCAAACTGTTCAATTTATGTCATATGTAGGACTAATGTATGGAATGAAATGCATTTGAGGTGGGACATATTATCAAGATAGATAAGATAACAAGATATACTAAATATGAATATATCCAAGACACATGCAATGATCATGTCATGCAACTGCAGAATCAGGGTACTGGCACTTATTTTGGTCCAATTCAGGCACTGAATATACTGTATTTAAAGGGTCCCTGGACTGTAAAAGGCACAACAAAAATTTAACATTCTCATACTGTAAGATAAGATAAAATAAGAGAAGATATATAAATAATATAAATTTGTTTTGGGTTCTAAGTCACTGCATCTCACAACAGACCAAAGTCACAATGTACATACACATAAAACATAAATCATACATACACTCATGCATTAGCGTGCTTAATATAAACACATTCTCCGAGCGTCCAGCACACTTTGCTGTTACTTGGTCTGGCACGACCAGTAGTTTATAACGGCTCATGTTAGCAAACTCATTTTGCTAACCTCATTTACTGCTGGTGCTACTGTCACACTGTGTCACACCACCATCCTGTAATTGTCACTTTTGGGCACAGTAGCGTCAAAAATTGCTTTAAAATTGGATTTACATTAGAGTGCAAATAAATGAGTACAATATATGACACATACAGTAAAATTTTAAGTCAAAAAATGGAGATTATTTGATATAATTGTTCGCGCTGCAACAACATAAACTTTAAATATCATGTCTTGCTCTTTCTTTTGTTACTAGCAGAACAAGACCAGACACAATCAATCATATCAGGATATTGCTCACTGTTGTAATTGTCAAATTAAAGGACTAGTATGTCATAATTTGGGGGCTCTATTGGTCGAAATGGAATATGATATTAATAATTACGATTTCTTTAGTGTATAAACACCTGAAGATATGAATTGTTATGTTTTCGTTACTTTAGATTGAGCTGCGTATGTCTACACAGGGAACGGGTCGTCTTCACAGAGTAATAGCTGTACAGTAGCCCAGAACGGACAAAGCAAACACTGACGGGACAATTCATGTTTTCATGTCTGTGTATCAGCCACCGTAGTTGTCCTACTTCTTCTGCAACTTTACTGCTAGATGACGCCAAATCAAGGAATTATGGGGGCTAGGAATAGTGTGGATAGGTTTAAAAAAGGCCACAAAGCTTTTCAGAATAAAAGTAGTCTGGACTTAAGTGTAGTGTCTCTCCCTTTGAGTTTAAAGTGCACAGCTGATAGTAAAGGACTGTCTCTCTCTGTGTGAACATTACTGAGATGTCCAACGCTGAATAACTGGAATGCTTCACATAGTTGTGGTTTTTCACTCAGCAGCAGAAGCAAGAAAACAGTCAGACGGATAAACAGACTGATGTTCAGGCAGAAAATGCTGCTGCAGCTGAAATGAACTAAGAGCTCTTTTTTAAAAGACTGTGTTTTGTATCCACACTGAGCAGCAAGTTAACAGTGATGGTACATTAGATCCTGGCTGGAGTTGAGGGATATGTACTATGAGAGACCTGGTGTTAGTAAGGCAGTAGCCGACACTATGAGGAAAACTGATACACTGATGAACCTTTAATGGTCTCATGAAGTATAAAGTTTTGTTTCCATGTTATGAATTGTGTTCAATATCATATTGTTGGAAGCAGCCTCCCCTTGTTCAGACGTCTTGTTCAGATGCTGTAAGGTAAAGATTTTCATTTAAACAAATGTCTGTTATCGCTGAATGAGGTAACACAATGACTGAGTTATGGCCCGCTGAAGAAAACCCTTGTGTTTACACTATTATGAACTGGGTGTTGGGAAAAATCACAAGTGACGTTATCTGGGAAGTGAGATCCAAAAACAGAGCTGAAAGAAAGAAAGAAAGAAGAAAGACATGATCTTTGAGTTTGTAACTTTAAAGTTACCCTCTGTTGATAATGAGACTTGCTACAAGTAATTTAACAGTCACAGTTGACCTCTGACCTCAACCCGCCAACGTTTCGTTTTGACAGTTTGGCAACAAGACTGAAATGTTGAACTGAATGTTGTTGTGCGTGTCGTGATGAAACATGAGGACAGACTGAATCAGATGTAACATATTAACTTGAACCTTGTTGTCTCTGCTGTCATTTCATATAGAAGTTACATCCCAGAACAAATCATCAAAACGAAAAGATGTGAACCACGAAGGCCTGTAGCGTGAACACTTTTTTTGTTTTTCATCTGAGCTGCAGCGATCAGCAGAAGAACGGTTATTAGTGGAGAACTGTTTCCATTAATTTCAGCTGCAGAAGGTAGGAAACCCTTCTGACCTGCATTTTATTTTGGTAACATTTCAAAAGTTTGCGTGAAATCTTCTGGACAGAGTGACAGTAACGTCTAACTCAGCCACAACTTTCTCTGCTCTGTCTCCTAACTGTCTGAATACGTAAAACCACTACAGCCAAACTGGACTCGCATACTTCCAGGAACTAAAAATACAGTTTCATAACTTGAGACAGATGGAAAACACTCTCTGCCGTTATGAACAGTTAACAGACGATTGACCCTGAACAATAACCAGGAAACCTTATGAGGAAACTTTACAGATTCAATAGTAAGTATTATGTGACTTTGACTATTTTAGTGTGTAACTTAACTTGAAACTTGATCTATATATTCAGTGTTGGGATGTAACTCATTACTTTTACTCAAGTACTGTACATAAGAAAATTTGAGATACTTGAATATTTTCTTCTGAACCCTCTTTATACCTCTACCCCATGACATCTTAGAGTGAAAAGTACTTTTTACTCTTTTGTATTTACTCAACAACTTTACAGATCAAGATTTTGCACATAAAACATCTGAAAATTCACAGCCAGAACGATTTTTCACAATATTTTCATAATAATTTAAGTCTCACTTTTTTTTTTTTTTTTTTTTTTTTTACTGTATTAATAATGATTTTAGTATATTAGTAATATGTTAAGGTTTGGACAGTGCTCCACTTCAACCAACTACTACAGTAAAACCCTGCTTTTACATTAATGCACGAGTAATAACAATCTAGTGATAGAATATACTATAAAAGTATAACAGTCACAGGGGACAATTTTATACAATTAATACTTCAAGTATATTTTTTTCTGATTATACTAACATTCTTTTACCTAAATAACTATTTCATTGGAGTACTTTTTTTACAGTGTGGTATTAGTACTTTTACTTGAGTAACATCATTGCCATCTTCATCAAACCCGACAGTGAGCCCTCATCTCCTGTGTGAAAGTGTTTTGTGTCTCCGAAAGGTCCCACAGTGCACCATTATTCTGTCAGTGTGCTGAGCTGCTAAAGCCCATCACACTGAAATATGAACGTTGGACATTTCCAGCTGGCCTTCAAACTAAAACTTTAGACTCCCCATGTCAGACAATGAATACTTGATTTTCTATATTTGCCTGTCCTGACAGTTATACACCGTATTTAGTATTAGTACTTTACATTATGCAGTATATTACTATATAGTAGTATATTTTGCTGGATGTACAGTACAGACCAAAAGTTTGGACACACCTTCTCATTCAAAGAGTTTTCTTTATTTTCATGACTATGAAAATTGTAGATTCACACTGAAGGCATCAAAACTATGAATTAACACATGTGGAATTATATACTTAACAAAAAAGTGTGAAACAATTGAAAATACGCTTTATATTGTAGTTTCTTCAAAGTAGCCACCTTTTGCTCTGATTACTGCTTCACACCACTGCACCACTTGTGTGGAGTTTGCACGTTCTCCCTGTGTAAGCGTGGGTTTTCTCCGGGTACTCCGGCTTCCTCCCACCGTCCAAAGACATGATGTTTAGGTTAATTGATCACTCTAAATTGCCCGTAGGTGTGGATGTGAGCGTGAATGGTTGTCTGTCTCTATGTTGTCTGTCTCTATGTGCCCTGCGATGGACTGGTGACCTGTCCAGGGTGTACCCCGCCTTCGCCCTATGCCAGCTGGGATCGGCTCCAGCCCCCCCGCGACCCCTAACGGGATAAGCGGTTGACGATGAATGGATGGATGGACACTCTGCATTCTCTTGATGAGGACTTTTCAAGAGGTCGTCACCTGAAATGGTTTTCACTTCACAGGTGAGCCCTGTCAGGTTTAATAAGTGGGATTTCTTGCCTTATAAATGGGGTTGGGACCATCAGTTGTGTTGTGCAGAAGTCAGGTGGATACACAGCTGATAGTCCTACTGAATAGACTGTTAGAATTTGTATTATGGCAGCTAAGTAAAGAAAAACGAGTGGCCATCATTACTTTAAGAAATGAAGGCCAGTCAGTCCGAACTAGTCCGAAGTGTCCCCAAGTGCAGTCGCAAAAACCATCAAGTGCTACAAAGAAAGTGGCTCACATGAGGACCGCCCCAGGAAAGGAAGACCAAGAGTCACCTCTGCTGCGGAGGATAAGTTCATCCGAGTCACCAGCCTCAGAAATGGCAGGTTAACAGCAGCTCAGATTAGAGACCAGGTCAATGCCACACAGAGTTCTAGCAGCCGACACATCTCTAGAACAACTGTTAAGAGGAGACTGTGTGAATCAGGCCTTCATGGTACAATAGCTGCTAGGAAACCACTGCTAAGGACAGGCAACAAGCAGAAGAGACTTGTTTGGGCTAAAGAACAAAAGGAATGGACATTAGACCAGTGGAAATCTGTGCTTTGGTCTGATGAGTCCAAATGTGAGATCTTTGGTTCCAACCACCGTGTCTTTGTGCGATGCAGAAAAGGTGAACGGATGGACTCTACATGCCTGGTTCCCACCGTGAAGCATGGAGGAGGAGGTGTGATGGTGTGGGGGTGCTTTGCTGGTGACACTGTTGGGGATTTATTCAAAATTGAAGGCCTACTGAACCAGCATGGCTACCACAGCATCTTGCAGCGGCATGCTATTCCATCCGGTTTGCGTTTAGTTGGACCATCATTTATTTTTCAAAAGGACAATGACCCCAAACACACCTCCAGGCTGTGTGAGGGTTATTTGACCAAGAAGGAGAGTGATGGGGTGCTGCCCAGATGACCTGGCCTCCACAGTCACTGGACCTGAACCCAATCCAGATGGTTTGGGGTGAGCTGGACCGCAGAGTGAAGGCAAAAGGGCCAACAAGTGCTAAGCATCTCTGGGAACTCCTTCAAGACTGTTGGAGACCATTTCAGGTGACGACCTCTTGAAGCTCATCAAGAGAATGCAGAGTGTGTGAAGCAGTAATCAGAGCAAAAGGTGGCTACTTTGAAGAAACTACAATATAAGACATATTTTCAGTTGTATCACACTTTTTTGTTAAGTATATAATTCCACATGTGTTAATTCATAGTTTTGATGCCTTCAGTGTGAATCTACAATTTTCATAGTCATGAAAATAAAGAAAACTCTTTGAATGAGAAGGTGTGTCCAACTTTTGGTCTGTACTGTATGTATATTAAGTTATTGTATTGCTACATAAAATTTTGTAACATTTAAAACATGTAAACATTTGTAAATTTCCCCACTGTGGGACTAATAAAGGAATATCTTATCTTATCTTATAAAATGTAAACAAATCTGTTGAATTATATAATATGCACGTTTTTCTACATAGAGGGGAAAAAAATCCTTGAAGCGGCACTAAATATTCATTTAGTGTTTTTAAATGCTCTTTTAAATTTTAATTTAAAATGTCATGACATTGACACTGGCAACAAAAGGAACATTGTTTTATATGTTATATATTTTTATATTATTCATGTACTTTTTGTACGTAAGCACCGCACTTAGCATTTTATTTATTGATCTATTTAATCAATGATTCATTTTAATCAGATGTATTTTTTATTATATTAGCCTATTTTATTAGCTCATTTCTATTTTTAATTGTTTTATTGCTGCTGGAACAGATCTATGGTGTAATTATACAATAGAAATATACAACATACTTAAAACAATATATTTCATGTAATAATTCATTAAAATGCAAGACAAGAATCATATAATCAATACATTAAATATCTGATCTGATACAGTCTAAAGCTGGACCTTGAGTTGGTTTTGTCCAAAATCGGTTTAATACTGAATGTACATAAATTACTTGAAGCAAAAAAAAAACTCCAGGGTTGTTCTGCTAAGCCGGAAACTGATTTTATTTTGAAGTACATCACAGGAAGTGGTGTTACTGTCGTTTCTTGCTGTCTTGACTGGCGTTAGTCGGTGACACATCTCCTCCTCCACCTCCTCCTCTGCCGCCGCCGCTCCGCTTCGCCATTGTGTGTGTGGCGCTCGGTGAGTGCTGAGGTCGAGGCAGCCGCCCGGGGGGACGATGGCGGAGTAGAAACAAACTAACGAACAAACCAACAAACGGACAGACGGCTTCTTTATCCTCCATCTTCTCCACCTTCTCCTTCCTCCTGACCGTCCGCCGCTCCCGCTCCTGGCCTCACCGACGACACCCATGCAGCAGAGGAGACCCTGGTGGATGGGACTAGCTACATGTGGTGAGTGACAGAGCAGCACCAAACCGGACACCGACACCTTTAATACACCGAAACTTGCTGCCTCACCGGGGAGCCGTTTGTCCGGTATGAGCCTGGACAGTGTGAGCGGTTTGCGCTGCAACGTTAACTTACGAGAACGAGAAAGAGCTGTTTGTGTGTCGTTTAACGTTACGACAGTGTCAAAAATATATAACACATAGTAGTTCTCACCTCTATCCACACAGGAAACAGCTAATACTCACAAAGAGTGAGGTTCTTGTGTAAAAATCTAATTAGAACAACCGCTTTTCTCTACGGTCCTGTGTGGAGTCTGTGGCCGGGTGCGGGTGCCTGGTGGCGGGGCAGGTGGCGGGGAGCAGCCGGTGGCCTGGAGGTCCCGGAGGGTCTGGAAACCAGCTGCTGCTTTGACAGCTTTGTGCTGCGCTCACCGTGTCACCCGCACTGATTTATACATGAAGTGAAGTGACCACCATATGAGCACAGTTTCTGTTCAGGGAAATGATGAAAATAGCTTTTAAATCACAATAGTGTTGTTTTAGTTGTGTGTTTTAGTGTAACTTTAAATTCCCTTTTAATGTCCCCATGTGGGCTGATAGTTCACTTTTCTCTTCAACATTTAGTTCATAGTCAGATCAACACATAGGTCCATATCAGACAAAATAAATAAACAAATAAATACACTATAATACAATATAGAAATTTTAACATTGGAGATCACAAGCCTATAGTTATTTCATCGTACATAATTTTATTTATATGTTCTGTTGTATCAACAAAACATACCTGTCATATCCCCAGCTATCAATAAGAAATTAATATTTTAAGTACTGATTAGAGCCAGACTGATATTTGATTTTTGAAGCAGAAAGAGTTTCAGTTTCTTTTTTGGATATTAAATTGTGTCCATTAAATGTACTTAACTGGACACAACGATGAAAAGTTAAATTATTATCAATAATATCTATAAACATCACTTTAAAGTTTTATTAAAACATCAAAAGTATAATAAACTATATTAAACTATTATGGACAAGCCTGTATTTTGAACATTAAATCAACTTTTGACTGTCACCAGTCACATTTATA
Organism: Pterois miles; assembly: GCA_947000775.1. Classification (NCBI taxonomy): domain Eukaryota; kingdom Metazoa; phylum Chordata; class Actinopteri; order Perciformes; family Scorpaenidae; genus Pterois; species Pterois miles. Next base: position 1,596,739 of record CAMQGK010000224.1, read on the forward strand.
CACCATTAACAGGTACCATTTGGCATTCCTGTTCTGCAATTTGCTGTTATTGCTTCTACTGTTGATAGGAGATATTGATATATAGCTAAAATCAACCAATGATATCAGATGACATATCAGGCTCTATTATTGATTTATCTATTGTTGACCTTTTCAATTAATTAGCAATCTGTGTAGTTGATAAATGGCCAAAATGAAGGATATATTTAATTGGAAATAAGCAAAAAAATTGCTAGAACCAAATGTTTTCCTATATAATTATATCTTTTTAAAATTTTATGCTTAAAATATTGCTTACTGATTTACTAATGATTACTTTAGTTTATGGGTACATCTCAGGTAGAAGTTTGTTTGAATTAACTGCATAAGTTTGGCAGAAAAGACTTGTATCCACCTTGTAAAGCTTTAATTTTTATTAAAAACACCAAACACAAAACACAACTAAATAGGGGCCAGAAGAAGAGTAGAAGTAATGTGTAAAAAGTGTAAAAGGTGCATGTAGACATGCTTTGCAGTAGTTGCATGCAGACAGTGGGGGTGGGGGTCAAAGGTCAGCGTGCTGTCTGTTTCCTGGTGTGGAGTCGAGGTTTAAAGGGAAGAATGTGGTCGGTGGAGCAGCAGTTTTAAAAAGTGGAGCAGGCGGAGTTACAGCAGACTGACAGACGTTCACTCTGCTCTCAGTACAATCAGCACTTTGTGTGCATTATGTAAGACTTCGACATTGGACACACACTGCAGGACGCCAGTTAGACTCAACTCTGACGGAGACATTGAAGACACATCTGTGTTACTGCTGTGCGCTGCAGCGTAGAGCTGAGAAGATTAGCTGATCAACACAGAGTTCATCAGTTGCTTCATTTAAGTCATTTCTCAAGCTACAAGTCTGCAGCCATGCTAGCTAGCTAGGCACAGGGAAGCTTTAAGCAAAGTGCTAAACTCAGCATGTCTCACGGACAGTGCTAACATTTAGCAGATATAATGTTTGCTATGCTCCCTGCATTAGTTCAGGATAAGATACTTTTTTATCCAGAGGAAAATGATTGTGCACCACAGTACAAAGCAGGAAAGAGTGTAAATAAAACAAAATATAAACAATAAAGATTACCAGTAAGATGCAAAAACCAAATGTGTACAAAGCCAGAAATGTAAAGTTACCGGTGCATAAACAAAAATAAACAGCATGCTATATTTCTTCAACACAAAGTATAGCTGAGGCTCATGTTAATAGGGCCACACAATTAATTGAAATCTTATTATAATCGCAATATGACCTATCGCAAAGTTCAAGTTGTAGGATGTGGAGTGCAATATTTGTTAAAGGTGAAATGTGTGTCAAAATATCATTTTAAATAAAATACCACAGTGCTGCGGGGATGTCCTGGTCTGCACATCATATTCTGCGGACTTGGGAAAACATCTTTGTTCAGTACAGACCCCACAAAAATCACTCCATCATTTTAATGTTTTTCAATAAAAATGAGAATAATATGTAAAAGTAATGATTCCCTCTAATGTCACAAATCACATTGCAAGTGCAATATGAGTCAAAATAATCGCAATTAGCTATTTTTTCAAAATCGTTCAGCCCTACCCCCCAATATAGGAAACACATAAACAGAGCTGCCGGTAATGATTAATATATCAGTTGTCAGCCGTTGCATTTATTGCCAACTATTTTGATAATTGATTAATTGATTTGAGTAATTTTAAGAAAACAGGACAAAATTCTCTGATTCCAGCTTCTTAAATGTGAGTATTTTCTGGTTTCTTTGCTCCTCTATGACAGTAAACTGAATATATTTGAGTTGTGGACAAAACAAGACACTTGAGGACGTCATCGTGGGCTTTAGGAAACACTGATTAACTTTTTGTAGACTAAACAAGTAATAGATTAAGAGAATATAATTGATAGATTAATCAGCAAGAAAATAGTCCTTAGTTGCAGCATCCAAGGTCACCCTGTCAGTTGCCGTTTGGAAACTGGGTCTTTAGTTTATGTGTCACTAAACTATTTCATATAGACTTTTCATATAGACCAATTGAACGGCTAAGTTTTGCAGCTTTTCTTCCTTAGCAGTTCCTATGAGAACCACATATAGACAGCCCTGTTTTATTAACATTAACTTGAACAAAACATATTTTTGCCTAATCTTTATTATTATTCATTTCTTAGCTTGATTTATTTTGCTTTCCTTTCTTTATTTACCCCTCCCACAGACACTCAGTTGCAACCCACTCCACGCCTCAAACATAAAAACAGGACAATTTCCCATAAGCTTTGGTACAAATATTTTCTGTAACATCGCACTGAAAAGTTTTGTGACAAAAACGTGACTCATCAGTGACTCAAGAAAGACAAAGACCTTGTATATGATGACTCACTAGGGCTGCATGATTTTGAAAAAATATCCAATTGCGATATGATTTGCAATATTATACACAGACACATACAGTGAGGAATATCCTGCAGTGAGCTGAGGAGGCGACAGCAGCAGCAAACACACAGGATTTCTCTTCTGTGAGTAAAGTCCACCTTCACTTCCTGGAGTCTGTTTTCCTTTAAACACAGTTATCGGCAGCAATAAGGAAAAAAAAACTTGTCTCTGAGTTATTATAGCTAATAACACAGAAACAAAACCTTCACAGTGCCAAGTTAAAGAAGAGAGCTGGTTATCTCTAGGAGTTTAGTGAAAAATCGGCTCATGCACAGATAAAATAAGTTTACCTTTTTGTAGTATTTTTGTTGACATTAGAAGAATCAGTTGTGTGCTAAAGGACCTATATATAGATTATGGGCTTAAAAGAAAAAGTGCTTTGAGCGCTGTACATAAAAGCGTCTCTTTAAACAGGTCAGGCGGCAGCAACATGTTCCTACATGTCAGACTGAACAACGTGGGCAGACACACACACTGTTAGTCAGGTAGACAAACACACACTAAACCATCTGGAGGCTGAACCCTCTTTTCTTTCCGTGAACCTCAAATCTTACAGGAAAAAAAAAAAACACCTCTCTTTTTTGTCACACGTAGCACTGACTCTGGGACAAACTTCTGGGACAAAAATCTTGTTCCAACTAATGCTGATACATATAAAAATAAATATTTCATTCGCTGAAAGTTTTCCACCACAAGCAGAAAATGCTTTTTTGATAACTCTTCACACTGGAGCTTGAAGATGTTGGTCTCTTGTAGAGCTGCAACGATTAATCGATTAGTTGTTGACTATTAAATTAATCACCAACTATTTTGATAAGTGATTAATCAGTTTGAGTATTAGGATGACTTCGGTATTTTACAACCTTGGACCCTATTTCCCATAATTTTGTGTGAGTGACTAATCGTGACAACTTTTTCTGAAATTGGTCCAGTATTGAGGGGGAGTGCTGTAGACGGCAGCCGCTAACCAAGCTGTAATGTAGTCATTTGGGGCAACCTGGCACCGTCAGTGCTTGTTTTTGTTTTTTTCTCAGAGAAAGGAGAGCCCTCATTGTGAAATGTGGTGTCGCATCCACATCTAAATATTCAGCCATGACTAGGGATGCTAATTTTGAAAAATTTCCCTAATTGTTAACCGACCCTCGTTAACCGATTATTAATCGTTAGCTGACAAGATTAGCGCATCACATGCAGCCGTGCGCCAGCTGCAGTATATAAGCACAACAGTCAACTGAGTCAACAGTTCACCATCAGGAGAGCTGCTGTTGCAGCCATGATGCTGCGTTCACTGTCTCCAGTTCACCATCAGGAGAGTTACTGTAACAGCCACGGTGCTACGTTCACTGTCCCAGTTCACCATCAGGAGAGCTACTGTTGCAGCCCCCCCCCATGATGCTGCGTTCACTGTCTCCAGTTCACCATCAGGAGAGTTACTGTAACAGCCACGGTGCTACGTTCACTGTCTCCAGTTCACCATCAGGAGAGTTACTGTAACAGCCACGGTGCTACGTTCACTGTCCCAGTTCACCATCAGGAGAGCTACTGTAGCAGCCATGATGCTACGTTCACTGTCCCAGTTCACCATCAGGAGAGCTACTGTAGCAGCCATGATGCTGCGTTCACTGTCTCCAGTTCACTGTCTGGGAGTGTTAGCAGCCACAGTGCTATGTGTAGTGTTGCGGACATGCATCCACTTTCCCAGTAAAAATCTCCACTGTGCATTTAGTGCAGTTTAGCATGTTGTCCACTGTGTGTCCACCCAACGTAACGATAATCTGTCTGCCCGGATTAACAATAACAATTGTCCAACAAACAGTGTGTGTGTTTGTTCTGCGTTAGCAGTTGTAGTTGAATATCTTTAAGTTGTGGAGAAAACAAGACATTTAAGGATGTCATCTTGGGCTTTGGGAAACACTGATCGACATTTTTCACCATTTTATAGACCAAACAACTAATCGATTACTTGAGAAAATAATCAACAGATTGATCTACAGTGTAAATAATTGTCAGTTTCAGCCCAAGTCTCAAGGGAAAATTGAACTTTTCATAAATGATAGATCTTGGTACTGTTTGCCTCGTTGATATACTGATATCTGAGTTACGCTATTGTACAGAAAAAACAATCAGCTTAAAGTCTAAATCAATCAGTCTAAAAATTGGCAAAATTGTGATTTAAGTAGCAACTATGCGATCAATTTTAATTATTAATCAGACCAGAGATTTGACTTACTTCTAGTACTTGACAGTTTTTGATATCCGGTCCTTCAGACACATTTTGGTGTGTCCCGAATAAGAGTTTGGATTTGATACTGAGCAGCATTAAACAATGATGTACCTTTTGTCTGTTGCCAGACAGCTGTAGGATGAACTACGTCTAATGCTAAGCTGCTGTTTTTATACAAAAATTACTTGTCTATAAATCTCTTCCTCCTCTTTGGGTTGACCAGTATGTCTTCAGTTGTGGGTCAGACAGTCTGCTTCCTCTGCTGAGTCTCATCTGGTTCTGATCTGTGACCACTTATACTGAGCCAATTTCTTTATTTTGTTCTTCTCGTTCACACACTTTCTGTTTCTGTTGTATTATTCTGGACATATGATGCATACATGAAACAGAGGTTAAAATAAGCGCTGTCAAAGTTAACACGATAATGACACATTAATGCAAATTTGTTTTAACTCCACTAACTTCTTTAACGCATTAACACAGTTTGTGATTTTTAGGTTTAGATTTTAGTTTTACAGCTAGAGCGAAGACACAGGCATTATCTGAAACTAACCCTCAAAAAGACGTTTTCCCACAGACTTACGCTGGGAAAGAGACGGAAGAAACTCTGTTTAGAGTTTAATCAAGCAACTCTGGTGAATCTTTCTTTGTCTTTCCAAAAGTGGGACGTTTTTGCTGTTGCAGACTTAAAGCCACCTGCGCAGATAGCAGATAGTCATCGGAAACCTGTAAAAAGTGTTAACATGAGACCGTATCACGGTTTATTTAGGAAAAAGCAGGATAAGAGCTTTTGTCGTTTCATCTTCAAACAGCCGATCAGAGCTGTGAAACCAGAGTAAATAAAACACTCTACAGCACAGCAGCACCCTCGGTGTCTGCAAGATGCAGAAAAAAAAAATCTGCCCTGCAGGAGTAGGTTTGTGAAAGAAGAAAGAAAAATGGCAGTCGGCGGTGGTTGCTGCTGGCTGTCGTCACGATCATGACTAAACACCGAAGCCTGCTGAGCAAGAAAAGTTCCTGCGAAGGAGGCAGCTGCAGCCCAGTGAAACAGCTCCCCACTGTGTGATAGTAACACGCTGACCTCAGTGTGTTTACACTGATCC